>JAVIAB010000139.1:15532394-15889894 GCA_032433765.1 Megaustenia siamemsis | reverse complement strand
TCTCTCTCTCTCTCTCTCTCGCTCTCTCTCAGGTCATCTTCATAACAGAACCAAACATCTCTCTCTCTCTCTCAGGTCATCTTCATAACAGAACCAAACATCTCTCTCTCTCTCTCAGGTCATCTTCATAACAGAACCAAACATCTCTCTCTCTCTCTCTCTCTCTCGCTCTCTCTCTGGTCATCTTCACAACAGAACCAAACATCTCTCTCTCTTTCTCTCTGGTCATCTTCACAACAGAACCAAAGATCTCGATCTCTCTCTCTCTCTATCTAGTCATCTTCACAACAGAACCAAACATCTCTCTCTCTCTCTCTCTCTCTCTCTCTCTGGTCATCTTCACAACAGAACCAAATATATCTCTCTCTCTCTCTCTGGTCATCTTCACAACAGAACCAAACATCTCTCTCTCTCTCTCTCTCTGGTCATCTTCATAACAGAACCAAATATCTCTCTCTCTCTCTCTGGTCATCTTCACAACAGAACCAAACCTCTCTCTCTCTGGACATCTTCACAACAGAACCAAACATCTATCTCTCTGGTCATCTTTACAACAGAACCAAACATCTATCTCTCTGGTCATCTTCACAACAGAACCAAACCTCTCTCTCTCTGGACATCTTCACAACAGAACCAAACATCTCTCTCTCTCTCTCGTCATCTTTACAACAGAACCAAAGATCTCTCTCTCTCTCTGGTCATCTTCACAACAGAACCAAACATCTCCCTCTCTCTCTGGTCATCTTCACAACAGAACCAAACATCTCTCTCTCTCTCTCTCTCTCTCTCTCACTGATCATCTTCACAACAGAACCAAACATCTCTCTCTCTCTCTCTCTCTCTCTCACTGATCATCTTCACAACAGAACCAAACATCTCTCTCTCTCTCTAGTCATCTTCACAACAGAACCAAGCATCTCTCTCTCTCTCTGGTCATCTTCACAACAGAACCAAACATCTCTCTCTCTCTCTCTGGTCATCTTCACAACAGAACAAAACATCTCTCTCTCTCTCTCTCTCTCTCTCTCTCTCTCTGGTCATCTTCACAACAGAATCAAACATCTCTGGTCATCTTCACAACAGAATCAAACATCTCTGGTCATCTTCACAACAGAATCAAACATCTCTGGTCATCTTCACAATAGAATCAAACATCTCTGGTCATCTTCACAACAGAATCAAACATCTCTGGTTATCTTCACAATAGAATCAAACATCTCTGGTCATCTTCACAACAGAATCAAACATCTCTGGTCATCTTCACAACAGAATCAAACATCTCTGGTCATCTTCACAACAGAATCAAACATCTCTGGTCATCTTCACAATAGAATCAAACATCTCTGGTCATCTTCACAACAGAATCAAACATCTCTGGTCATCTTCACAATAGAATCAAACATCTCTGGTCATCTTCACAACAGAATCAAACATCTCTGGTCATCTTCACAACAGAATCAAACATCTCTGGTCATCTTCACAACAGAATCAAACATCTCTGGTTATCTTCACAACAGAACCAAATATCTCTGGTTATCTTCACAACAGATCCAAACATCTCTGGTTATCTTCACAACAGAATCAAACATCTCTGGTTATCTTCACAACAGAACCAAATATCTATCTCTAGTCATCTTCAGAATCAAACAGCTCTGGTGGTCTTCAGGCAGACAAGACAATGTTGGTAACACGTGCTTCGCCCACCAGGTTGGGAAGGTCAGGCAGAGAGCGCTGGAGTGAGTTGGAGTGAGTTAAAGTGAGTTGGAGTGAGTTGGAGTGAGTTAAAGTGAGTTGGAGTGAGTTGGAGTGAGTTGGAGTGAGTTAAAGTGAGTTGGAGTGAGTTGGAGTGAGTTGGAGTGAGTTAAAGTGAGTTGGAGTGAGTTGGAGTGAGTTGGAGTGAGTTAAAGTGAGTTGGAGTGAGTTGGAGTGAGTTGGAGTGAGTTAAAGTGAGTTGGAGTGAGTTGGAGTGAGTTGGAGTGAGTTAAAGTGAGTTGGAGTGCGTTGGAGTGAGTTGAAGTGAGTTAAAGTGAGTTGGAGTGAGTTGGAGTGAGTTGGAGTGAGTTAAAGTGAGTTGGAGTGAGTTGAAGTGAGTTGGAGTGAGTTGGAGTGGGTTGAAGTGAGTTAAAGTGAGTTAAAGTGAGTTGAAGTGAGTAAAAGTGAGTTAAAGTGAGTTGGAGTGAGTTGGAGTGAGTTGAAGTGAGTTGGAGTGAGTTAAAGTGAGTTGGAGTGAGTTGGAGTGAGTTGAAGTGAGTTGGAGTGAGTTAAAGTGAGTTGAAGTGAGTTGGAGTGAGTTAAAGTGAGTTGGAGTGAGTTGGAGTGAGTTGAAGTGAGTTAAAGTGAGTTGGAGTGAGTTGGAGTGAGTTAGAGTGAGTTGGAGTGAGTTAAAGTGAGTTGAAGTGAGTTGGAGTGAGTTGGAGTGAGTTAAAGTGAGTTGGAGTGAGTTGAAGTGAGTTGGAGTGAGTTGAAGTGAGTTGGAGTGCGTTGGAGTGAAGAGTGAGGTGCGTCACTATAGAGTCCTAACAGCACCTGAAATGGAAGCAACTCAAAGCTGACTGTTTGATTAGTGAACTGAAAGTGACCAAGACTCCACGCCACTTTCAGGTGGTAGCCAAGGGACGGACCAACCAGTCTGACCAAGCGAGTAGTTTCAAAGAGGGACGGGTGGTCTACGTTGAAGTCTGATGTGTTGGGCTGGATGTGATTGCAGCTTGCTACAAACCACAACATAACTACACTCATTTAACGCTTTCTTAAGAGCGGACGATGAAAAGTTGTAATCGTTGGGTGAATGCTGAAAATCTGTAGGTTGTGTCGCTCAGCTGCGTGGCCATGATAAATTATAACTTCAAGCTGAAAAGGTGGAGGCGAAGACACTGTAGTATCTGAAGTGATAATTTGTTGACTTAAAGATGGTATGATGGGTCTGTGCGGGAAGATAGAGTTGAGAGACGACCTGTTTGAACGGTGAGATAGGCCAAGTTGATGCCTACTTCATTCTCCACTTCTTCATAACTTACACATGTTCCATCTCTGCCCATCCATAACAATTCTGCTCTTCTTCTAATCCCGCTCCTCCATCTTACACTACCTCATCTGTTCATCCGCCCTTCTCCATTTATTCTTCTTTTCCTCCTCCCTCATCCATTTATTCTTCTTTTACTCCTCCCTCATCCATTTATTCTTCTTTTACTCCTCCCTCATCCATTTATTCTTCTTTTCCTTCTCCCTCATCCATTTATTCTTCTTTTCCTCCTCCCTTCTCCATTTTTTCTTCTTTTCCTCCTCCCTCATCCATTTATTCCTCTTTACCTCCTCCCTTCTTCATTTGTTCTTCTTTTCCTCCTCTCTCATCCATTTATTCCTCTTTTCCTCCTCCCTCATCCATTTATTCCTCTTTTCCTCCTCCCTCATCCATTTATTATTCTTTTCCTCCTCCCTCATCCATTTATTCTTCTTTTCCTCCTCCCTCATCCATTGATTCTTCTTTTCCTTCTCCCTCATCCATTTATTCTTCTTTTCCTCCTCCCTTCTCCATTTTTTCTTCTTTTCCTCCTCCCTCGGCCATTTATTCTTCTTTTCCTCCTCCCTCATCCATTTATTCTTCTTTTCCTCCTCCCTCAGCCATTTATTCTTCTTTTCCTCCTCCCTCATCCATTTATTCCTCTTTTCCTCCTCCCTCATCCATTTATTCTTCTTTTCCTCCTCCCTTCTCCATTTATTCCTCGTTTCCTCCTCCCTCATCCATTTATTCTTCTTTTCCTCCTCCCTCATCCATTGATTCTTCTTTTCCTCCTCCCTCATCCATTTATTCTTCTTTTCCTCCTCCCTTCTCCATTTATTCCTCGTTTCCTCCTCCCTCATCCATTTATTCTTCTTTTCCTCCTCCCTCAGCCATTTATTCTTCTTTTCCTCCTCCCTCATCCATTTATCCTTCTTTTCGGTCAGTCACGGGCTGAGAGAAAATAGAGCAGCTTATGTGTGCGGGGCGAGAAGTCAGTCAGATTTACGATGGAGGTAGAGTGAGATAGTGATGAAGTGAGGGAGATAGTGATGGAGGTAGTGATGGAGGTAGTGGGAGATAGTGTTGGAGTGAGGGAGAGAGTGATGGAGGTAGAGAGAGATAGGGATGGAGGTAGAAGGAGATAGTGTTGGAGTGAGGGAGAGAGTGATGGAGGTAGAAGGAGACAGTGATGGAGGTAGAGGGAGATAGTGATGGAGTAAGGGAGATAGTGATGGAATGAGGGAGATAGTGATGGAGGTAGAGGGAGATAGTGATGGAGGTAGAGGGAGATAGTGATAGAGTGAGGGAGATAGTGATGGAGTGTGGGGGATATATACATATTATAGGGTGAAGGAAAGAGAGAATGTGTGGGGGGGGGGGGGAGAGAGAAAGTGTGGAAGTATAGGAGAGAGGTAGTGATGAAGTGAAGGAGTGAGATAATGATGGGTTGAGGGAGAGAGATAGTGATGAAGTGAAGGAGTGAGATAATGATGGGTTGAGGGAGAGAGATAGTGATGGATTGAGGGAGAGAGATAGTGATGGGTTGAGGGAGAGAGATAGTGATGGATTGAGGGAGAGAGATAGTGATGGAGTGAGGGAGAGAGATAGTGATGGAGTGAGGGAGAGAGATAGTGATGGAGTGAGGGAGAGAGATAGTGATGGAGTGAGGGAGAGAGATATTGATGGAATGAGGAAGAGAGATAGTGATGGAGTGAGGGAGAGAGATAGTGATGGAGTGAGGGAGAGAGATAGTGATGGAGTGAGGGAGAGAGATAGTGATGGAGTGAGGGAGAGAGATAGTGATGGAGTGAGGGAGCGAGATAGTGATGGAATGAGGGAGAGAGATAGTGATGGAGTGAGGGAGAGAGATAGTGATGGAGTGAGGGAGAGAGAGAAACTGTGAAGGAGAGATGTGTTCTGGAGCTGATTAGACACATGTCGGACGTCACTGATGGACCATGCACGCATTCATGTACAGGCACGCTTGTGTACACAAATGTACATACATACGACACACACATGCGCTGGTGTAGTGGCCATGTGTACATGTTAGTAAACATTAGCACAATTAAAGTGTTGAATATTCATGAGCTTAAACTGCAGCAGTCATTCATTATGCATTCACAAATATGTAGAGGGTTTTGTGTTGGGGCAGACATGTTGGTCCTGGCAACAAGTGGCCAGCACTTTCACTGTCTACATGGACGGAAAGCACTGGCACGCTCACACGAAGGCAGAAACTAACGATAATCGGATGCATCTTAGAGGAGATGCTACATGGATATAATATGACGACGTTGGAGTTGGATAGGATACACACAAACAGAGAGAGATAATGCGACACGTACTTTTCTTTCTGTCTTCACTTCCTCTTGTACCCGTTCGGGTGTCGCCCTTTTTGAGGCTTCAATCATTGTCAATTGATATTGTTGTAACGTTTCTTTAATGTTGTCTGTCCATCTTACTCTGGGTCTGCCTCTTGCTTTTCTCCCGTCTCCTCTTTTACTATATGCTTTGTATGGTAAGAAATCACACGGCATTCTTTCTAGATGGGCAAACCAGTTTATTTGTCGTTTTTATATGTAGCATTGGGTTGGTTCAATTCCTACTCTTTCTAGATGGGCAAACCAGTTTATTTGTCGTTTTTATATGTAGCATTGGGTTGGTTCAATTCCTACTCTTTCTAGATGGGCAAACCAGTTTATTTGTCGTTTTTATATGTAGCATTGGGTTGGTTCAATTCCTACTCTTTCTAGATGGGCAAACCAGTTTATTTGTCGTTTTTATATGTAGCATTGGGTTGGTTCAATTCCTACTCTTTCTAGATGGGCAAACCAGTTTATTTGTTGTTTTTGTGTGAAGCATTGGGTTGGTTCAATGCCTACTCTTTCTCCAGTAATATCATTTCTGATTGTGTCTTTTCTGGTTACAGACATCTCATCTCTGTGGTAACAAGCTTTCTTTGATGCTTAGACGTTAGTGACCATGTTTGGCGTCGGCAGAACAATTTGGGAATGAACATACTCTGTATAAAATGTTTTTTTTAGTGGTAGGTATTGTGTTGAAGTATAGAGGAAAGCTGTCCTAATATTTGGTTTGTGTTAAATTATAGGGGATAGCTGTTTTAATATTTGGTTTGTGTTAAAGTATAGGGGATAGCTGTCCTAATATTTGGTTTGTGTTAAAGTATAGGGGATAGATGTCCTAATATTTGGTTTGTGTTAAAGTATAGGGGATAGATGTCCTAATATTTGGTTTGTGTTAAAGTATAGGGGATAGATGTCCTAATATTTGGTTTGTGTTAAAGTATAGGGGATAGATGTCCTAATATTTGGTTTGTGTTGAAGTATAGGGGATAGCTGTTCTAATATTTGGTTTGTGTTGAAGTATAGGGGATAGCTGTTCTAATATTTGGTTTGTGTTGAAGTATAGGGGATAGATGTCCTAATATTTGGTTTGTGTTGAAGTATAGGGGATAGCTGTTCTAATATTTGGTTTGTGTTGAAGTATAGGGGATAGATGTCCTAATATTTGGTTTGTGTTGAAGTATAGGGGATAGCTGTTCTAATATTTGGTTTGTGTTGAAGTATAGGGGATAGCTGTTCTAATATTTGGTTTGTTTTGAAGTATAGGGGGTAGCTGTCCTATTATTTGGTTTGGGTAGCTGTCCTATTATTTGGTTTGTGTTGAAGTATAGGAGGTAGCTGTCCAAATATTTGGTTTGTGTTGAAGTATAGGAGGTAGCTGTCCAAATATTTGGTTTGTCTTGAAGTATAGGGGGTAGCTGTCCAAATATTTAGTTTATGTTGAAGTATAGGGGGTTGCTGTCTTAATATTTGGCTTGTCTTGAAGTATAGGGGGTAGCTGTCCTAATATTTGGTTTCTGTTGAAGTATACGGGGTAGCTGTCCTAATATTTGGTTTGTGTTGAAGTATAGGGGAAAGCTGTCCTAATATTTGGTTTGTGTTGAAGTGTAGGAGATAGTTGTCCAAATATTTGGTTTGTGTTGAAGTATAGGGGATAGCTGTTCTAATATTTGGTTTGCCTTGTTGCATCTTAAGTCTATTTCTTTATCGATTTTACCATCTTCAGAGAATGTTCCCAGGTATTGAAAGTTTGCTACTTCTTTTATTACTTAATGTTCAATAGCTATGTTTAATGTCCTCGTTTGTCTTCCTATTAATATAAACTTCTGTTTTTTTCAGTACTTATTTTCATGTTTTTCATTGTACATTCCTTATTCAAGAAAAATAGACGAAGTTCTGTTTCTTTGAAAGCTATAAGAACCTGGTCGTCAGTGAAAAGTTCTTCATTTACATCTTCACAGTTTAATTTGCCATCCTTGCATATTTTGTCATTGTAAGTGATAAACAAGAGTGGTGACAATACAGCCTTGTCTAACTCCAGATGTTGCTGCCAATAATTGTGATATTCATTAATTGCTCTAATCACACTTCTACAGTTATTATATAAACTCTTTTAACATCTATAAGGTGGCCATTTACTCTGTAATGAGTCAATGGGAGCTGGTATTGCTAGTTGCCAGCAATTTGTAATTTGGTGACTGTTTAACCACTCTTTCTACCTCTGACATTATTGCTGGTTCTAGTGCTGCCATCTTCTGGTCTTAATATATTCTGTATCTCACATAGGGGATTGAGAGAAGCGCCTTGAAGTATTCTCTCCATCTGTTAGTTATTTTTACTTGATCAATTAGAGGATTTCCATTTGGCTCGTTCATTATTTCTGTTGGCTTTTAGATTTCATCTATTTCTCTTCTACATCTGACTGTTTTGAAACAAAAAGTTCTAACTATCTTTTTCTTACTTTCTGCTAATATCTCTGTGAAACATTCCTATAATTCCTCTTTCGCTGTCTTGACTATTATGTTGGTTTCTCTGTGTTCAATCTTGTAATGTATGTAATCTTCATTGTGTGATTGTATCCATACTTTATATGTGCTTTTTTCGTTTTAACTGTTTCTTTTGCTTCTTTACATCACCGTGGTGTATGTTTGTTCTCATTTTGCCACTTTCCACTCTTAATTTTCCCATATAAGTCTTCTACCCTTTCGATTAGAATTGATTTGTATTTTGTCCATTCCTCCGCCACATTGCTCACTTCTATTGTGGTAATTATTTAAATGCTGTTTCTGCTGTCTGTTGAAATTGCTAATTTGTTCCAGCATTTACAAGGTTTGTTAGCTTGACAAGACCTTGATTTTTTTGTCTGCATTTTCCTTTTGTTCTAGAATATGTCTATTCTCACTGTCAGTGTAACAATTTTATGATCAGTGTTACAGAGACTGTTCGGTATTGCTTTAGCATCTAGAATGTTGTATGTTCCTTTCACTTTTGTTAGAATATAATCAATCTGACTTCTGCTTTAATGTTGCTCCACTTATACCATGTGCAGCGTTGTGATGCTCTGCTTTAATGTTGCTCCTACAGTGAGTACAACAAGAGATAATGAAACAAGTACACAGTTAGATAATGAAACAAGTACAAAGTGAGATAATGAACAAATACAAAGTGCGATAATGAAACAAGTGCGCAGTGAGATAATGAAACAAGTACAAAGTGAGATAATGAAACAAGTACACGGTGAGATAATTAAACAAGTACACAGTGAGATAATGAAACAAGTACAAAGTGAGATAATGAACAAGTACACAGTGAGATAATGAAGTACAGAGTGAGATAATGAAACAAGTACACAGTGAGATAATGAACAAATACAAAGTGCGATAATGAACAAGTACACAGTGCGATAATGAAACAAGTACAAAGTGAGATAATGAAACAAGTACACGGTGAGATAATTAAACAAGTACACAGTGAGATAATGAAACAAGTACAAAGTGAGATAATGAACCACGTAAACAGTGAGATAATGAACAAATACAAAGTGAGATAATGAACAAGTACACAGTGAGATAATGAACAAATACAAAGTGAGATAATGAACAAGTACACAGTGAGATAATGAACAAATACAAAGTGCGATAATGAACAAGTACACAGTGAGAAAATTAACAAGTACACAGTGAGATAATGAACAAGTAGACAGTGAGATAATGAACAAGTACACAGTGAGATAATGAACAAATACAAAGTGAGATAATGAACAAATACAAAGTGAGATAATGAACAAGTACACGGTGAGATAATGAACAAATACAAAGTGCGATAATGAACAAATACAAAGTGAGATAATGAACAAGTACACAGTGAGATAATGAACAAGTACACAGTGAGATAATGAACAAATACAAAGTGAGATAATCAAATAAATACAAAGTAAGATAATGAACAAGTACACAGAGAGAATGCCACGCGTACACGCACACTGTGATAATGCTTCCGGTATATACGGTTGACAGCACACGTACACGTAGAGAAGAGATCCCATGTCCAGAGATATAATGTTAAAAAGAAGGACACATACCAAATAACGTCAGAGAAAGACAACAAACATACAAACGAACACACAGCCATACATATACGTCGACAGTGCAACACATTAACACACACTTACAAATTAAAAAAAATGCACTGATAACTTCACGCCAACATACACACACACTAACAAATGCACAGATAACTTCACCCATACACATCAACAAATGCACATATAACTTTATCCACACACACACTAATACAGACAAAGATAACTTAACACACAGACACTAATACAGACACAGATAACTTCACCCACGCACTAATACAGACACAGATAGCTTAATTCAAACACACACACACTAACACAGACACATATAACTTCACACATATATACAAACAAATGCAAAAATAATTTCACCACACACATACTAACAAATGCACAGACAACTCAACCCCCATACATACTAACAAATGCACAGATAACTTCACACAAACACATACTAACAATTGCACAGATAACTTCACCCACACACATACTAACAAATGCACAGATAACTTCACCTACACACATACTAATAAAAGAACAGATAACTTCACCCAAAAACATACTAACAAATGCACAGGCAACTTCACCCGAACACATACTAACAAATGCACAGATAACTTCACCCACACACATACTAATAAAACACAGATACTTCTCCCAACACATACTAACAAAAGCACAGATAACTTCGCCCAAACACGTACTAAAAATGCACAGACAACTTCACCAAACACATACTAACAAATGCACAGATACTTCTCCCAAACATATACTAACAAATGCACAGACAACTTCACCCGCACACATACTAATAAAAGCACATATACTTCTCCCAAACACATACTAACAAATGCACAGATAACTTCACCCAAACACATACTAACAAAAGCACAGATAGCTTCACCCACACATACTAATAAATGCACAGACAACTTCACCTAAACACAAACTAACAAATGTACAGACAACTTCACCCAAACACAAACTAACAAATGCACAGACAACTTCACCCAAACACATACTAGCAAATGCACAAACAACTTCACCCACACACATACTAGCAAATGCACAAACAACTTCACCCACACACATACTAGCAAATGCACAAACAACTTCACCCACACACATACTAGCAAATGCACAAACAACTTCACCCACACACATACTATCAAATGCACAAACAACTTCACCCACACACATACTATCAAATGCACAAACAACTTCACCCACACACGCACTAACAAATGCACAGATAACTTCACCCACACACACACACATACACCATAAAACGCACAGATAACTTCACCAACACAAACACTAAAATTGCATAGATAACTTCACACACACACTAACAAATGCACAGATAACTTCAACCACACTAACAAATGCACAGATAACTTCAACCACATTAACAATTCCACATATAACTTTACCCACACTAGCAAATCGAGAGATAACTTCACCCACACCAACAAATGCACAAACTTCACCCACACCAACAAATGCACAGATAACTTCACCCACACTAAAAATGCACAGATAACTCGCCCAAACTAATAAATGCACAAATAACTCACCCACACTAATAAATGCACATATAACTCACCCACACTAACAAATGCACAGGCAACTTCAACCAAACTAACAAATGCACAGATAACTTCAACAGCACTAATAAATCCACAGATAACTTCACCCACACTAACAAATGCACAGACAACTTCACCCACACTAACAAATGCACAGACAACTCGCCCAAACTAATAAATGCACAGATAACTCACCCACACTAATAAATGCACATATAACTCACCCACACTAACAAATGCACAGACAACTTCAACCAAACTAACAAATGCACAGATAACTTCAACAGCACTAATAAATCCACAGATAACTTCACCCACACTAACAAATGCACAGATAACTTCACCCACACCAACACATGCACACATACATTCATCCATAAACGTAAGCACAGAGTATGTCACACGTCTCATGTAGAGAGAGGAGATGAGACACGTAGATATCGGTGTACAGAGAGGAGATGAAACATGTACAGATCGGTGTAGAGAGGGGAGTTGAGACATGTACAGATCGGTGTAGGGAGAGGAGATGAGACACGTAGATATCGGTGTACAGAGAGGAGATGAAACATGTACAGATCGGTGTAGAGAGAGGAGATGAGACATGTACAGATCGGTGTAGGGAGAGGAGATGAGACACGTAGATATCGGTGTACAGGGAGGAGATGAAACATGTACAGATCGGTGTAGAGAGAGGAGATGAGACACGTAGATATCGGTGTACAGAGAGGAGATGAAACATGTACAGATCGGTGTAGAGAGAGGAGATGAGACATGTACAGATCGGTGTAGGGAGAGGAGATGAGACACGTAGATATCGGTGTAGAGAGAGGAGATGAGACATGTACAGATCGGTGTAGAGAGAGGAGATGAAACATGTAGATATCGGTGTACAGAGAGGAGATGAAACATGTACAGATCGGTGTAGAGAGAGGAGATGAGACATGTACAGATCGGTGTAGAGAGAGGAGATGAAACATGTACAGATCGGTGTAGGGAGAGGAGATGAAACATGTACAGATCGGTGTAGGGAGAGGAGATGAGACATGTACAGATCGGTGTAGAGAGAGGAGATGAGACATGTACAGATCGGTGTAGAGAGAGGAGATGAAACATGTACAGATCGGTGTAGGGAGAGGATATGAGACATGTACAGATCGGTGTAGAGAGAGGAGATGAGACATGTACAGATCGGTGTAGAGAGAGGAGATGAAACATGTACAGATCGGTGTAGAGAGAGGAGATGAGACATGTACAGATCGGTGTAGAGAGAGGAGATGAGACATGTACATATCGGTGTAGAGAGAGGAGATGAAACATGTACAGATCGGTGTAGGGAGAGGATATGAGACATGTACAGATCGGTGTAGAGAGAGGAGATGAGACATGTACAGATCGGTGTAGAGAGAGGAGATGAAACATGTACAGATCGGTGTAGAGAGAGGAGATGAGACATGTACAGATCGGTGTAGAGAGAGGAGATGAGACATGTACAGATCGGTGTAGAGAGAGGAGATGAAACATGTACAGATCGGTGTAGGGAGAGGAGATGAGACATGTACAGATCGGTGTAGAGAGAGGAGATGAGACACGTACAGATCGGTGTAGAGAGAGAGGCGATGAAACATGTACAGATCGGTGTAGGGAGAGGAGATG
This sequence comes from Megaustenia siamemsis, assembly GCA_032433765.1. Lineage (NCBI taxonomy): Eukaryota > Metazoa > Mollusca > Gastropoda > Stylommatophora > Ariophantidae > Megaustenia > Megaustenia siamemsis. The sequence goes on along the minus strand of JAVIAB010000139.1, from coordinate 15,877,204 downwards.
AGACACATACAGATCGGTGTAGAGAGAGGATATAAGACACGCACAGATCGGTGTAGGGAGAGAGAAGATGATACACGTACAGATCGGTGTAGGGAGAGAGAAGATGATACACGTACAGATCGGTGTAGGGAGAGAGAAGATGATACACGTACAGATCGGTGTAGAGAGAGAGAGAAGATGATACACGTACTGATCGGTGTAGGGAGAGAGAAGATGATACACGTACAGATCGGTGTAGGGAGAGGAGATAAGACACGTACAGATCGGTGTAGGGAGAGAGAAGATGATACACGTTCAGATCGGTGTAGGGAGAGGAGATAAGACACGTAGAGATCGGTGTAGAGAGGAGATAAGACACGTAGAGATCGGTGTAGTGAGGAGATGAAACACATAGAGATCGGTATAGAGAGGAGATGAAACACATAGAGATCGGTGTAGTGAGGAGATGAGACACGTAGAGATCGGTGTAGAGAGGAGATGAGACACGTAGAGATCGGTGTAGTGAGGAGATGAGACACGTAGAGATCGGTGTAGAGAGGAGATGAGACACGTAGAGATCGGTGTAGAGAGGAGAAGAGACACGTAGAGATCCATGTAGTGAGGAGATGAGACACGTAGAGATCGGTGTAGTGAGGAGATAAGACACGTAGAGATCGGTGTAGAGAGGAGATAAGACACGTAGAGATCGGTGTAGTGAGGAGATAAGACACGTAGAGATCGGTGTAGAGAGGAGATGAGACACGTAGGGATCGGTGTAGCGAGGAGATGAGACACGTAGAGATCGGTGTAGTGAGGAGATGAAACACATAAAGATCGGTGTAGAGAGGAGATAAGACACGTAGAGATCGGTGTAGAGAGGAGATGAGACACGTAGAGATCTGTGTAGTGAGGAGATGAGACACGTAGAGATCGGTGGAGAGAGGAGATAAGACACGTAGAGATTGGTGTAGTGAGGAGATGAGACACGTAGAGATCGGTGTAGAGAGGAGATGAGACACGTAGAGATCGGTGCAGTGAGGAGATGAGACACGTAGAGATCGGTGTAGTGAGGAGATGAGACACGTAGAGATCGGTGTAGAGAGGAGATAAGACACGTAGAGATCGGTGTAGAGAGGAGATGAAACACATAAAGATCGGTGTAGAGAGGAGATAAGACACGTAGAGATCGGTGTAGTGAGGAGATGAAACACATAAAGATCGGTGTAGAGAGGAGATAAGACACTTAGAGATCGTTGTAGAGAGGAGATGAGGCACGTAGAGATCGGTGTAGTGAGGAGATGAGACACGTAGAGATCGGTGTAGAGAGGAGATAAGACACGTAGAGATCGGTGTAGTGAGGAGATGAGACACGTAGAGATCGGTGTAGAGAGGAGATGAGACACGTAGAGATCGGTGTAGTGAGGAGATGAGACACGTAGAGATCGGTGTAGAGAGGAGATGAGACACGTAGAGATCGGTGTAGTGAGAAGATGAGACACGTAGAGATCGGTGTAGATAGAGGAGATAAGACACGTAGAGATTGGAGTAGAGAGGAGATGAAACACATAGAGATCGGTGTAGAGAGGAGATAAGACACGTAGAGATCGGTGTAGATAGAGGAGATAAGACACGTAGAGATCGGTGTAGATAGAGGAGATAAGACACGTAGAGATCGGTGTAGATAGAGGAGATAAGACACGTAGAGATCGGTGTAGATAGAGGAGATGAGACACGTAGAGATCGGTGTAGATAGAGGAGATAAGACACGTAGAGATCGGAGTAGAGAGGAGATGAGACACGTAGAGATCGGTGTAGTGAGGAGATGAGACACATAGAGATTGGAGTAGAGAGGAGATGAGACACGTAGAGATCGGTGTAGTGAGGAGATGAGACACGTAGAGATCGGTGTAGTGAGGAGATGAGACACGTAGAGATCGGTGTAGATAGAGGAGATAAGACACGTAGAGAGGAGATGAAACACATAGAGATCGGTGTAGAGAGGAGATGAAACACATAGAGATCGGTGTAGAGAGGAGATAAGACACGTAGAGATCGGTGTAGAGAGGAGATAAGACACGTAGAGATCGGTGTAGAGAGGAGATAAGACACGTTGAGATCGGTGTAGAGAGGAGATAAGACACGTAGAGATCGGTGTAGAGAGGAGATAAGACACGTAGAGATCGGTGTAGAGAGGAGATAAGACACGTAGAGATCGGTGTAGAGAGGAGATAAGACACATAGAGATCGGTGTAGAGAGGAGATAAGACACATAGAGATCGGTGTAGAGAGGAGATAAGACACATAGAGATCGGTGTAGAGAGGAGATAAGACACGTAGAGATCGGTGTAGAGAGGAGATAAGGCACGTAGAGATCGGTGTAGAGAGGAGATAAGACACATAGAGATCGGTGTAGAGAGGAGATAAGACACATAGAGATCGGTGTAGAGAGGAGATAAGACACGTAGAGATCGGTGTAGAGAGGAGATAAGACACGTAGAGATCGGTGTAGAGAGGAGATAAGGCACGTAGAGATCGGTGTAGAGAGGAGATAAGACACGTAGAGATCGGTGTAGAGAGGAGATAAGACACGTAGAGATCGGTGTAGAGAGGAGATAAGACACGTAGAGATCGGTGTAGAGAGGAGATAAGACACGTAGAGATCGGTGTAGAGAGGAGATAAGACACGTAGAGATCGGTGTAGAGAGGAGATAAGACACGTAGAGATCGGTGTAGAGAGGAGATAAGACACGTAGAGATCGGTGTAGAGAGGAGATAAGACACGTAGAGATCGGTGTAAACATTTAATAACTTGCAGACAGACGCGCGTACATTCACATGTAGATGCACGTGGGGACAAATGTACCTAGGTGCAGTACAGACAGATGTAGAGAGAGGCATGTACAGACAGATGTAGAGAGAGGCATGTACAGATAGATGTAGAGAGAGGCATGTACAGACAGATGTAGAGAGAGGCATGTATAGACACATGTAGAGAGAGGCATGTACAGACACATGTAGAGAGAACCATGTACAGATAGATGTAGAGAGAACCATGTACAGACAGATGTAGAGAGAGGCATGTACAGACAGATGTAGAGAGAGGCATGTATAGACACATGTAGAGAGAGGCATGTACAGACACATGTAGAGAGAACCATGTACAGATAGATGTAGAGAGAACCATGTACAGACAGATGTAGAGAGAGGCATGTACAGACAGATGTAGAGAGAACCATGTACAGATAGATGTAGAGAGAACCATGTACATATAGATGTAGAGAGAGGCATGTACAGACAGATGTAGAGAGAGGCATGTACAGACACATGTAGAGAGAACCATGTACAGATAGATGTAGAGAGAGGCATGTACAGACAGATGTAGAGAGAGGCATGTACAGACACATGTAGAGAGAGGCATGTACATATACATGTAGAGAGAGGCATGTACAGACACATGTAGAGAGAGGCATGTATAGATAGATGTAGAGAGAGGCATGTACAGACACATGTAGAAAAAGGCATGTATAGTTAGATGTAGAGAGAGGCATGTACAGACACATGTAGAGAGAGGCATGTATAGATAGATGTAGAGAGAGGCATGTACAGAAGGATGTACAGAGTGGCATGTACGGATAGATATAAAGAGAGACACGGACAGATAGATATAGAGAGGCATGTATAGATAGATGTAGAGAGAAGCATGCACAAATAGATGTATAGAGAGGCATGTAGAGATAGATGTAGAGTGAACCATGTACAGTTAGATGTAGCGAAAACCATGCACAGATAGATGTAGAGAGAGGCATGTAGAGATAGATGTAGAGTGAACCATGTACTGATAGATGTAGCGAAAACCATGCACATATAGATGTAGAGAGAGGCATGTACAGATAGATGTAGAGAGAGGCATGTACAGATAGATATAGAGAGATGCATGTACAGATAGATGCAGAGAGAGGCATGTATAGATAGATGAAGAGTGAACCATGTATTGATAGATGTAGAGAGAGGCATGTATAGATAGATGTAGAGTGAACCATGTACTGATAGATGTAGAGAGGCATGTATAGATAGATGTAGAGAAAACCATGCACAGATAGATGTAGAGAGAGGCATGTACAGATAGATGTAAAGAGAGACATGTACAGATAGATGTAGAGAGAGGCATATAGATATGTATAGATGTAGAGTGAACCATGTACTGATAGATGTAGAGAGAACCATGCACAGATAGATGTAGAGAGAGGCATGTACAGATAGATGTAGAGAGATGCATGTACATATAGATGTAGAGAGAGGCATGTACATATAGATGTAGAGAGAGGCGTGTACAGATAGATGTAAAGAGAGACATGTACAGATAGATGTAGAGAGTGGCATGTAGGGAGAGGCATGTAGAGAGAGGCATGTACAGATAGATGTAGAGAGAGGCATGTAGAGATAGATGTAGAGAGAGGCATGTACAGATAGATGTAGAGAGAGGCATGTACAGATATATGTAGAGAGAGGCATGTACAGATAGATGTAGAGAGAGGCATGTACAGATAGATGTAGAGAGAACCATGTACATATAGATGTATAGAGGCATATACAGATAGATGTAGAGAGAGACATGTACAGAAAGATGTAGAGAGGCATGTACAGATAGATGTAGAGAGAACCATGTATAGATAGATGTAGAGAGAACCATGTACAGATTGATGTAGAGAGAGGCATGTACAGATAGATGTAGAGAGAACCATGTACAGATAGATGTAGAGAGGCATGTACATAAAAGATGTAGAGAGAACCATGTACAGTTAGATGTAGAGAGAACCATGTACAGATAGATGTAGAGAGAGGCATGTATAGATAGCTGTAGAGAGAACCATGTACTGATAGATGTAGAGAGAGGCATGCACAGATAGATGTAGAGAGAACCATGCACAGATAGATGTAGAGAGAGGCATGTACAGATAGATGTAAAGAGAGACATGTACAGATAGATGTAGAGAGAGGCATATATATATATATATATATATATATATATATATATATATATATATATATATATATATATATATATAGATGTAGAGTGAACCATGTACTGATAGATGTAGAGAGAACCATGCACAGATAGATGTAGAGAGAGGCATGTACAGATAGATGTAGAGAGAGGCATGTACAGATAGATATAGAGAGATGCATGTACAGATAGATGTAGAGAGAGGCATGTATAGATAGATGAAGAGTGAACCATGTATTGATAGATGTAGAGAGAGGCATGTATAGATAGATGTAGAGTGAACCATGTACTGATAGATGTAGAGAGGCATGTATAGATAGATGTAGAGAGAACCATGCACAGATAGATGTAGAGAGAGGCATGTACAGATAGATGTAAAGAGAGACATGTACAGATAGATGTAGAGAGAGGCATATAGATATGTATAGATGTAGCGTGAACCATGTACTGATAGATGTAGGGAGAACCATGCACAGATAGATGTAGAGAGAGGCATGTACAGATAGATGTAGAGAGATGCATGTACATATAGATGTAGAGAGAGGCATGTACATATAGATGTAGAGAGAGGCATGTACAGATAGATGCAAAGAGAGATATGTACAGATAGATGTAGAGAGTGGCATGTAGGGAGAGGCATGTAGAGAGAGGCATGTACAGATAGATGTAGAGAGAGGCATGTAGAGATAGATGTAGAGAGAGGCATGTACAGATAGATGTAGAGAGAGGCATGTACAGATATATGTAGAGAGAGGCATGTACAGATAGATGTAGAGAGAGGCATGTACAGATAGATGTAGAGAGAACCATGTACAGATAGATGTATAGAGGCATATACAGATAGATGTAGAGAGAGACATGTACAGAAAGATGTAGAGAGGCATGTACAGATAGATGTAGAGAGAACCATGTATAGATAGATGTAGAGAGAACCATGTACAGATTGATGTAGAGAGAGGCATGTACAGATAGATGTAGAGAGAACCATGTACAGATAGATGTAGAGAGGCATGTACAGATAGATGTAGAGAGAACCATGTACAGTTAGATGTAGAGAGAACCATGTACAGATAGATGTAGAGAGAGGCATGTATAGATAGCTGTAGAGAGAACCATGTACTGATAGATATAGAGAGAGGCATGCACAGATAGATGTAGAGAGAACCATGCACAGATAGATGTAGAGAGAGGCATGTACAGATAGATGTAAAGAGAGACATGTACAGATAGATGTAGAGAGTGGCATATATATATATATATATATATATATATATATATATATATATATATATATAGATGTAGAGTGAACCATGTACTGATAGATGTAGAGAGAACCATGCACAGATAGATGTAGAGAGAGGCATGTACAGATAGATGTAGAGAGAGGCATGTACATATAGATGTAGAGAGAGGCATGTACAGATAGATGTAGAGAGAGGCATGTACAGATAGATGTAGAGAGAGGCATGTAGGGAGAGGCATGTAGAGAGAGGCATGTACAGATAGATGTAGAGAGAGGCATGTACAGATAGATGTAGAGAGAGGCATGTACAGATAAATGTAGAGAGAGGCATGTACAGACACATGTAGAGAGAGGCATGTACAGACACATGTAGAGAGAGGCATGTACAGACACATGTAGAGAGAACCATGTACAGATAGATGTAGAGAGAGGCATGTACAGATAAATGTAGAGAGAGGCATGTAAAGATAGATGTAGAGAGAACCATGTACAGATAGATGTAGAGAGAACCATGTACAGATAGATGTAGAGAGGCATATACAGATAGATGTAGAGAGAGACATGTACAGATAGATGTAGAGAGGCATGTACAGATAGATGTAGAGAGAGGCATGTACAGATAGATGTAGTGAGAGGGGCATGTACAGATAGATGTAGAGAGAGGCATGTATAGATAGATGTAGAGAGAGGCATGTACAGATAGATATAGTGAGAGGCATGTACAGATAGATGTAAAGAGAGACATGTACAGATAGATGTAGAGAGAGGCATTTATATTTATATATATAGATGTAGAAAGAACCATGCATAGATAGATGTAGAGAGAACCATGTACAGATAGATGTAGAGAGAGGCATGTACAGATAGATGTAGAGAGAACCATGTACAGATAGATATAGAGAGAGGCATGTACAGATAGATGTAGAGAGAACCATGTACAGATAGATGTAGAGAGGCATGTACAGATAGATGTAGAGAGAACCATGTACAGATAGATGTAGAGAGAACCATGTACAGATAGATGTAGAGAGAGGCATGTACAAATAGATGTAGGGAGAGGCACGTACCATGAATCCCTTGTACCACTGCTTGATCTCGTCCTTGTTGAACTTGGTGTTCTCCTGCAGGAACCTGAGATCCTCCTTGGACAGGTTCGACATGCTCTTCCCCATGATGCTGGCCTGGGAGACGACCACTCTGGTACAGAATGGACTATCGCGCCGTGGACTCCGTGAATGTGAAGAACTGTTAGAGGTGGCCAGTGACTTCACCGAGAAAACAGCATCGCTGCTTGTGAGGGCAGCGCAGTAGATCTGTCAGGGAGAAAGCAGTAGGTCGTTAGTGAGAGAATTAAATTATTGTTCAACACGACGCGACACGGCATGTTCAGGCCTAGACGAAGGTGATGGGAGCCGAGGGCCCGAGACTTGTGTTTGTTGTAGGCCTGGAGAGATTTGCCTTGAGAAAACATTGTAGACCAGTCGGAGGAGGGCTGGGCACGGTGCTGCATGGTGACACGTCTTATATTGTGTGTCGTAGTTGAAGAGGTGGGTAGAGGGGGTGGGACAGACAGGTGGGAAGACAGGTGGGTAGAGAGGTGGGTAGAGAGGTGGGGTAGAGAGGTGGGAAGACAGGTGGGTAGAGAGGTGGGACAGACAGGTGGGTAGAGAGGTGGGACAGACAGGTGGGTAGAGAGGTGGGTAAAGAGGTGGGTAGAGAGGTGGGACAGACAGGTGGGAAGACAGGTGGGTAGAGAGGTGGGTAGAGAGGTGGGAAGACAGGTGGGTAGAGAGGTGGGACAGACAGGTGGGCAGAGAGGTGGGAAGACAGATGGGTAGAGATGTGGGAAGACAGGTGGGTAGAGGGGTGGAAAAGACAGGTGGGTAGAGAGGTGGGTAGAGAGGTGGGACAGACAGGTGGGTAGAGAGGTGGGAAGACAGGTGGGTAGAGAGGTGGGACAGACAAGTGGGCAGAGGCATGGGGTAGAAAGGTGAATACATAGGTGGGCAGAGAGGTGGGTAGAGACGTGGTTAGAGAGGTGGGTAGAGAGGTTGGTAGAGAGCTGGGTAGAGATGTGGGTAGAGAGGTGGGACAGAGAGGTGAGGTAGAGAGGGGGTAGGGAGGTGATTAGAAAATGGGTAGGGGTGGGGTAGACTGACATCTATACATCTCCGATCATTGACACCATCACATCACCAGTCACTGACACCTGTACACTCCCTGTCACTGAAACCTTTACATCACCTGTCACTGACACCTTTACATCCTCTGTCACTGACACCTTTACATCCTCTGTCACTGACACCTTTACATCACCTGTCACTGACACCTTTACATTCCCTGTCACTGGCACCTTTACATCACCTGTCACTGGCACCTTTACATCACCTGTCACTGACAACTTTACATCACCTGTCACTGACACCTTTACATCCCCTGTCACTGGCACCTTTACATCCCCTGTCACTGGCACCTTTACATCCCCTGTCACTGGCACCTTTACATCACCTGTCACTGACACCTTTACATCACCTGTCACTGACACCTTTACATCACCTGTCACTGACAACTTTACATCCCCTGTCACTGGCACCTTTACATCCCCTGTCACTGGCACCTTTACATCCCCTGTCACTGGCACCTTTACATCCCCTGTCACTGGCACCTTTGCATCACCTGTCACTGGCACCTTTGCATCACCTGCCACAGGCACCTTTACATCACCTGTCACTGACACCTTTATATCCCCTGTCACAGGCACCTTTACATCTCCTGTCACTACACTGTTATAACTTTAGTAACATGTTTCCAACCTCTAAAATGATATCTTTTCTCCTAACATGACATCTGTATCCTCTAACATGACACCTTTATCCTCCAACATGACACTTTTATCTTCTAACTTGACACCTTTATCTTCTAACTTGACACCTTTATCTTCTAACTTGACACCTTTATCTTCTAACATGCCACCTTTATCTTCTAACATGACACTTTATCTTCTAACTTGACACCTTTATCTTCTAACTTGACACCTTTATCTGCTAACATAACACCTTTATCCTCCAACAAGACACTTTTATCTTCTAATATGACACCTTTATCTTCTAACTTGACACATTTATCTTCTAACTTGACACCTTTTTCTTCTAACTTGACACCTTTATCTTCTAAATTGACACCTTTATCTTCTAACATGACACCTTTATCCTCCAACATGACACTTTTATCTTCTAACTTGACACCTTTATCTTCTAACTTGACACCTTTATCTTCTAACTTGACACCTTTATCTTCTAACGTGACACCTTTATCTTCGAACATGACACCTTTATCCTCCAACTTGACACCTTTATCTTCTAACTTGACACCTTTATCTTCTAACATGACACCTTTATCTTCTAACTTGACACCTTTATCTTCTAACTTGACACCTTTATCTTCTAACATGACACCTTTATCTTCTAACTTGACACCATTATCTTCTAACGTGACACCTTTATCTTCTAACTTGACACCTTTATCTTCTAACTTGACACCTTTATCTTCTAACATGACTCCTTTATCTTCTAACTTGACACCTTTATCTTCTAACTTGACACCTTTATCTTCTAACTTGACACCTTTATCTTCTAACTTGACACCTTTATCTTCTAACTTGACACCTTTATCTTCTAACATGACACCTTTATCTTCTAACTTGACACCTTTATCTTCTAACTTGACACCTTTATCTTCTAACTTGACACCTTTATCTTCTAACTTGACACCGGTATCTTCTAACTTCACACCTTTATCTTCTAACTTCACACCTTTATCTTCTAACATGACACCTTTATCTTCTAACTTGACACTTTTATCTTCTAACTTGACACCTTTATCTTCTATCATGACACCTTTATCTTCTAACTTGACACCTTTATCCTCTGACTTGACACCTTTATCTGCTTACATGACACCTTTATCTGCTAACATGGCACCTTTATCCTCCAACATGACACCTTTATCTGCTAACATGACACCTTTATCTGCTAACATGACACCTTTATCTGCTAACATGACACCTATATCTGCTAACATGACACCTTTATCTTCTAACTTGACACCTTTATCCTCCAACATGACACCTTTATCTGCTTACATGACAATTTATCTGCTTACATGACACCTTTATCCTCCAACAAGACGCCTTTATCTGCTAACTTGACACCTTTATCTGCTTACATGACACCTTTATCTTCTAATTTGACACCTTCACCCTCCAACATGACACCTTCATCCTCCAACATGACACGACAACTTTATCCTCCAAATTGACACCTTTATCCTCCAACATGACACCTTCATCCTCCAATATGACACCTTTATCCCCCAACATGACACCTTTATCTTTAAATTTGACACCTTCATCCTCCAACATGACACCTTCATCCTCCAACATGACACCTTCATCCTCCAACATGACACGACACCTTTATCCTCCAAATTGACACCTTTATCCTTCAACATGACACCTTCATCCTCGAATATGACACCTTTATCCTCTAACTTGACACCTTCATCATGACACCTTTACCCTCCAACATGACACCTTTATCCTCCAACATGACAACTTTATCTTCTAACTTGACACCTTTATCCTCTGACTTGACACCTTTATCTGCTTACATGACACCTTTATCCTCCAACATGACACCTTTATCATCCAACATGACACCTTTATCCTCCAACATGACACCTTTATCTGCTAACATGACACCTTTATCCTCCTACATGACACCTTTATCCTCCAACATGACACCTTTATCTTCCAACATGACACCTTTATCTGCTAACATGACACCTTTATCCTCCTACATGACACCTTTATCCTCCAACATGACACCTTTATCTGCTAACATGACACCTTTATCCTCCAACATGACACCTTTATCCTCTAACATGACACCTTTATCCTCCAACATAACACCTTTATCTGCTAACATGACACATTTATCCTCCAACATGACACCTTTATCTTCTAACATGACACCTTTATCCTCCAACATGACACCTTTATCTGCTAACATGACACCTTTATCTGCTAACTTGACACCTTTATCTGCTAACATGACACCTTTATCTGCTAACATGACACCTTTATCTGCTAACTTGACACCTTTATCTTCTAACATGACACCTTTATCTGCTAACATGACACCTTTATCTGCTAACATGACACCTTTATCTTCTAACTTGACACCTTTATCTGCTTACATGACACCTTTATCTGCTTACATGACACCTTTATCTTCTAATTTGACACCTTCATCCTCCAACATGACACCTTCATCCTCCAACATGACACCTTCATCCTCCAACATGACACCTTTATCCTCCAACACGACACCTTTATCCTCCAACATGACACCTTCATACTCCAACATGACACCTTCATCCTCCAACATGACACCTTTATCCTCCAACACGACACCTTTATCTTCTAACTTGACACCTTCATCCTCCAACATGACACCTTCATCCTCCAACATAACACCTTTATCCTCTAACATGAAACCTTTATCTTCTAACTTGACACCTTCATCCTCCAACATGACACCTTTATCCTCTAACATGACACCTTTATCTTCTAACTTGACACCTTCATTCTCCAACATGACACCTTTATCCTCCAACACGACACCTTTATCTTCTAACTTGACACCTTCATCCTCCAACATGACACCTTCATCCTCTAACATGACACCTTTATCCTCTAACATGAAACCTTTGACCAACTTGTGACCTCCATCGCTGACATGAGAAGCCCCATCCCTGACATGACACCTTTACCCCTGACATGACACCTTTACCCCTGACATGACCCCTTCATCCCTGACATGACACCTTTACCTTTGACATGACACCTCCACCCTTGACACGACACTTCCACTCCTGATATGACACCTCTACTCCTGATATGACACCTCTGCCCCTGACATGGCATCTTTATCCGTGACATGACACCTTTATCCCTGACATGACACCTCCACCACTGACATGAGACCTTCACCCCTGACATGAAGCCTCCACTCCTGACATTTCACCAAATATCATGGCATTATATGAAGTTCCACCAATAAAACTGAAAATGTTTGAACAGAATGAATCGATCACCGGCTCTAGGACAGGGCTATGAACATGTAGCATGAAAACCCCTGGTTAGCCCCAGCTTCCCACTAACGAATGTGATCCTCTGAATATATCCTTGGCTGTTTTGCTTCTCTTGTCCCATGGTAGCTTACAAAAAGAACAATTGATTTGCCTATTTGGCATTTTCTTGGTGTTTGAAAGTAATTGTGTCGCAGTGAGATCGATGGAGGCCATGTTTCATGTTGATCGTGACAAGATGTGTGTGCTAAATGTCAAAACAATCTGGTGTGATGATCTCTGAACATATTGGACACCCATGCTACAAGAATCGTGTCATAGATGGGAGATTGATGATCTCTGAACATATTGGACACCCCTGCTACAAGAATCGTGTCATAGATGGGAGATTGATGATCTCTGAACACATTGGACACCCATGCTACTAGAATCGTGTCATAGATTGGAGATTGATGATCTCTGAACACATTGGGCATTCCTGCTACAAGAATCGTGTCGTAGATGGGAGATTGATGATCTCTGAACACATTTGGCACCCCTGCTACAAGAATCGTGTCATAGATTGTAGATTGATGATCTCTGAACACATTGGGCATTCCTGCTACAAGAATCGTGTCATAGATGGGGAGATTGATGCTCTCTGAACATATTGGGCACACCTGCTACAAGAATCGTGTCATAGATGGGAGATTGATGATCTCTGAACACCTTGGACACCCCTGCTACAAGAATCGTGTCATAGATGGGAGATTGATGATCTCTGAACATATTGGGCACACCTGCTACAAGAATCGTGTCATAGATGGGAGATTGATGATCTCTGAACATATTGGGCACACCTGCTACAAGAATCGTGCATAGATGGGAGATTGATGAGCTCATCCGAGAATGTGTTGTTTATTGGTTTGTTTGATACAAATGGCAGCTAGTAGCATGGATCATGACGGATAACCGGCCTTCTACCGGCTCCCACACAGTTCGGCGTGTAATGTTATAGCCTAACCCAATCTTGAGCCAAATCTCTCCTACAATCATATCATTCTGTCTAACCCAATCTTGAGCCAAATCTCTCCTACAATCATATCATTCTGTCTAACCCAATCTTGAGCCAAATCTCTCCTACAATCATATCATCCTGTCTAACCCAATCTTGAACCAAGTCTCTCCTACAATCATATCATTCTGTCTAACCCAATCTTGAACCAAGTCTCTCCTACAATCATATCATTCTGCCTAACCCAATCTTGAGCCAAATCTCTCCAACAATCATATCATTCTGTCTAACCCAATCTTGAACCAAGTCTCTCCAACAATCATATCATTCTGTCTAACCCAATCTTGAACCAAGTCTCTCCTACAATCATATCATTCTGTCTAACCCAATCTTGAGCCAAATCTCTCCAACAATCATATCATTCTGTCTAACCCAATCTTGAACCAAATCTCTCCAACAATCATATCATTCCGTCTAACCCAATCTTGAACCAAATCTCTCCCACAATCATATCATTCTGTCTAACCCAATCTTGAACCAAATCTCTCCTACAATCATATCATTCTGTCTAACCCAATCTTGAACCAAATCTCTCCAACAATCATATCATTCCGTCTAACCCAATCTTGAACCAAATCTCTCCAACAATCATATCATTCCGTCAAACCCAATCTTGAGCCAAATATCTCCAACAATCATATCATTCTGTCTAACCCAATCTTGAGCCAAATCTCTCCAACAATCATATCATTCTGTCTAACCCAATCTTGAGCCAAATCTCTCCAACAATCATATCATTCTGTCTAACCCAATCTTGAACCAAGTCTCTCCAACAATCATATCATTCTGTCTAACCCAATCTTGAACCAAATCTCTCCAACAATCATATCATTCCGTCTAACCCAATCTTGAGCCAAATCTCTCCCACAATCATATCATTCTGTCTAACCCAATCTTGAACCAAATCTCTCCAACAATCATATCATTCTGTCTAACCCAATCTTGAACCAAATCTCTCCAACAATCATATCATTCCGTCTAACCCAATCTTGAACCAAGTCTCTCCAACAATCATATCATTCTGTCTAACCCAATCTTGAACCAAATCTCTCCAACAATCATATCATTCCGTCTAACCCAATCTTGAACCAAGTCTCTCCAACAATCATATCATTCTGTCTAACCCAATCTTGAACCAAGTCTCTCCAACAATCATATCATTCTGTCTAACCCAATCTTGAACCAAATCTCTCCAACAATCATATCATTCCGTCTAACCCAATCTTGAACCAAGTCTCTCCAACAATCATATCATTCTGTCTAACCCAATCTTGAACCAAGTCTCTCCAACAATCATATCATTCTGTCTAACCCAATCTTGAACCAAATCTCTCCAACAATCATATCATTCTGTCTAACCCAATCTTAAACCAAATCTCTCCAACAATCATATCATTCCGTCTAACCCAATCTTGAACCAAATCTCTCCAACAATCATATCATTCTGTCTAACCCAATCTTGAACCAAATCTCTCCAACAATCATATCATTTCGTCTAACCCAATCTTGAACCAAATCTCTCCAACAATCATATCATTTCGTCTAACCCAATCTTGAACCAAGTCTCTCCAACAATCATATCATTTCGTCTAACCCAATCTTGAACCAAATCTCTCCAACAATCATATCATTTCGTCTAACCCAATCTTGAACCAAATCTCTCCAACAATCATATCATTTCGTCTAACCCAATCTTGAACCAAATCTCTCCAACAATCATATCATTTCGTCTAACCCAATCTTGAACCAAATCTCTCCAACAATCATATCATTTCGTCTAACCCAATCTTGAACCAAATCTCTCCTACAATCATATCATTTCGTCTAACCCAATCTTGAACCAAATCTCTCCTACAATCATATCATTTCGTCTAACCCAATCTTGAACCAAATCTCTCCAACAATCATATCATTTCGTCTAACCCAATCTTGAACCAAATCTCTCCAACAATCATATCATTTCGTCTAACCCAATCTTGAACCAAATCTCTCCAACAATCATATCATTTCGTCTAACCCAATCTTGAACCAAATCTCTCCAACAATCATATCATTTCGTCTAACCCAATCTTGAACCAAATCTCTCCAACAATCATATCATTTCGTCTAACCCAATCTTGAACCAAATCTCTCCTACAATCATATCATTCTGTCTAACCCAATCTTGAACCAAATCTCTGCTACAATCATATCATTTCGTCTAACCCAATCAACCAGTAATCCCTCTCTTTCATTTAGCTTGCAGATCCAAATCCACGTGAGTCTTCCTTAACGCCCACTTTTCCCATTTCTACATTTAGGTCGTCTATTAATATCTACAGCATCCATGACAGTGCAGTCCCCTTCGCCTTCACAACTACTGCTTCCAGCATTACATTAGAGAAATATCACATTACAGCAATATCAAATTACAGCAATATCTTCACATAATGCCACTAAAGATATCTCAGATGTGTTTTTTTTTCCAATAAAACGATGCCAGTGAGTCACTTTTCTGATCTAACGAGAACATTGCCTGGACATCCCCGCTAGGTGGCTGTCGATCTCTGTCAGAGGTTTCCAAATTGTTGTATGTATCAGGTGTTGTATGTGTCAGGTGTTGTGTCAGGTGTTGTATGTGTCAGGTGTTGA
Organism: Megaustenia siamemsis; assembly: GCA_032433765.1. Lineage (NCBI taxonomy): Eukaryota > Metazoa > Mollusca > Gastropoda > Stylommatophora > Ariophantidae > Megaustenia > Megaustenia siamemsis. The sequence continues at coordinate 15,861,142 of JAVIAB010000139.1, read as the reverse complement.
ATGTGTCAGATGTTGGATGTGTCAGATATTGTATGTGTCAGGTGTTGTGTCAGGTGTTGTGTCAGGTGTTGTATGTGTCAGGTGTTGTATGTGTCAGGTGTTGTGTCAGGTGTTGTATGTGTCAGGTGTTGAATGTGTCAGATGGTGTATGTGTCAGATGTTGTATGTGTCAGGTGTTGTTTGTGTCAGGTGTTGTATGTGTCAGGTGTTGAATGTGTCAGGTTTTGAATGTGTGAGTTGCTGTATGTGTCAGGTGTTGTATGTGTGAGATATTGAATGTGTCAGATGTTGTATGTGTCAGGTGTTGTTTGTGTCAGGTGTTGTATGTGTCAGGTGTTGAATGTGTCAGGTTTTGAATGTGTGAGGTGCTGTATGTGTCAGGTGTTGTATGTGTGAGATATTGAATGTGTCAGATGTTGTATGTGTCCGGTGCTGTATGTGTCAGGTGCTGTATGTGTCAGGTGCTGTATGTGTCAGGTGTTGTATGTGTCAGGTGCTGTATGTGTCAGGTGCTGTTTGTGTCAGGTGCTATATGTGTCAGGTGTTGTATGTGTCAGGTGCTGTATGTGTCAGGTGCTGTATGTGTCAGGTGTTGAATGTGTCAGGTGCTGTATGTGTCAGGTGTTGAAAGTGCCAGGTGTTGTATGTGCCAGGTGTTGTATGTGCCAGGTGTTGTATGTGTCAGGTGTTGTTTGTGTCAGGTGTCACCACTTCCTTTATGCCCTCCCTTTTATTTATCCCAATTATGTTTTTTTTTCTTTCTATTTTTTGTTCTAAATTGTAGACATATTTGACAGCAACCGTCGAGCTTACGATAACAAAGTCAACGTTCTCATGTTTAGAGGGTCAAAATAGACTGTCTCATCAGTTGTCAGTTATATAGTCTGTTCTATTGCCAGTAATTTGATAATACCCTCCTATATAACTGTGGCCCGACACATCTTTGGCGACAGAGAATGCCGTGAGTTTTAACCAACACTATTAGAATGCCGTGAGTTCTAAAAAACACTATTTGAATGTCGTGAGTTCTACCCAACGCTATTTGAATGTCGTGAGTTCTACCCAACGCTAGTTGAATGTCGTGAGTTCTACCCAACACTATTTGAATGCCGTGAGTTCTAACCAACACTATTTGAATGTCGTGAGTTCTAACCAACACTATTTGAATGTCGTGAGCTCTAACCAACATTATTTGAATGCCGTGAGTTCTAACCAACACTATTTGAATGTCGTGAGTTCTAACCAACACTATTTGAATGCCGTGAGTTCTAACCAACACTATTTGAATGCCGTGAGTTCTAACCAACACTATTTGAATGTCGTGAGTTCTAAAAAACACTATTTGAATGCCGTGAGTTCTAATCAACACTATTTGAATGCCGTGAGTTCTAATCAACACTATTTGAATGTCGTGAGTTCTAATCAACACTATTTGAATGCCGTGAGTTCTAATCAACACTATTTGAATGCCATGAGTTCTAACCAACACTATTTGAATGTCGTGACTTCTAACCAACACTATTTGAATGTCGTGAGTTCTAATCAACACTATTTGAATGCCGTGAGTTCTAAGCAACACTATTTGAATGCCGTGAGTTATAACCAACACTATTTGAATGCCGTGATTTCTAATCAACACTATTTGAATGCCGTGAGTTCTAACCCACACTATTTGAATGTCATGAGTTCTAAAAAACACTATTTGAATGCCGTGAGTTCTAACCAACACTATTTGAATGTCGCGAGTTCTAATCAACACTATTTGAATGCCGTGTATTCTAACCAACACTATTTGAATGTCGTGACTTCTAACCAACATTATTTGAATGTCGTGAGTCACTATTTGAACGCCGTGAGTTCTAAGCAACACTATTTGAATGCCGTGAGTTCTAACCAACACTATTTGAATGTCGTGAGTTCTAACCAACACTATTTGGATGCAGTAAGTTCTAACAAACACTATTTTATTTCCGTGAGTTCTAAACAACACTATTTTCAGATTATTTGACATATTTAGTTGTTTCTAGCAGTTCTAAGTGATCAGATTGTTTTTCGAAATTGATAAATCTATCAGTACAAAACACTGGACAGCTATTTGGATTCACCGTTTACTAATTTTACTTCGGTAAATGGGATGGAAGTCCTGCCATATTATTGAACTAATGAGGCACCTCATACAACAGCATTTGTTAACAATTTACTTGCAATAAAATGAGGCACCTCATACAACAGCATTCGTTAACAATTTACTTGCAATAAAATGAGGCACCTCATACAACAGCATTCGTTAACAATTTACTTGCAATAAAATGAGGCACCTCATACAACAGCATTCGTTAACAATTTACTTGCAATAAAATGAGGCACCTCATACAACAGCATTCGTTAACAATTTACTTGCAATAAAATGAGGCACCTCATACAACAGCATTCGTTAACAATTTACTTGCAATAAAATGAGGCACCTCATACAACAGCATTCGTTAACAATTTACTTGCAATAAAATGAGGCACCTCGTACAACAGCATTCGTTAACAATTTACTTGCAATTAAAAAAAATGATACTGTCTTGGCCCTCCAAACATTCCTCTCAATAAGCATACGTTCTTCCTCGAGTTAGCCTGTTGTGAGAGGTTCAGGGTCTACATGTCTCCGTGAGAGTTCATTTTCAACGCTTTTTTTCAATTGGAAACCAAAGCAAAAACCAGAAAATAAATGTTGAGAATGACATGAGGTTAGCATTAATGAAAACACAACCGCGAGCTTTTCAGCTTCTTAATGATTAACACTTTCAGACTTCCGGTCAATATGGTGGATAGGCGGCAGGAACTGTTAAAGGCTGTGTCTGAAGAGTGTTCCTTGTTGCAGTTTCCTCATATTGCAAGTCCGGCTTGCTGCCAAAGCTAATAAGAGAATCGTTGGGGCACCAAGTTATATTTAATCCTATAATTCTAGTGGTCATTGAGGCACCATTGTCAAACTTCATCCTATAATTCTAGTGGTCATTGAGGCACCATTGTCAAACTTCATCCTATAATTCTAGTGGTCATTGAGGCACCATTGTCAAACTTAATCCTATAATTCTGGTGGTCATTGAGGCACCATTGTCAAACTTCATCCTATAATTCTGGTGGTCATTGAGGCACCATTGTCAGACTTCATCCTATAATTCTGGTGGTCGCTAGGGTACCACTGTCATCTTCGACAATCATCTTCATTTCAATCTTCAGGTATTTTTTGGGGCTCGGTAAATTCGAGGTCTCTCTGATATTATCTTCCCATCTCTTTCTCTGTCTACGTCTTCTCACTCCTTTCCAAGTTCATTCGAGAATAACCTTTGCTGGGCCGGACGATTGAGACACGTGACCAAACCATTTCATGTTCGTTTCTTCGCAACATACACAACATTATAACCTCCGAATGTTTATTTGATGCTTTTGTGAACTTTTCCTTTTGTGATACGATCTAAGTAAAAGATGTCACATTCATTCACCACTCTGTCACATTCATTCACCACTCTGTCACATTTATTCACTACTCTGTCACATTCATTCACCACTTTTGTCACATTCATTCACTACTCTGTCACATTCATTCACCACTTTGTCGCATTAATTCACTACTCTGTCACATTCATTCACCACTCTGTCACATTCATTCACCACTTTTGTCACATTCATTCACTACTCTGTCACATACATTCACCACTTTTGTCACATTCATTCACTACTCTGTCACATTCATTCACCACTCTGTCACATTCATTCACTACTCTGTCACATTCATTCACCACTTTTGTCACATTCATTCACTACTCTGTCACATTCATTCACCACTTTTGTCACATTCATTCACCACTCTGTCACATTCATTCACCACTCTGTCACATTCATTCACTACTCTGTCACATTCATTCACCACTCTGTCACATTCATTCACCACTCTGTCACATTCATTCACCACTCTGTCACATTTATTCAAGAGATCAACTGAATGGCTTGTCTCAAACTGTTTCACACCGTGACGTGTTCAAAAGAGACCAGCGACCGGTATCTTAACGTCCCGACACTGTGACCAGCGACCGGTATCTTAACGCCCCGACACTGAGACCAGCGACCGGTATCTTAACGTCCCGACACAGAAACCAGCGACCGGTATCTTAACGTCCCGACACTGTGACCAGCGACCGGTATCTTAACGTCCCGACACAGAGACCAGCGACCGGTATCTTAACGTCCCGACACTGTGACCAGAGACCGGTATCTTAACGTCCCGACACAGACACCAGTGACCGATATCTTAACGTCCCGACACAGAAACCACCGACCGGTATCTTAACGTCCCGACACAGAAACCAGCGACCGGTATCTTAACGTCCCGACACAGAAACCACCGACCGGTATCTTAACGTCCCGACACAGAAACCACCGACCGGTATCTTAACGTCCCGACACAGAAACCACCGACCGATATCTTAACGTCCCGACACAGAAACCACCGACCGATATCTTAACGTCCCGACACAGAAACCACCGACCGGTATCTTAACGTCCCGACACAGAAACCACCGACCGATATCTTAACGTCTCGACACGGAAACCACCGACCGATATCTTAACGTCTCGACACAGAAACCACCGACCGGTATCTTAACGTCTCGACACGGAAACCACCGACCAATATCTTAACGTCTCGACACAGAAACCACCGACCAATATCTTAACGTCTCGACACAGAAATCAGCGACCGGTATCTTAACGTCCCGACACAGAAACCACCGACCGGTATCTTAACGTCCCGACACAGAAATCAGCGACCGGTATCTTAACGTCCCGACACAGAAATCAGCGACCGGTATCTTAACGTCCCGACACTGTGAACACCGACCGGTATCTTAACGTCCCGACACAGAAATCAGCGACCGGTATCTTAACGTCCCGACACAGAAATCAGCGACCGGTATCTTAACGTCCCGACACTGTGACCACCGACCGGTATCTTAACGTCCCGACACAGAAACCACCGACCGGTATCTTAACGTCCCGACACAGAAATCAGCGACCGGTATCTTAACGTCCCGACACAGAAATCAGCGACCGATATCTTAACGTCCCGACACTGTGACCACCGACCGGTATCTTAACGTCCCGACACAGAAACCAGCGACCGGTATCTTAACGTCCCGACACAGAAATCAGCGACCGGTATCTTAACGTCCCGACACAGAAATCAGCGACCGGTATCTTAACGTCCCGACACTGTGACCACCGACCGGTATCTTAACGTCCCGACACAGAAATCAGCGACCGGTATCTTAACGTCCCGACACAGAAATCAGCGACCGATATCTTAACGTCCCGACACTGTGACCACCGACCGGTATCTTAACGTCCCGACACAGAAACCACCGACCGGTATCTTAACGTCCCGACACAGAAATCAGCGACCGGTATCTTAACGTCCCGACACAGAAATCAGCGACCGATATCTTAACGTCCCGACACTGTGACCACCGACCGGTATCTTAACGTCCCGACACAGAAACCAGCGACCGGTATCTTAACGTCCCGACACAGAAACCAGCGACCGGTATCTTAACGTCCCGACACAGAAACCACCGACCGATATCTTAACGTCCCGACACAGAAACCACCGACCGGTGTGTTTGTTCGTACAAACGGCGCACACCGAGAAGAGTTGACACTGCGACGCCGATAAATAACCTTACAAGAGACCGCGAGAAGGGCGCAGAACAACGCCCTTGAGACGCAGTCCCAGATCCCGCCAAAATCCAAGCCCAGGAAGTTGTCCGCCCCTGATGGTTGTAAGTCATGAACTGAGCGTCCACGTATCGACCGGTCTGACACCAGAATGGATTTTTTTGGACCAGCAGGCAACTGCAACTAGATAGTCTGTCTTAGCTACTTCCTTGTACCCAACATGGCTTTCTCCTTTTGCTTACACACACCACACACACGCGCACGCACGCACGCACGCACACACGCACACACACACACACACACTCGCTATTTCTCTCTTTATGAAATATTATAACATAAATTATAAATATAAAATAATAAATATAATTTAAAAAAAATAATAATAATAATAATAAATAAAAAATAAATATAAAATAATAAATATAATTTTAAAAAATAAAATAAATATAAATTATATATACACGAACACAAACATTATTGGTGAAGTATTGTCTACTATGGTGCATGAAGGACAGCTTACAGAAGCATTTGAAATAAGAACAGGAGTAAGGCAAGGATGCCTTCTGTCTCCATTTCTCTTTCTACTGGCCATAGATTGGATTATGAAAATAACTCAAAACAACAGAAATGGGATCCAGTGGTCACTGACCAAACAACTTGATGATTTAGACTTTGCTGATGACATAGCTCTCCTATCACACAGCCACCAACAGATGCAAGATAAAATGAGTATATTAGATGAGAGATCACAACAGCTAGGACTAAAGAGTAATAGAGATAAGACCAACATTATGAGAATTAATGCAGTTGGCAATAACCAAATAAAACTAGGAGAAATACCTCTACTAGACGTACAATCTTATATATATCTGGGCAGTAATATAGATAAAGAGGGAGGAACAGAAAACGATACCAAAATAAGGATATCAAAAGCAAGAGGAGCTTTCATTGCACTGGGAAACATATGGAAATCCAAAGAAATTAGGCTAAATACAAAAATACAAATTTTTAACTCCAATGTTAAGTCGGTTCTATTATATGGCTGTGAAACATGGAGAATAACAAAATTGACAATCACGAAGGTACAGACTTTCATTAATGGATGCTTGCGCAGAATAAAGGGATGGAAATGGCAGGACAAAGTCACTAACGTGGAATTATGGAAATGTACCGGTCAAATACCAGTGGATAAAGAAATACAGCGAAGACGATGGCGATGGATAGGACACACACTACGGAAACCAACTGAGAGTATTACACAACAGGCCCTTTTTTGGAATCCCCAGGGGAAAAGACAAAGAGGAAGACCAAGGAATTCTTGGAGAAGACAGATTGAAGCAGAGATGAAGATGATGGGGAAGACATGGAATGATCTTAAAAGAATTGCAAACAACAGAACGACTTGGAAAGTGTTTGTTGAAGACCTATGATCCACTGGGAGCTAAAAGGTAGAAGAAGAATTGTCTACTACCATGTAGGTCATAAATCACCATCAACTATGTAACATAAATCACCATCAACTATGTAACACAAATCACCATCAACTATGTAACACAAACCACCATCTACTATGTAACATAAATCACCATCAACTATGTAACACAAATCACCATCAACTATGTAACACAAATCACCATCAACTATGTAACATAAATCACCATCAACTATGTAACATAAATCACCATCAACTATGTAACACAAATCACCATCAACTATGTAACACAAACCACCATCTACTATGTAACACAAACCACCATCTACCATGTAGCACAAATCACCTTATACACTATAGATCGCAAATCACCACCTACCATACAGATCAGAAATCACCACCTACCATATAGATCACACAAAAAACCACCTACCATATAGATCACACAAAAAACCACCTACCATATAGATCACAAATAACCACCTACCATATAGATCACAAATCACCACCTACCATATAGATCACAAATAACCAACTACCATATAGATCGCAAACCACCACCTACCATATAGATCGCAAACCACCACCTACCATATAGATCACAAATTACCACCTACCATATAGATCACAAATCACCACCTACCATATAGATCACGAATCACCATCTACCATATAGATCACAAATCACCACCTACCATATAGATCACAAATCACCACCTACCATATAGATCACAAATCACCACCTACCATATAGATCGCAAATCACCATCTACCATATAGATCACAAATCACCACCTATCATATAGATCACGAACCACCATCTACCATATAGATCACAAATCCCTACCTACCATATAGATCACAAATCCCCACTAATTATATAACCTCAGGTTAGCACGAGGAAAAAGCGATAGCAATTATGGTTGAAGATACAGACAATAACTTGTACAATAATGTATGTACGCAGACAATAACTGGTACAATAATATATGTACGCAGACAATAACTGGTACAATAATATATGTACGCAGACAATAACTGGTACAATAATATATGTACGCAGACAATAACTGGTACAATAATATATGTACGCAGACAATAACTGGTACAATAATATATGTACGCATACAATAACTGGTACAATAATATATGTACGTAGACAATAACTGGTACAATAATATATGTACGCAGACAATAACTGGTACAATAATATATGTACGCAGACAATAACTGGTACAATAATATATGTACGCAGACAATAACTGGTACAATAATATATGTACGCAGACAATAACTGGTACAATAATATATGTACGCAGACAATAACTGGTACAATAATGTATGTACGCAGATAATAACTGGTACAATAATGTATGTACGCAGATAATAACTGGTACAATAATATATGTACACAGACAATATCTGGTACAATAATGTATGTACGCAGATAATAACTGGTACAATAATATATGTACGCAGATAATAACTGGTACAATAATATATGTACACAGACAATATCTGGTACAATAATGTATGTACGCAGATAATAACTGGTACAATAATATATGTACACAGACAATATCTGGTACAATAATGTATGTACGCAGATAATAACTGGTACAATAATATATGTACACAGACAATATCTGGTACAATAATGTATGTACGCAGATAATAACTGGTACAATAATGTATGTACGCAGACAATAACTGGTACAATAATGTATGTACGCAGACAATATCTGGTACAATAATTAGGACAATAATTTCATGTACCCCGGCAATATGTGGGACAAAGGTTTAAGTAGCCGGATAATGACAGAACAAAAATATGTTGTATCTGGTCAGCAACAGAAGTTCCATGATGAATGAGAAATAAACGAAGCAGAAAGTTACAAGGAACAAGTGAAACGAACTGTAAAAGAAGGGTGTTAAGAATGAAAGACAGCAGATGAACAGGAATATTAGAATGAGAACAGCGAGTAGCGAAAGTGCTCGATTCTCAGAGAGAAAGACACAATGAATGACATCAAAGGTGAAGGCCTACCTAAAAGTGCACAGAGATATTGGAATGAAAACACGAGCAGTCCGTAGTGATGGAGAATCTTACTGTTCAAGGTTGGATCAACCACGAGGAAAGAAATCTTGGAGAATCTTACTGTTCAAAGTTGGATCAACCACGAGGAAAGAAATCTTGGAGAATCTTACTGTTCAAAGTTGGATCAACCACGAGGAAAGAAATCTTGGAGAATCGTACTGCTCAAAGTTGGATCAACCACGAGGAAAGAAATCTTGGAGAATCGTACTGCTCAAAGTTGGATCAACCACAAGGAAAGAAATCTTGGAGAATCTTACTGTTCAAAGTTGGATCAACCACAAGGAAAGAAATCTTGGAGAATCTTACTGTTCAAAATTGGATCAACCACAAGGAAAGAAATCTTGGAGAATCGTACTGCTCAAAGTTGGACTAACTACAAGGAAAGAAATCGTGGAGAATCTTACTGTTCAAAATTGGACTAACTACAAGGAAAGAAATCGTGGAGAATCTTACAGTTTACAGTTGGATCAACCTCAAAGGAAAAGACCGTGCAGAATCTTACTGTTCAACGTTGGACTAACAACATGAAAAGAAATCATTGGGAATCTTACTGTTCCAAGATGGACCAATCATAAGGAAAGAAATCGTGGAGAATCGCACTGTTCAAAGTTGGATCGACCACAAAAAAGAAATCGTGGGGAATCCTACGGTACAAAGTTGGACCAACAACAAAGAAAGAACTCATGGAGAATGTTGCTATTCAAAGTTGCACTAACCACAAAGAAAGAATTTATGGAGAATCTTACTGTTCAAAGTTGGATCAACCACGAGGAAAGAAATCACGGAGAATCTTACTGTTCAAAGCTGGACTAAATACAAGGAAAGAAATCGTGGAGAATCTTACGGTTCAAAATTGGACCAATCACAAACAAAGAAATCATTGGGAATCTTACTGTTCAAAGTTGGACAAAAACAAGGATTTAAATTTTTGGGAATCTTACTGTTCAAAGATGGACAAACCATAAGGAAAGAAATCGTGGAGAATCTTACTGTTCAAAGATGGATCAACCATATTGAAAGAAATCGTGTAAAATCTTACTATTCAAAGATGGACCAACCATACAGAAAGAAATCGTGGAGAATCTGACTGTAATAAGTGAATCAGTCAACAAAGAAGTGAAACACTGACAGGTGAATTCTGAAACAGATGGCTCAATTCATGGCGAGCGAAGCACTCACCACAAACTTACCAGTCATCCTACCTGCCTACCTACCTAATTCTTACCTTATTGGCTACCCGTAAATATACTTTTAACTATCGACCTACCTAGCCGCGATAGCTCAGTGGTTAGTGAACTGGACTACCACAGACAAGGGGTAGGGTTCGATCCCAACCGACGGCTTCCGGGTTCACCCAGCCTTAAATGGGTACCGGATTTTTTTCTGGGAAAGTAAAGCAGCACGGGCGTAATACTGACCACATAACCCTAAAAATCATGTGCTGAAGGTCTGTAAAATATAGGGTCACTAACACCATATTTCCCTATACGCCACTTGGCGTGACGGGGGGACTTTACTTTACTATCGACCAACCTACCTATTGTCTACTAAGTTACCCATCAACCTACCTACCTACCTACCTACCTACCTACCTACCTACCTACCTACCTACCTACCTGCCTGCCTGCCTGCCTGCCTGCCTGCCTGCCTGCCTGCCTGCCTTCCTTCCTTCCTTCCTTCCTTCCTTCCTTCCTTCCATCCTTCTTACCTACCTACCTCTTACTCTACTCAGTTACTCGCAATCTACTTTTAACTATCAACATACCAACCTCTTACCCGACTAAGCTACCTGTCCATTTGCTTTTAACTACATATCTACATACCTACCTATAGACCTACCTTTAAACCTACCTATAGACCTACCTATAGGTCTATGTACCTACCTCCTTACTTAAATATATACATTTCCTGCTTCCTTTCTTCCTACCTACATACATAACTACCTTCCTTTCTACATACCTACCTACCTACTTACATACATACCTAGCTACCTATTACCCTACACATTTACCCGTTAATCTACTTTTAAATATCGACATCATCATCATCATCGAGTGCCGTCTCCGCATCGAAGTTGGCTACCATGGAGCGACATTCCACTCTGTCTCTTGCTTTGATTGTGCAGGTTGTCATAGGCTGACTTGTCCATCTTTTGATGTTACTCGTCCATGTTAGTCTTGGTCTGCCTCTGCCTCTTTGTTTCAAAATACCTTGTATTTTCCTTTCCAATATTATTAGGCTGTTGTATCTGTTGACATGCCCCAAAAATTGCATTTGTCTTGTTCTATCGAACTACCAACCACTTACTCTACACAGCTACCCATCAGTCTACTTCTATCTACCTACATACCTATCTACATACCTACCAACCTTCCTACCTACCTACCTAACTATTACTCCACTCAATTACCCGTCAATCTACTTCTAATTAACGATATGCCAACCTCTTACTCTACTAAGCTATTCATCGATCTACTCCTAATTACATATCTACCTATCTACCTACCTACCTACCTTCCTTCCTAACTACCTACCTAACTGCCTACTTACCTACCTTCCTAACTAACTACCTACCTACCTAACTATCTACCTACCTACCTACATACCTACCTACTGTCCTAACTACCTACCTAACTACCTACCTACCTTCCTAAACTACCTACCTACCTACCTACTTTCCTAACTACCTACCTACCTTCCTAACTACCTACCTAACTACCTACCTACCTACCTTCCTAACTACCTACCTACCTTCTTAACTACCTACCTAACTACCTACCTACCATTCTACTCAGTTACCCATACCCGCCTAGCCGATTCTTCAATGAAAACACAAAACGGCTGTTGAGGTATCTCCTCAGTATCGAATCCGTTGTTCAAATATTGACGCACCTCGATGTTTGCGTTAGCGTGCGTGTTGTAGTTTATGTATAAACAATAGCGGAGATACATCTGCAAGTGTTTGTGGTACTGGTATCGTGTTTGTGACATTCGTTTGATGTTTGTGTGCGTGGTATCGATGCCGAGTGTTTACCTGTGAAAAGTGTATCCAACTGTGCTGGTGCTCAGAACAGCAGCAAGTATGAAATACACGGCGAACACAACAGACATCTGTTACAATCGCTGACAAAGTCTACAACAGCTGCGTTCAACACGTAAACACAGACGTATACAGGAGTACATATGGACGTGTAGCATTGAATATTATCACACCCTTGGTGGTTCACCGGCAGTTTTTATGTTTGTGCACCAGTGTCGGTGTGTCTTCATGTTTGTTCACAAGTGTTGGTGTGTCTTCATGTTTGTACACAAGTGTCGGTGTGTCTTCATGTTTGTTCACACGTGTCGGTGTGTCTTCATGTTTGTTCACAAGTGTCGGTGTGTCTTCATGTTTGTTCACAAGTGTCGGTGTGTCTTCATGTTTGTTCACAAGTGTCGGTGTGTCTTCATGTTTGTTCACAAGTGTCGGTGTGTCTTCATGTTTGTTCACAAGTGTCGGTGTGTCTTCATGTTTGTTCACATGTGTCGGTGTGTCTTCATGTTTGTTCACAAGTGTCGGTGTGTCTTCATGTTTGTTCACATGTGTCGGTGTGTCTTCATGTTTGTACACAAGTGTCGGTGTGTCTTCATGTTTGTTCACATGTGTCGGTGTGTCTTCATGTTTGTTCACAAGCGTCGGTGTGTTTTCATGTGTGTACACAAGTGCTGGTGTGTCTTTATGTTTGGTCACAAGTGTCGATGTTTCTTCATGTTTGTACACAAGTGCGGATGTGTGTACACAAGTGCAGGTGTGTCTTTATGTGTGTACACAAGTGTCGATGTTTTTTCATGTTTATACAAAAGTGCATGTGTGTCTTCATGTGTGTACATAAGTGTCGGCGAATTTTAATCTTGATGCACGAGTGAAACGTGTGTACAAATGGTGACCAGCTCTGCTGTCTATACACAGGTGCGGTCGTAATAAAAAAAAACATGGTGAAACTACAAATACAAATGAACGAGAAACACGACAGAGTGCCGTAGGAACTGACACAATAATAAAGCGCTATTGCATTAGAAAGCTGTGCAGAGAGAAGGCGTAAATAAATGTGAACGACCAATAACGCCACTTAACGCCACGTACTAACACCGAAAGAGGTGAAAAATAGCGCTTTTTTGACATAAGAGAGGACAAACACACCCCCCCCAAAAAAAAAAAACAGTCAGGATATGTTACATGGAGAATTACGAGTACAAAGACATACAGATAGAAACACTAGGACAAAGACATACAGAGAGAAACACTAGGACAAAGACACACAGAGAGAAACACCAGAACAAAGACATACAGAAAGAAACAACAGGACAAAGTCACACAGAGAGAAGCACTAGGACAAAGACACACAGAGAGAAACACTAAGACAAAGACACACATAGAGAAAAATCAGGTAAAAGACACACACAGAAAAACACTAGGACAAAAAAACACAGAGAGAAACACTAAGACAAAGACACACAGAGAGAAACACTAGGACAAAGACATACAGAGAGAAACACTAGGACAAAGACACACAGAGAGAAACACGAGGACAAAGACATACAGAGAGAAACACTAGGACAAAGACACACAGAGAGAAACACCAGAACAAAGACATACAGAAAGAAGCAACAGGACAAAGTCACACAGAGAGAAGCACTAGGACAAAGACACACAGAGAGAAACACTAAGACAAAGACACACAGAGAGAAAAATCAGGTAAAAGACACACACAGAGAAACACTAGGACAAAGAAACACAGAGAGAAACACTAAGACAAAGACACACAGAGAGAAACACTAGGACAAAGACACACAGAGAGAAACACAAGGACAAAAAACACAGAGGAAAAAAAACAGGACAAATACATAGAGAGAAACACTAGGACAAAGACTCACAGAGAGAAACACAAGGACAAAGACACACAGAGACAAACACAAGAACAAAGACACACAGAGAGAAACACAAGGACAAAGACACACAGAGAGAAACACAAGGACAAAGACACACAGAGAGAAACACAAGAACAAAGACACACAGAGACAAACACAAGGACAAAGACACACAGAGACAAACACAAGGACAAAGACACACAGTGACAAACACAAGGACAAAGACACACAGAGACAAACACAAGGAAAAAGACACACAGAGACAACCACAAGGACAAAGACACACAGAGACAAACTCAAGGACAAAGACACACAGAGACAAACACAAGGACAAAGACACACAGAGACAAACACAAGGACAAAGACACACAGAGACAAACACAAGGACAAAGACACACAGAGACAAACACAAGGACAAAGACACACAGAGACAAACACAAGGACAAAGACACACAGAGACAAACACAAGGACAAAGACACACAGAGACAAACACAAGGACAAAGACACACAGAGACAAACACAAGGACAAAGACACACAGAGACAAACACAAGGACAAAGACACACAGAGACAAACACAAGGACAAAGACACACAGAGACAAGCACAAGGACAAAGACACACAGAGACAAACACAAGGACAAAGACACACAGAGACAACCACAAGGACAAAGACACACAGAGACAAACACAAGGACAAAGACACACAGAGACAAACACAAGGACAAAGACACACAGAGACAAACACAAGGACAAAGACACACAGAGACAAACACAAGGACAAAGACACACAGAGACAAACACAAGGACAAAGACACACAGAGACAAACACAAGGACAAAGACACACAGAGACAAACACAAGGACAAAGACACACAGAGACAAACACAAGGACAAAGACACACAGAGACAAACACAAGGACAAAGACACACAGAGAGAAACACAAGGACAAAGACACACAGAGACAAACACAAAGACAAAGACACACAGAGACAAACACAAGGACAAAGACACACAGAGACAAACACAAGGACAAAGACAAACACAAGGACAAAGACACACAGAGACAAACACAAGGACAAAGACACACAGAGAGAAACACAAGAACAAAGACACACAGAGACAAACACAAGGACAAAGACACACAGAGACAAACACAAGGACAAAGACACACAGAGACAAACACAAGGACAAAGACACACAGAGACAAATACAAGGACAAAGACACACAGAGACAAACACAAGGACAAAGACACACAGAGACAAACACAAGGACAAAGACACACTGAGATAAACATTAAGGCAAAGACACACTGAGATAAACATTAAGGCAAAGACACACTGAGATAAACATTAAGGCAAAGACACACTGAGATAAACATTAAGGCAAAGACACACTGAGATAAACATTAAGGCAAAGACACACTGAGATAAACATTAAGGCAAAGACACACTGAGATAAACATTAAGGCAAAGACACACTGAGATAAACATTAAGGCAAAGACACACTGAGATAAACATTAAGGCAAAGACACACTGAGATAAACATTAAGGCAAAGACACACTGAGATAAACATTAAGGCAAAGACACACTGAAATAAACATTAAGACAAAGACACACTGAGATAAACATTAAGGCAAAGACACAGAGATAAACATTAAGGCAAAGACACACTGAAATAAATATTAAGACAAAAACACAGAGATAAACATTAAGGCAAAGACACGCTGAAATAAACATTAAGGCAAAGACACAGAGATAAACATTAAGGCAAAGACAGACTGAAATAAACATTAAGACAAAGACACAGAGATAAACATTAAGGCAAAGACACACTGAGATAAACATTAAGGCAAAGACACACTGAGATAAACATTAAGACAAAGACACAGAGATAAACATTAAGGCAAAGACACACAGAGAGAAACACTAGGACAAAGACATACAGAGAGAAACACTAGGACAAAGACACACAGAGAGAAACACCAGAACAAAGACATACAGAAAGAAACAACAGGACAAAGTCACACAGAGAGATGCACTAGGACAAAGACACACAGAGAGAAACACTAAGACAAAGACACACAGAGAGAAAAATCAGGTAAAAGACACACACAGAGAAACACTAGGACAAAGAAACACAGAGAGAAACACTAAGACAATGACACACAGAGAGAAACACTAGGACAAAGACACACAGAAAGAAACATCAGGTAAAAACACACAGAGACAAACATTAGGACAAAAAACACAGAGGAAAAAAAACAGGACAAATACATAGAGAGAAACACTAGGACAAAGACTCACAGAGAGAAACACAAGGACAAAGACACACAGAGAGAAACACAAGAACAAAGACACACAGAGAGAAACACAAGAACAAAGACACACAGAGACAAACACAAGAACAAAGACACACAGAGAGAAACACAAGGACAAAGACACACAGAGAGAAACACAAGAACAAAGACACACAGAGACAAACACAAGGACAAAGACACACAGAGACAAACACAAGGACAAAGACACACAGAGACAAACACAAGGACAAAGACACACAGAGACAAACACAAGGACAAAGACACACAGAGACAAACACAAGGACAAAGACACACAGAGACAAACACAAGGACAAAGACACACAGAGACAACCACAAGGACAAAGACACACAGAGACAAACACAAGGACAAAGACACACAGAGACAAACACAAGGACAAAGACACACAGAGACAAACACAAGGACAAAGACACACAGAGACAAACACAAGGACAAAGACACACAGAGACAAACACAAGGACAAAGACACACAGAGACAAACACAAGGACAAAGACACACAGGGACAAACACAAGGACAAAGACACACAGAGACAAACACAAGGACAAAGACACACAGAGACAAACACAAGGACAAAGACACACAGAGACAAACACAAGGACAAAGACACACAGAGAGAAACACAAGGACAAAGACACACAGAGACAAACACAAGGACAAAGACACACAGAGACAAACACAAGGACAAAGACAAACACAAGGACAAAGACACACAGAGACAAACACAAGGACAAAGACACACAGAGACAAACACAAGGACAAAGACACACAGAGACAAACACAAGGACAAAGACACACAGAGACAAACACAAGGACAAAGACACACAGAGACAAACACAAGGACAAAGACACACAGAGACAAACACAAGGACAAAGACACACAGAGACAAACACAAGGACAAAGACACACATAGACAAACACAAGGACAAAGACACACAGAGACAAACACAAGGACAAAGACACACTGAGATAAACATTAAGGCAAAGACACACTGAGATAAACATTAAGGCAAAGACACACTGAGATAAACATTAAGGCAAAGACACACTGAGATAAACATTAAGGCAAAGACACACTGAGATAAACATTAAGGCAAAGACACACTGAGATAAACATTAAGGCAAAGACACACTGAGATAAACATTAAGGCAAAGACACACTGAGATAAACATTAACGCAAAGACACACTGAAATAAACATTAAGACAAAGACACACTGAGATAAACATTAAGGCAAAGACACAGAGATAAACATTAAGGCAAAGACACACTGAAATAAACATTAAGACAAAGACACAGAGATAAACATTAAGGCAAAGACACACTGAAATAAACATTAAGGCTAAGACACAGAGATAAACATTAAGGCAAAGACACACTGAAATAAACATTAAGACAAAGACACAGAGATAAACATTAAGGCAAAGACACACTGAGATAAACATTAAGGCAAAGACACACTGAGATAAACATTAAGGCAAAGACACAGAGATAAACATTAAGGCAAAGACACACTGAGATAAACATTAAGGCAAAGACACAGAGATAAACATTAAGGCAAAGACACACTGAGATAAACATTAAGGCAAAGACACAGAGATAAACATTAAGGCAAAGACACAGAGATAAACATTAAGGCAAAGACACACTGAGATAAACATTAAGGCAAAGACACAGAGATAAACATTAAGGCAAAGACACACTGAGATAAACATTAAGACAAAGACACACTGAGATAAACATTAAGGCAAAGACACACTGAGATAAACATTAAGGCAAAGACACACTCAAATAAACATTAGGCAAAGACACACTGAGATAAACATTAAGGCAAAGACACACTGAGATAAACATTAAGGCAAAGACACACTGAGATAAACATTAAGGCAAAGACACACTGAGATAAACATTAAGGCAAAGACACACTGAGATAAACATTAAGGCAAAGACACACTGAGATAAACATTAAGGCAAAGACACACTGAGATAAACATTAAGGCAAAGACACACTGAGATAAACATTAAGGCAAAGACACACTGAGATAAACATTAAGGCAAAGACACACTGAAATAAACATTAAGGCAAAGACACACTGAAATAAACACTATGACCTAGACACACAGATAAAAACACTAGGATTCAGATACACAGAGAGAAATGCCAGGTCAAAGAAACACACAGAGAACACTAGAACAAAACACACAGAGAAAAACACTAGAACAAACACACACAGAGAAAAACACTAGGACACAGAAACACAGAGACAGACGTTTGTGTTTTTTCTTAAGAATGGGACACAGGTGGGCGTTTTTGTTGGGTCTAAATAATGGGTCACAGAAATAATTGTTTGGATAATGATGTGGATGCCACATTGGTAATGAAAGGAAGAAACAAGTATCGGAGACTGGAGAAGAGCTAGCGGTTTATTTGGGGGTAGAAATGTGATCAGACAGGATAGAGTACATCACTGTTGATTGATTAACAGAGAAGATAGGGGAGGGGGGATCAAGGAGAAGGAAGATTAGGAGAAACCGAGAAAGGATAGAACAGGAAAATAAGAGAAAGTGTAGATTAGCAGAATAAGAGAGAGTGTAGCTTAGGAGAATGTGAGACAGTACGAGAGAAACATTAAGAGAATGTGAGAGAATGAACTAGGAGAATGAAAGAGAAAAATTAAGAGAATGTGAGAGAATGAACTAGAAGAATGAGAGAGAAAAATTAATAGATTGTGAAAGAATAAACTAGGAGAATGAGAGAGAAAAATTAAGAGAATGTGAGAGAATAAAATAGGAGAATGAGAGAGAAAAAATAAGAGATTGTGAGAGAATAAACTAGGAGAATGAGAGAGAAAAATTAAGAGATTGTGAGAGAATAAACTAGAAGAATGAGAAAGAACAATTAAGAGAATGTGAGAGAATAAATTAAGAGAATGTAAAAGAGTAGGCTCCGAGAATGTAAGAGAATATACTAAGAGATTCTCAGAGAATATGCTAGGAGAATGTGAGAGAGTAGACTAACTGAAAATGAGAGAATAAAACAGAGATTGTGAGAGAATATTAGAAATGAATGTAGGCCATCAATGATTCATATACCCGGCCATCAATGAATGATATACCCGGCCATAAATGAATGATATACCCGGTCATCAATGAATGATATACCCGGCCATCAATGAATAATATATACCCGGCCATCAATGAATGATATACCCGGCCATCAATGAATGATATACCCGGCCATCAATAAATGATATACCCGGCCATCAATAAATGATATACCCTGTCATCAATGAATGATATATCCGGCCATCAATGAATGATATACCCGGCCATCAATGAAGGACATACCCGGCCATCAATAAATGATATACCCGGCCATCAATAAATGATATATCCGGTCATCAATAAATGATATACCCAGTCATCAATGAATGATATATCCGGCCATCAATAAATGATATACCCAGTCATCAATGAAGGATATATCCGGCCATCAAATAATGATATACCCGGCCATCAATGAATGATATACCCGGCCATCAATGAATGATATACCCGGCCATCAATGAATGATACACCCGGCCATCAATGAATGATATACCCGACCATCAATGAATGAAATACCCGGCCATCAATAAACGATATACCCGGCCATCAATAAATGATATATCCGGCCATCAATAAATGATATACCCTGTCATCAATGAATGATATATCCGGCCATCAATGAATGATGTACCCGGCCATCAATGAATGATATACCCGGCCATCAATAAATGATATACCCGGCCATCAATAAATGATATATCCGGCCATCAATAAATGATATACCCAGTCATCAATGAATGATATATCCGGCCATCAATAAATGATATACCCGGTCATCAATGAATGATATATCCGGCCATCAAAGAATGATATATCCAGCCATCAATTAATGATATACCCGGCCATCAAAGAATGATATACCCAGCCATCAATAAATGATATATCCGGTCATCAATGAATGATATACTCGGCCATCAGTGAATGATATACCCGGCCATCAAAGAATGATACATCCAGCCCTCAATGAATGATACATCCGGCTATTATTGAATGCTATACCCGGCCATCAATGAATCATATACCCGGCTATTATTGAATGCTATACCCGGCCATCAATGAATGATACATCCGGCTATTATTGAATGCTATACCCGGCCATCAATGAATGATACATCCGGCTATTATTGAATGCTATACCCGGCCATCAATGAATGATACATCCGGTTATTATTGAATGCTATACCCGGCCATCAATGAATGATACATCCGGCTATTATTGAATGCTATACCCGGCCATCAATGAATGATACGTCCGGTCATCAATGAACGATACATCCAAACATCAATGAATGATATATCCGGCCATCAATGAATGATATATTGGGCCAACAATGAATGATATATCCGGCCATCAATGAATGATACATTCGGCCATCGATGAAGGATATATCAGGCCATCAATGAATGATACATCCAACCATCAATGAATGATATATCCGGCCATCAATGAATGATATATCCGGCCATCAATGAATGATATATCCGGCCATCAATGAATGATATACCCGGCCATCAATGAATGATATACCCAGCAATCAATGAATGATACATTCGGCCTTCAATGAATGATATATCCGGCCATCAATGAATGATATATCCGGCCATCAATTAATGACACATCCGACCATCAATGAATGATATATCCGGCCATCAATAAATGATATATCCGGCCATCAATGAATGATATACCCGGCCATCAATGAATGATACACCCGGCCATCAATTAATGACACATCCGTCCATCAATGAACGACACATCCGGCCATCAATGAATGACACATCCGATCATCAATGAATGACACATCCGACCAACAATGAATGATACATCCAGCCATCAATAAATGATATATCCGGCCATCAATGAATGACACATCCGGCCATTAATGAATGGTATATCCGAACATCAATGAGTGACACATCCGGCCATTAATGAATGGTATATCCGACCATCAATGAATGACACATCCGGCCATTAATGAATGGTATATCCGAACATCAATGAGTGACACATCCGGCCATTAATGAATGGTATATCCGACCATCAATGAGTGACACATCCGACCATCAATGAATGACACATCCGGCCATTAATGAATGGTATATCCGACCATCCGCCCGTGCGCTGCCGGGGCCCGAAAGGGAAGTAAAGAATAGCGGCGCTGTACCCTACCAGGCATGTTCGTAAGAGGCGAGAAAGGAGGGTTAGGCATGGGACTGGCTATCCCATACTGTAAAAAATAAGCCGAAAAAACTTCACAAACATGAACAAGTCAAAGAAAGATAAAGTAAATCCGTCAACCAGGAAAGAGAAGGGCTCTCTGTCTAAGAGACGTATGACGCAATCCGGAGAAAGCCATAAGGAGTCCGGGTTGCCGACTCACCCTTTGTCTACCAGGAAATCATCCAGAATTGGCACCTGGAATGTTCGTACCCTTAACGAACAGGGAAAAGCGGCACAAGTGGCAGCAGAAATGAACAACTACAAGATAGATATTCTGGGAATGTGTGAAACAAGATGGCTGGGAGCGGAGAGAATAAAATTGAATACAGGGGAGATGATTTTATCATCAGGACACCAGGAACCAGGAGCACAACATAGCGAAGGGGTAGCTATAATGCTATCAAAGAATGCACAGAAGACACTAATAGAATGGGAGGCAGTGGGACCAAGACTGGTGAGAGCAACATTTAGAACAACCAAAAACAAAATAAAATTACACATTATACAATGCTATGCACCAACCAACGATAAAGATGACTCAGTTAAAGATGATTTTTATAAACAGCTACAATGCCAGATGGATGCAAGACGAGCCAAGGATATTATAATCTTGATGGGAGACCTAAATGCTAAGGTAGGATCAGACAACAGAGGCTTTGAAGAGATTATGGGAAAACATGGACTTGGAGATATAAACGAGAATGGAGAGATATTTGTGAATTTCTGCGCCCTTAATCAAATGAGCCTAGGAGGAACAATATTCCAACATAAAAGAATACACAAAGCTACATGGGTGTCACCAGATCATAGAACGGAAAATCAAATTGATCACATATGTATTAATAATAAGTTTAAGTCATCCTTACAGGATGTAAAAGTATATAGAGGGGCAGATATAGCTTCTGATCATCATCTGCTGTTAGCCAAACTTAAAATTAAATTAAAAAGGTATACTACAACGAATAAGGGCAGAACGTATTTCAATGTAGGGTTTCTTAAAGAACAAGGAATTAAAGATAAATTCGCAGTCACAATATCAAACAAATACCAAGTCCTCCAACAACTAGAAAATACAATAAATATAGAAGATCATTGGAAACAGGTAAAAAATATATGGAAAGAGACATGCGAAGTAACACTGGGGAAAAGAGAACGCCAGAATAAGGCATGGATGACAGCAGAGACCCTGGATAAAATTAAAGAAAGAAAGAACAAGAAAGCAGACATAAATAAAAGCAAAACAAGAAGTAATAAAGCCAAGACACAGGAAGCTTACACAGAGGTGAACAAAGAAGTGAGAAGATGCATTAAAAGGGATAAGAGGAAATATATAGATGAATTAGCTAAAGAGGCAGAAGAAGCAGCAAATAAAGGGAATATGAAAGAACTGTACAACAGCACAAAGAAATTAGGTGGAAAATACAAACAGATCAACGCCTTTATCAAAGATAAGAAAGGAAATCTGCTTAGTAATATAAAGGAACAAATGGAGAGATGGAAGGAGCACTTTGAAGAACTTTTGAACAGACCTGGCTCAAATAATCCTCCAGATATACTACCAGCAGAAGAAGAATTACACGTTAACTGCGGAAAACCAAGCAAAGAAGAAATAATGAAAGCCATCAAACTGTTAAAAGATGGTAAAGCCACAGGACCAGATGAAATTCCTTCGGAAGCCATCAAAGCAGATATTATCACCTCTACCAAGATGTTACATAATCTATTGGATAAAATTTGGGAGAGGGAAGAAATACCTAAAGACTGGAGAGAAGGTTATATGATCAAACTACCAAAGAAAGGAAGTTTACAGGAGTGCACAAATTATAGGGGAATTATGCTACTATCAGTGCCAGGAAAAATATTAGGCAGAATCATTCTGGAGAGACTAAAAGAGGCTATAGAGAAACACTTGAGAGATGAACAAGCAGGTTTTAGGAAGAACAGATCATGTGCTGATCAAATAACTACTCTACGTATAATAGTTGAACAAAGTTTAGAACTAAAATCCCCACTTTATATTGGATTCATAGATTACGAAAAGGCATTTGATAGTTTAGACAGAAGAATGCTTTGGAAGTTGCTGAGTCATTATGGAATCCCCATAAAGTTTATTAACCTGATAAAAACAATGTATGAAGGAACAAAATGTAGTGTGGTGCATGAAGGACAGCTTACAGAAGCATTTGAAATAAGAACAGGAGTAAGGCAAGGATGCCTTCTGTCTCCATTTCTCTTTCTACTGGCCATAGATTGGATTATGAAAATAACTCAAAACAACAGAAATGGGATCCAGTGGTCACTGACCAAACAACTTGATGATTTAGACTTTGCTGATGACATAGCTCTCCTATCACACAGCCACCAACAGATGCAAGATAAAATGAGTATATTAGATGAGAGATCACAACAGCTAGGACTAAAGATTAATAGAGATAAGACCAACATTATGAGAATTAATGCAGTTGGCAATAACCAAATAAAACTAGGAGAAATACCTCTACTAGACGTACAATCTTATATATATCTGGGCAGTAATATAGATAAAGAGGGAGGAACAGAAAACGATACCAAAATAAGGATATCAAAAGCAAGAGGAGCTTTCATTGCACTGGGAAACATATGGAAATCCAAAGAAATTAGGCTAAATACAAAAATACAAATTTTCAACTCCAATGTTAAGTCGGTTCTATTATATGGCTGTGAAACATGGAGAATAACAAAATTGACAATCACGAAGGTACAGACTTTCATTAATGGATGCTTGCGCAGAATAAAGGGATGGAAATGGCAGGACAAAGTCACAAACGTGGAATTATGGAAATGTACCGGTCAAATACCAGTGGATAAAGAAATACAGCGAAGACGATGGCGATGGATAGGACACACACTACGGAAACCAACTGAGAGTATTACACAACAGGCCCTTTTTTGGAATCCCCAGGGGAAAAGACAAAGAGGAAGACCAAGGAATTCTTGGAGAAGACAGATTGAAGCAGAGATGAAGATGATGGAGAAGACATGGAATGATCTTAAAAGAATTGCAAAAAACAGAACGACTTGGAAAGTGTTTGTTGAAGACCTATGCTCCACTGGGAGCTAAAAGGTAGAAGAAGATATCCGACCATCAATGAGTGACACATCCGACCATCAATGAATGACACATCCGACCATCAATGAGTGACACATCCGACCATCAATGAGTGACACATCCGACCATCAATGAGTGACACATCCAGCCATCAATGAATGAAATATCGGCCCATCAATGAATGACACATCCGGCCATCAATGAATGACACATCCGGCCATTAATGAATGACACATCCGGCCATTAATGAATGACACATCCGGCCATTAATGAATGACACATCCGGCCATCAATGAATGACACATCCGGCCATTAATGAATGACACATCCGGCCATTAATGAATGACACATCCGGCCATCAATGAATGACATACCCGGTCATCAATGAATGACATATCGAGCCATCAATGAATGACACATCCGACCATCAATGAATGAAACATCCGGCCATCAATGAATGACATACCCGGCAATCAATGAATGACACATCGGGCCTTCAAATGAGTGACACAACGGCCCATCAATGAATGACATATCCGGCCATAAATGAATGACACA
This sequence comes from Megaustenia siamemsis, assembly GCA_032433765.1. Lineage (NCBI taxonomy): Eukaryota > Metazoa > Mollusca > Gastropoda > Stylommatophora > Ariophantidae > Megaustenia > Megaustenia siamemsis. The sequence goes on along the minus strand of JAVIAB010000139.1, from coordinate 15,835,668 downwards.
TCCGGTCATCAATGAATGACACATCCGGCCATCAATGAATGATACATCCGGCCATTAATTAAAAACACATCCGGCCATCAATCAATGACATACCCGGCCATCAATCAATGACACATCGTGTCATCAAATGAGTGACACATCCGGTCATCATTGAATGACAAATCCTACATTAGAGAATAACATATTCGGCCATCAATGAATGACATATCCAGCATTAATGAATGACATATCTGGCCATCAATGAATGACGTATTCGACCATGAATGAATGACATACCCGGCAATCAATGAATGACACATCGGGCCATCAAAGGAGTGATACATCTGCCCATCAATGAATGACATATCCGACCATCAATGAATGACATATCCGGCCATCAATGAATGACACATCCGGCCATTAATGAAAAACACATCCGGCCATCAATCAATGACATACCCGGCCATCAATTAATGACACATCGGGTCATCAAATTAGTGACACATCCGGTCATCATTGAATGACAAATCCTACATTAGAGAATGACATATTCGGCCATTAATGAATGACATATCCAGCAATCAATCAATGACATATTCGACCATAAATGAATGACATATCTGGCCATCAATGAATGACATATTCGGTCATCAATGAATGACATATCTGACCATAATGAATGACATATCCAGCCATCAATGAATGACATATCCGGCCATCAATGAATGACATATCGGTCATCAATGAATGACATATTCGGTCATCAATGAAATGACACATCCGACCATCAATGAATGACATATTCGGCCATCAATAAATGACATATGCGGTCATCAATGACTGACATATTCAGCCATCAATGAATGACATATTCAGCCATCAATGAATGACATATCCAGTACTAGTGAATGGCATATCCCGCCATCAATAAATGACATATTCGGCCATCAATGAATTACATATCCGGTCATCAATAAATGACATATTCAGCCACCAATGAATGCCATATCCAGCCATCAATAAATGACATATCCGTTCATCAATGAATGACATATCCAGTACTAGTGAATGGCATATTCGGCCTTCAATAAATGACATATTCGACCATCAATGAATTACATATCCGATCATCAATGAATGACATATCCGGTCATCAATAAATGACATATCCGTCATCAATAAATGACATATTCGACCATCAATGAATTACATATCCGATCATCAATGAATGCAATATCCAGCCATCAATAAATGACATATCCGGACATCAATGAATGACATACCCGGCCAAGTAGAACTTGACCTAGTCCGGCACAGATCATTCCGGTGAGACATGGCAGGGAGGTGGAGAGGGAGAGATATGTAGGAGAGGAGAAGCATGAGAGAATGGGAAGAAAGATGAGAGAAAAGAGGTGAAGAGAAGAGAGGAGAAAGAGGAAAGCGGAGCAAGGCAGATAGAAGAGAAATAGAGAAAGGGGAAATATGAGACAGGGAAATATGAGACAGAGACAGGAAAGATATTAGAAAGAAATGAGAGAAGAGATAGAAATATGAGAGTGAGGAGGAAATTGAGAGAGATAAGGAAGATGAGAGCGACGAGAATATTGAGAGAGAGAAAGGAGGAAGATGAGTGGACGTTAAGAGAGGGCAGAAATTGAGAGAGAGGAGGATGATGTGAGAAGGGAGACAGAAAAAGAGACAGAGAAAGAAAAAAAGAGAGATTTGAGAAATGGGAGAAAGATTAGAGAGAGGAGAAAGATGACAGAGATGAAGAATATGATGGAGGGGAGAAATATGTCAGAGAGGAGGAATATGATGGAGGGGAGAAAGATGTCAGAGAGGAGGAATATGATGGAGGGGAGAAAGATGTCAGAGAGGAGGAATATGATGGAGGGGAGAAAGATGTCAGAGAGGAGGAATATGATGGAGGGGAGAAAGATGTCAGAGAGGAGGATATGATGGAGGGAAGAAAGATGTCAGAGAGGAGGAATATGATGGAGGGAAGAAAGATGTCAGAGAGGAGGAATATGATGGAGGGGAGAAAGATGTCAGAGAGGAGGAATATGATGGAGGGGAGAAAGATGTCAGAGAGGAGGAATATGATGGAGGGGAGAAAGATGTCAGAGAGGACAAATATGATGGAGGGGAGAAAGATGTCAGAGTGGAGGAATATGATGGAGGGGAGAAAGATGTCAGAGAGGAGGAATATGATGGAGGAGAGAAAGATGTCAGAGAGGAGGAATATGATGGAGGGGAGAAAGATGTCAGAGAGGAGAAATATGATGGAGGGGAGAAAGATGTCAGAGAGGAGGAATATGATGGAGGGGAGAAAGATGTCAGAGAGGAGGAATATGATGGAGGGAAGAAAGATGTCAGAGAGGAGAAATATGATGGAGGGAAGAAAGATGTCAGAGAGGAGGAATATGATGGAGGGAAGAAAGATGTCAGAGAGGAGGAATATGATGGAGGGGAGAAAGATGTCAGAGAGGAGGAATATGATGGAGGGAAGAAAGATGTCAGAGAGGAGAAATATGATGGAGGGAAGAAAGATGTCAGAGAGGAGGAATATGATGGAGGGGAGAAAGATGTCAGAGAGGAGGAATATGATAGTGGGGAGAAAGATGTCAAAGAGGAGGCTTTGATGGAGGGAAGAAAGATGTCAGAGAGGAGGAATATGATGGAGGGAAGAAAGATGTCAGAGAGGAGGAATATGATGGAGGGGAGAAAGATGTCAGAGAGGAGGAATATGATGGAGGGGAGAAAGATGTCAGAGAGGAGGAATATGATGGAGGGAAGAAAGATGTCAGAGAGGAGGAATATGATGGAGGGGAGAAAGATGTCAGAGAGGAGGAATATGATGGAGGGAAGAAAGATGTCAGAGAGGAGGAATATGATGGAGGGAAGAAAGATGTCAGAGAGGAGGAATATGATGGTGGGGAGAAAGATGTCAGAGAGGAGGAATATGATGGAGGGAAGAAAGATGTCAGAGAGGAGGAATATGATGGAGGGAAGAAAGATGTCAGAGAGAGATTTGATTAAACTGAGGGGTGAGACAGATGGGAGAAGGAGAGAGGAGAGAGATGGAGAAAAATTTGAGAGGAGAAAGAAGGACGAGGAAACAATGAAGGAGTGATAAAATATAAGAAGGTGGTTGAGCAAAAGAAATATGTGAAATGAGTAGGAGGATAGGAAGGAGAGAAAGATGGTTTGTGGACAGCGAAGAATAGAAAGAATGAGAGATTGAAAGAGAGAGATTGGTCGCACAAGGACAGATAACAAACAAGTCGGACGACCTCCGAGAACCGGTAACTTGATGACGTGTTCAGCAATCAGGCCGGATATAACGGACGCCATAATCCTCTCGTGACCACACATTCTCCAGCCCTCGCCTATCACTAATGAGCTGCCTCCCAGAGTGGCTCAAACTTAGCGCGAGCGGACATCGTCACTCGCCTGACCTGGATTGACCAGCACGCCCTCGCTCTCCCCTCAGCCATTGGTTATCTCTCGCATAACTGTCAATCACGAGCTCTGTGCGGCAAGGGGAAAAGGGGGAGTGTGTGTGTGTGGTGGGGGGGGGGGGTTGGTTCACGTCAGCAACATTCAGTAGCTGTCCCAGAACAGAAGGTCCTACCCTTTCCTGCCTAATGTCCTCATGTCTTCCTGATGAAAGTTTTCTTGATGAAAGTCCTGTACGCTGAGGTATAACAGCTCAGAGAGCGAGAGAGAGAGAGAGAGAGAGAGAGAGAGAGAGAGAGAGAGAGAAAGAAAGAGAGTATAAGCAACAATTGGTACGACTCAGTAACGGATCGAGAAATTGGACAAATAAATGGGACAAATAAATGGGACACGTACGCAGACAAAAAATAGATGGGACAAATAGCTCAACAATTAATGGGGCACAACGTACCTTCACACACACCCTAGGCACCCATTTCCAACCATTAAGACTTCAGCTCCCATACTCGAGAACCCGACTCCCACATTCGAGACCCCAACTCCCACATTCGAGAGATTTAAGACCCCCCAACTCCCACACTCGAGACCCTAACTCCCACATTCGAGACCCCAACTCCCACATTCGAGATTCTGAGACCTCCAACTCCCACATTCGAGAGATTTGAGACCCCCAACTCCCACACTCGAGACCCTAACTCCCACATTCGAGACCCCAACTCCCACATTCGAGATTCTGAGACCTCCAACTCCCACATTCGAGACCCCAAATCCCATATTCGAGAGATTTGAGACCCCCAACTCCCACACTCCAGAACCCAGCTCCCATCTTCGAGACCCCAACCCCCACCATCCAGACCCCAAATCCCACACTCGAGACCTCAACCCCCACTTTCGATGCATCCACTATCACCATCCAGACCCCAAATTTCACCTTCGAGACCCCGACTTCCCCATTCGAGACCTCAACTCCCACCCTCCAGACTCCAACCCACACCTTCGAGACCCCAACTTTCAAGACCCAGACCCCAACCCCCACCTTCGAGACCCCAACTTTCACCACCCAGACCCCAACACCCACCTTCGAGACCCCAACTTTCACCACCCAGACCCCAACTCCCACCTTCGAGACCCTAACTCCCACTACCCAGACCCCAATTCCCACCTTCGAGACCCCAATTCCACTACCCAGACCCCAACCCCCACCTTCGAGACCCCAACTCACACCATCCAGATCCCAACCTCCACTTTGGAGACCCCAACTCCCACCACCCAGACCCCAACCCCCACCTTGGAGATCCCAACTCCCACCACCTAGACCCCAACCCCCACCTTGGAGACCCAACTCCCACCACCCAGACCCCAACCCACCAGATCCCAACTCCCACCACCCAGACCCCAACCCCCACCTTGGAGATCCCAACTCCCACCACCCAGACCCCAACCACCGCCTTCGAGACCCCAACTCCCACCACCCAGACCCTAAACCCCACCTTGGAGACCCCAACTCCCACCACCCATGCCCCAACCCCCACCTTGGAGACCCCAACTCCCACCACCCAGACCCCACTTTGGAGACCCCAACTCCCACCACCCAGACCCCAACCCCCACCATGGAGACCCCAACTCCCACCACCCAGACCCCAACCCCTATCTTCGAGACTCCAACTCCCACCACCCAGACCCCAACCTCCACCTTGGAGACCCCAATGCCCACGCACCCAGCCTCTAATTAAGCACGGCCATGATCGAGGGCAGGTAATCCATCTCTGACAGCTCGGAACCGGAAACAGTGGCCGGCATTTCTTTGATCTCCAGGAACTAGCAAACAAGATCCGGTACCAGGGCAACGAGAGGGTTGGGGGCTGGCCGTGTCGAGGTCAGAATTGATGACCGAGTCAGAGCGGAAGTATTCCCCAAAGAGAGGACAGAGAGGTCCCGTTTCCACCAATTTAAAGATGGGACTGGAGATATTGAGTAGAGAACCGCTTCTTACTGACCAGATGAAAGACAGTAGACAGAAACCACTTACGATTGTAACATTAGATGAAATCTCAGATTGTAGTAAGCTGTACCAACCACTGCTAACAGACATCGCAACGTGGCATGATCAATATGATACTTGTATCATTGGCTGCTATTAGATTCCGTAGTGTATACCTGGGCCAGCCCTCTCCCCTCACCACAAAGATGATCACTATTTCTCCCATTTTTTGAACCAAGAGATCCGCCCTTTTGCTGCTGGCTGAGCCCATCTTCAAGTAAAACCTGAGTTAGTCCCCATTGTTAATTCATTCAGTTCCAACGGTTTTTAAATTGTTTCCCCACCTACCACACAATATATACCCCTCCTACACTTGTTTTCCCACCTACCACACAATATAGACCCCACCTTCACTTGTTTCCACACCTACCACACAATAGAGACCCCGCCTACACTTGTCTCCCCACCTACCACACAATATAGACCCCACCTATACTTGTTTCCCCACCAACCACAGAATATAGTCTTCACCTACGACGGGCTACCCGCTTTGATGTGTCACCGATACCTACACTCGTGTATCGGTGTCTCAATTCAACCTAAACATGATGCTACCTAACGCTAAATGACGCTACATGACGCTACCTGACGTTACATGACGCTACCTGACGTTACATGATGCTACCTGAATTTACATGACACTACCTGACGCTACATGAAGCTACCTGACGTTACATGACGTTACATGACGCTACATGACGTTACATGACGCTACCAGACGTTACACGATGCTTCCTGACGTTACATGACGCTACATGACACTACCTGACGCTACACGACGCTACCTGACGTTACATGACGTTACATGACGCTACCAGACGTTACACGATGCTTCCTGAGGTTACATGACGCAACCTGACGTTGCATGACACTACCTGACGTTACATGACGCTACTTGCGCCTACACAACGCTACCTGACGTTACATGACGCTACCTGACGTTACAAGACGCTACCTGACGTTACAAGACGATACCTGACGTTACAAGACGCTACCTGACGTTACATGACGATACCTGACGTTACATGACGCTACCTGACGTTACATTACGTTACAAGATGATACCTGACGTTACATGACGATACCTGACGTTACATGACGCTACCTGACGTTACATTACGTTACAAGATGATACCTGACGTTACATGACGCTACCTGACGTTACAAGACGCTACCTGACGTTACATGACGCTACCTGACGTTACATGACGCTACCTGACGTTACATGACGCTACCTGACGTTACATGACGCTACCTGACGTTACATGACGCTTCCTGACGTTACATGACGTTACATGACACTACCTGACGTTACATGACGCTACATGACACTACCTGACGTTACATGACGCTACTTGCGTCTACACGACGCTACTTGACGCTATTTGCTTCCTAGCTTTTTGTATCTTTTCTTTATTGCCATCGGTTAAAATCACAGTCACCATGTTTACATTTCACCACCCGACGCCTCTCTGCCTCCCTTAATCCTATCTCCTTCACGCAATCCTTGCCTAAGACTCTACAGCTGTCAATCATCGCCCATACATCTTGTCAACATTCAAATTCATGACACCCATCATGTCCCCCGTTATGACACTACATCTGTGACGTCAGCCCTTTCTCTGTGGTTTCTTTTGTGCTCTGACCTAGAACGCGAAGCTTACTTTTATCACTTCCGCCTCCGATGGACTAGGTATGCGATTTCACGTGTCCTATAACCATAGATTTGTTTGCCTGGGGGCAGTAACTACTCCATGTCGACTTGGATTGGTGTGCTTGTGACCTTGATGCCAACAGCTTGACCTTAACATAAACCTGGATACTGGTGACCTTGAGGTTAGCACCCTTGACCTTCACATTCAAGCCAACTTCACAGGCATCTTATATTTCTGTCTTGCTTGTGCTTCAGTCACGTCCTGCCCCATCCTTGAAGATCTCATTCGTGAAAGATGGCGCATCTCTTGAATTTGTATCATGTGTGTGTATGTATGTGTGTGTGTGTATGTCTGTCTGTCCATTCTGATTGGATAACCGTTAGAAAGTTGCACTGTGTTCTGCACCAGTGGCCCAGTGCATCCGATTTCTGCCAGCATTTTATTTAGGTTTGCTTTCCTTAGCCTTTGATTGTCCCCAATTTTCCTGCAAGGCAGCAGATTGCAGGGAGATTCTGCCCCTAGATGGTCGGCTCTCCCAGGTTTACGAGCACCATCTGCCCGAGCTTGATGTAGTTATTATCCAAACATATGTAACACAGTTGGTCATCAGACCATCACACATCAAACAGCAATATGGAACGCTTCACGGATTTGCGTGTCATCCTTGCGCAGGGATGTCTATCTGTGTGTATGTCTATGTGTATGTCTGTTCGTGTATGTATGTCTATGTGTGTATGTCTGTGTGTATGTGTGTACGTGTGTATGTATGTGTGTATGTTTGTGTGTATGTGTGTATGTCTGTGTGTATGTGTGTACGTGTGTATGTATGTGTGTATGTGTGTATGTTTGTGTGTATGTGTGTATGTATGTGTGTATGTGTGTGTGTATGTGTGTATGTATGTGTGTATGTATGTGTGTATGTATGTGTGAAGGAGAGAGAATGTGTGTTGATTTTTATTATTTGCACGTGTTTTTTTTTTTTACGTTCAGTGAAGAAAAAGCACGACACAATATATGAGATATGAAGTTGAGGTGCGACATGGTCATCTAGGCCAGCTGGCGCGCTACTTGACGGTGATGTGAGTCAATGCCAGCTCAGTCAGGAAACTGCTGGGAATACTGCTGCCCATCGAACACATCACACAACAGGCGACGTATCGAATCGGATACGCTGCTGCAAGGACATGGCGAGCTGTGTGGGGGTGACAACACACTGAGTGATGACGTGTACACATCTGTCAGACTGTGTGTGGGGATGGCAACACACTGAGTGATGACGTGTACACATCTGTCAGACTGTGTGGGGATGGCAACACACTGAGTGATGACGTGTACACATCTGTCAGACTGTGTGGGGATGGCAACACACTGAGTGATGACGTGTACACATCTGTCAGACTGTGTGGGGATGACAACACACTGAGTGATGACGTGTACACATCTGTCAGACTGTGTGGGGATGGCAACACACTGAGTGATGACGTGTACACATCTGTCAGACTGTGTGGGGGGATGACAACACACTCAGTGATGACGTGTACACATCTGTCAGACTGTGTGGGGATGACAACACACTGAGTGATGACGTGTACACATCTGTCAGACTGTGTGTGGGGATGACAACACACTGAGTGATGACGTGTACACATCTGTCAGACTGTGTGGGGATGACAACACGCTGAGTGATGACGTGTACACATCTGTCAGACTGTGTGGGGATGACAACACACTGAGTGATGACATGTACACATCTGTCAGACTGTGTGGGGGTGGCAACACACTGAGTGATGACGTGTACACATCTGTCAGACTGTGTGGGGGTGGCAACACACTGAGTGATGACGTGTACACATCTGTCAGACTGTGTGTGGGTGACAACACACTGAGTGATGACGTGTACACATCTGTCAGACTGTGTGGGGATGGCAACACACTGAGTGATGACGTGTACACATCTGTCAGACTGTGTGGGGATGACAACACACTGAGTGATGTCGTGTACACATCTGTCAGACTGTGTGGGAGGATGACAACACACTGAGTGATGACGTGTACACATCTGTCAGACTGTGTGGGGGGATGACAACACACTGAGTGATGACGTGTACACATCTGTCAAACTGTGTGGGGATGGCAACACACTGAGTGATGACGTGTACACATCTGTCAGACTGTGTGGGGATGACAACACACTGAGTGATGACGTGTACACATCTTTCAGACTGTGTGGGGATGGCAACACACTGAGTGATGACGTGTACACATCTGTCAGACTGTGTGGGGGTGGCAACACACTGAGTGATGACGTGTACACATCTGTCAGACTGTGTGGGGGTGGCAACACACTGAGTGATGACGTGTACACATCTGTCAGACTGTGTGGGGGTGACAACACACTGAGTGATGACGTGTACACATCTGTCAGACTGTGTGGGGATGACAACACACTGAGTGATGACATGTACACATCTGTCAGACTGTGGGGGGATGACAACACACTGAGTGATGACGTGTACACATCTGTCAGACTGTGGTGGGATGGCAACACACTGAGTGATGACGTGTACACATCTGTCAGACTGTGTTGGGGATAACCACACACTGTATGATGACGTACCTAACCTGTCATGGTTTCAGTGGCATTATAACATCACAACTGTCAGTTTTTCAACAATTCTATTTACTATAAAGGGAGATAATTCTATCAGCTGAAGGCAAGATAAATATGGAGGAGTCTTGCTGGACACCAAGCACAACCCATATCTCAAGTCCACCGTAACCTGCAACTTCTATAGTTCTTTCTCTCTCTCTCTCTCTCTCTCTCTCTCTCTCTCTCTCTCTCTCTCTCTCTGTTGTACGTTAACACAATCGTAGTGAATGTTATCGGCCACATTTTCCATATTTTGACTCGACATTACTGAATATCATCATTACCGGATATCATCATTGCCGAATATCATCATTACCGAATACCATCATTACCCCGCGATATCCTCAAAACCAAACCACACAGAAAGTGTCGGGTAGGAAAAGGTGATATCGTTTTAATATTGTCAGGAACACCGCCGCAGTGTCAAGCCAAACGACTGACAATCATACCTGACAATCATACCTGACAATTATACCTAACAATCATACCTGACAATCAAACCTGACAATACCTGCCCTGCTAATTAGCTCAATCACGGCCGTGTCTTGAGCTGCACGACGGGTCACGAGGTACGATCTGCGCCGTTGTTGCCATGGACGCTAAAGAAAGCCCTCCTCTGCAGTAACAAGCCAACTAGCACGGGCAGGCTAATGCGGGCTTACTTTCAACAATTCCACTCGCTTCAACCTCTCCCCGCCCCTGTTTTGTGCTGTCCATTGATCTCGTCACCACAAAAAAAGTCGAACTAGAAAGTAGTCAATCATTTATCGATCACGTGGTTTCTATTACACGTAGGCCAAGATCCGAACTCCGGACCTCCCTCATAGCAGTGTCAAAGTTTAGAGAACACCAGAGTCCTCGTGTAAGTGACTGTCCTGCTTGTGTCAGCCTGCTCTAACCGGACCGAGCCACCCAAAACCGCAGTGATAAAGCTAATCACAAGTTTGGTGGCGAGGACACGACTGTCGAAGGTTCGTTGCTATAAGTCCTAGGGAAGCCAGGAATACCATCGGTATCTTGTCTTATTGGATGCTCGCTGGAACAGGACATAATGAGAGCTTACTAGGATAGGACTTATTGGATGCTCGCTGGAACAGGACATAATGAGAGTTTACTAGGATAGGACTTATTGGATGCTCGCTGGAACAGGACATAATGAGAGCTTACTAGGATAGGACTTATTGGATGCTCGCTGGAACAGGACATAATGAGAGCTTACTAGGATAGGACTTATTGGATGCTCGCTGGAACAGGACATAATGAGAGTTTACTAGGGCAGGACTTATTGGATGCTCGCTGGAACAGGACATAATGAGAGCTTACTAGGGCAGGACTTATTGGATGCTCTTTAGAACAGGACATAATGAGAGTTTACTAGGGCAGGACTTATTGGATGCTCGTTAGAACTGGACATGATAAGAGTTTAACAGGGTAGGACTTATTGGATGCTCTTTAGAACAGGACATAATGAGAGTTTACTAGGGTAGGACTTATTGGATGCTCGCTAGAACAGGACATGATAAGAGTTTAACAGGGTAGGACTTATTGGAGGCTCAGTAGAAAAGGACATGATAAGAGTTTAACAGTGTAGGACTTATTGGAAGCTCAGTAGAACATGACATGCTGAGAGTTTACTAGGGTAGGACATGCTGAAAGTGTAATAGGACAGGACTTGTTGAAAGTTTGGCAGGGTAGGTCATTTGTCAAACAGGACACAATGAACGTCTATAGCAAGCGGTGAGAGGTGTATGTGTGCAAACTCAGTGTCATATTTGGGACTCGTGTAGGACATGTATTGGCCAGCTATGGGTCAGGGAATATCTGTTTGTTCTTCAGTCCTCGTGATAGCGCGTTACCTCGCCGTACAGCACAGATTAGTTGACGTCACACGCAGCATGTTTCACTAGGCAAATCTGCGGGGACGATTGCAACTTTGAAACAGAACCTCCCATTATGACATCTAACGACTAAATGACATGCTGTGACATTTATTAAGGAAAATATGGAAGGAGAAAGAATTTTCTCGTGTATGACATGTTGTCATTTGTCACGTGTCATTGGAACTTGTGCACTTGATAATGATGACTACCGAACTGAACATTTCATGATAGATTGTAACAGTCTTGACGTTGTGCTGCCTGTCATGAACAAATACCAAAGCGATGTTTGACAAGACAGCTCCAGCATGAGTGATGATCCCATTCCAACGATCTGACAACCATTTTGACCGGAAGAACAAAGACCGCCACAAAATCAAGATGTACATGAACCAATCTTCACATCCAAAACGGTACAGGGGAGCGTCGACGACCGACACGTCATTTCTCGCAGTCTACCAGATTAACTGCCATCTTGCCTTGATCAGACCTGCTAGTGTGGTCCGTCCACCATCTTGTCTGGATCAGACCTGCTAGTGTGGTCCGTCCACCATCTTGCCTTGATCAGACCTGCTAGTGTGGTCCGTCCACCATCTTGTCTGGATCAGACCTGCTAGTGTGGTCCGTCCACCATCTTGTCTGGATCAGACCTGCTAGTGTGGGCCGTCCACCATCTTGTCTTGATCAGACCTGCTAGTGTGGGCCGTCCACCATCTTGTCTTGATCTGACTGCTAGTGTGGGCCGTCCACCATCTTATCTGGATCTGACTACTAGTGTGGTCCGTCCACCATCTTGTCTGGATCTGACTACTAGTGTGGTCCGTCCACCATCTTGTCTGGATCTGACTACTAGTGTGGTCCGTCCACCATCTTGTCTGGATCTGACTACTAGTGTGGTCCGTCCACCATCTTGTCTGGATCTGACTACTAGTGTGGTCCGTCCACCATCTTGTCTGGATCTGACTACTAGTGTGGTCCGTCCACCATCACCTAGGGCCGTCTACAGCCAGTCAGTGCGAGATTCAGAGAGAGCGTAGGCCAGCACCAACAACATTCACTCAGTCAGGGCCGTCATTAGCCAGCACCAACAACATTCACTCAGTCAGGGCCGTCATTAGCCAGCACCAACAACATTCACTCAGTCAGGGCCGTCATTAGCCAGCACCAACAACATTCACTCAGTCAGGGCCGTCATTAGCCAGCACCAACAACATTCACTCAGTCAGGGCCGTCATTAGCCAGCACCAACAAGATTAACTCAGTCTGGGCCGTCAGTAGCCAGCACCAACAACATTTACTCAGTCAGGGCCGTCATTAGCCAGCACCAACAACATTCACTCAGTCAGGGCCGTCATTAGCCAGCACCAACAACATTCACTCAGTCAGGGCCGTCATTAGCCAGCACCAACAACATTCACTCAGTCAGGGCCGTCATTAACCTGCACCAATAACATTCACTCAGACAGGGCCGTCATTAGCCTGCACCAATAACATTCACTCAGTCAGGGCCGTCATTAACCTGCACCAATAACATTCACTCAGTCAGGGTCGTCATTTACCTGCACAAACAACATTCACTCAGTCAGGGCCGTCATTAACCTGCACCAATAACATTCACTCAGTCAGGGCCGTCATTAACCTGCACCAATAACATTCACTCAGTCAGGGCCGTCATTTACCTGCACCAACAACATTCACTCAGTCACGGCCGTCATTAACCTGTACCAATAACATTCACTCAGTCAGGGTCGTCATTTACCTGCACCAACAACATTCACTCAGTTAGGGCAGTCATTAACCTGCACCAACAACATTTACTCAGTCAGGGTCGTCATTAACCTGCACCAACAACATTTACTCAGTTAGGGTCGTCATTTACCTGCACCAACAACATTTACTCAGTCAGGGTCGTCATTAGCCTGTACCAACAACATTTACTCAGTCAGGGCCGTCATTAGCCTGTACCAATAACATTTACTCAGTCAGGGCCGTCATTAGCCTGTACCAATAACATTCACTCAGTCAGGGCCGTTATTAACCTGCACCAATAACATTTACTCAGTCAGGGCCGTCATTAGCCTGTACCAATAACATTCACTCAGTCAGGGCCGTTATTAACCTGCACCAATAACATTTACTCAGTCAGGGCCGTCATTAGCCTGTACCAATAACATTCACTCAGTCAGGGCCGTCATTAGCCTGTACCAATAACATTCACTCAGTCAGGGCCGTCATTAACCTGTACCAACAACATTTACTCAGTCAGGGCCGTCATAAGCCAGCACCAACAACATTGACTCAGTCAGGGCCGTCATTAACCTGTACCAATAACATTCACTCAGCCAGGGCCGTCATTAGCTAGCACCAACAACATTCACTCAGACAGGGCCGTCATTAACCTGCACCAACAACATTAACTCAGTCAGGGCCGTCATTAACCTGCACTAACAACATTTACTCAGTCAGGGCCGTCATTAACCTGCACTAACAACATTTACTCAGTCAGGGCCGTCATTAGCCAGCACCAACAACATTCACTCAGACAGGGCCGTCATTAACCTGCACCAACAACATTAACTCAGTCAGGGCCGTCATTAACCTGCACTAACAACATTTACTCAGTCAGGGCCGTCATAAGCAAGCACCAACAACATTGACTCAGTCAGGGCCGTCATTAACCTGTACCAATAACATTCACTCAGTCAGGGCCGTCATTAACCTGCACCAACAACATTCACTCAGACAGGGCCGTCATTAACCTGCACCAACAACATTCACTCAGACAGGGCCGTCATGAACCTGCACCAACAACATTAACTCAGTCAGGGCCGTCATTAACCTGTACCAACAACATTAACTCAGCCAGGGCCGTCATTAACCTGCACCAACAACATTCACTCAGTCAGGGCCGTCATTAACCTGTACCAACAACATTAACTCAGCCAGGGCCGTCATTAATCTGCACCAACAACATTCACTCAGCCAGGGCCGTCATTAACCTGCACCAACAATATTCACTCAGTCAGGGCCGTCATTAACCTGTACCAACAACATTAACTCAGCCAGGGCCGTCATTAATCTGCACCAACAATATTCACTCAGCCAGGGCCGTCATTAACCTGCACCAACAACATTAACTCAGCCAGGGTCGTCATTAACCTGCACCAACAACATTCACTCAGTCAGGGCCGTCATTAACCTGTACCAACAACATTAACTCAGCCAGGGCCGTCATTAACCTGCACCAACAATATTCACTCAGCCAGGGCCGTCATTAACCTGCACCAACAACATTCACTCAGTCAGGGCCGTCATTAGTACACCCCCTAGCCCAACCTCCCCACAATCGAGAAATGTCTCGTGCAAGAACAAGTCAAGATGGTCACAACATGCGGTTCGGTAACCAACTGACTGTCCATGAATCAACTTGTGAGTTCAGTTCATGTAGGCATGAGGTTGTGAGTTCAGTTCATGTAGGCATGAGGTTGTGAGTTCAGTTCATGTAGGCATGAGGTGGTTCAAACAGAAAGTGGGCACTTGCCCTTATCCATCGAAAGTCGCATGTCACATGACTACAGTTTGACATCGTGGACGTCATATACCAAAAACACAACACAACTAGTCGTCTAGAAACACACCACAACTAGTATAGAAACACAACACAACAAGTCGTCTAGAAACACAAAACAACTAGTCTAGAAACACAACACAACTAGTCTAGAAACACAACAAAACTAGTCTAGAAACACAACACAACTAGTCGTCTAGAAATACAACACAACTAGTCATCTAGAAACACAACACAACTAGGCGTCTAGAAACACAACACAACTAGTCGTCTAGAAACACAACACAACTAGTCTAGAAACGCAACACAACTAGTCGTCTAAAAACACAAAACAACTAGTCTAGAAACACAACACAACTTGTCTAGAAACACAACACAACTAGTCTAGAAACACAGCACAACTAGTCGTCTAGAAACACAACTAGTCATCTAGAAACACAACACAACTAGGCGTCTAGAAACACAACACAACTAGTCTAGAAACACAACACAACTAGTCGTCTAGAAACGCAACACAACTAGTCGTCTAGAAGCACAACACAACTAGTCGTCTAGAAACACAACACAACTAGTCGTCTAGAAACACAACGCAACTAGTCATCTAGAAACACAACTAGTCTAAAAACCCAACACAACTAGTCTAGAAACACAACACAACTAGTCATCTAGAAACACAACACAACTAGTCTAGAAACACAACACAACTAGTCGTCTAGAAACACAACACAACTAGTCGTCTAGAAACACAACACAACTAGTCGTCTAGAAGCACAACAACACTAGTCGTCTAGAAACACAACACAACTAGACGTCTGAAACACTTCTCATGACCGTCCAGTCGTCCAGAAACACTTCTCATGGACGTCCAGTCGTCCAGAAACACTTCTCATGGCCGTCCAGTCGTCCAGAAACACTTCTCATGGACGTCCAGTCGTCCAGAAACACTTCTCATGGACGTCCAGTCGTCCAGAAACACTTCTCATGGCCGTCCAGTCGTCCAGAAACATTTCTCATGACTGTCCAATCGTCCAGAAGCACTTCTTATAGCCATCCAGTACCACTTCTTATGGCCGTCCAGAAACACTTCCCGTGGCTCTCCAGAAACACTTCTCATGGCCGTCCAGAAACACTTCTCATGACCCGTTAAGTTTCCCCCGTCACGTGGAGCTGTGTAATCTCCGAGGTCAGGGCGGAATCTATTTGTGACGTCATTTGTTTATCGATCGAATGTTTACACTTTCATCAGCGGTCGAAGGTGGGGGTGACAGCCATTTGAGTGAGTGGAGAGAAGGAGCGTACTGGGGGAGTGTCATTCATTTGACTGAGTAAGGAGAAGGAGCGGACTGAAGGAGTGTCATTCATTTGACTGAGTGGAGAGAAGGAGCGGGTTGGAGGAGTGTCATTCATTTGACTGAGTGGAGAGAAGGAGCGGACTGAAGGAGTGTCATTCATTTGACTGAGTGGAGAGAAGGAGCGGGTTGGAGGAGTGTCATTCATTTGACTGAGTGGAGAGAAGGAGCGTACTGGGGGAGTGTCATTCATTTGACTGAGTGGAGAGAAGGAGCGGGTTGGAGGAGTGCCATTCATTTGACTGAGTGGAGAGAAGGAGCGGGCTGGAGGAGTGCCATTCATTTGACTGAGTGTAGAGAAGGAGCGGGTTGGAGGAGTGCCATTTTATTTGACTGAGTGGTGAGAAGGAGCGGGTTGGAGGAGTGCCATTCATTTGACTGAGTGGAGAGAAGCAGCGGATTGGAGGAGTGTCATTCATTTGACTGAGTGGAGAGAAGGAGCGTACTGGGGGAGTGTCATTCATTTGACTGAGTGGAGAGAAGGAGCGTACTGGGGAGTGTCATTCATTTGACTGAGTGTAGAGAAGGAGCGGGTTGGAGGAGTGCCATTCATTTGACTGAGTGGAGAGAAGGAGCGGGTTGGAGGAGTGCCATTCATTTGACTGAGTGGAGAGAAGGAGCTGACTGGAGGAGTGCCATTCATTTGACTGAGTGGAGAGAAGGAGCGGGTTGGAGGAGTGCCCTTCATTTGACTGAGTGGAGAGAAGGAGCGGGTTGGAGGAGTGCCATTAATTTGACTGAGTGGAGAGAAGGAGCGGGTTGGAGGAGTGGCATTCATTTGACTGAGTGGAGAGAAGGAGCGGACGGAAGGAGCGGACTGAAGGAGTGTTATTCATTTGACTGAGTGGAGAGAAGGAGCGGGCTGGAGGAGTGTCATTCATTTGACTGAGTGGAGAGAAGGAGCGGGTTGGAGGAGTGCCATTCATTTGACTGAGTGGAGAGAAGGAGCGGGTTGGAGGAGTGCCATTCATTTGACTGAGTGGAGAGAAGGAGCGGGTTGGAGGAGTGCCATTCATTTGACTGAGTGGAGAGAAGGAGCGGGTTGGAGGAGTGCCATTCATTTGACTGAGTGGAGAGAAGGAGCGGTTTGGAGGAGTGCCATTCATTTGACTGAGTGGAGAGAAGGAACGGGTTGGAGTAGTGCATTAATTTGACTGAGTGGAGAGAAGGAGCGGGTTGGAGGAGTGCCATTCATTTGACTGAGTGGAGAGAAGGAGCTGACTGGGGGTGTGCCATTCATTTGACTGAGTGGAGAGAAGGAGCGGACTGGAGGAGTGCCATTCATTTGATTGAGTGGAGAAAAGGAGCGGGCTGGAGGAGTGCATTAATTTGACTGAGTGGAGAGGAGGAAGGGGTTGGAGGAGTGCCATTCATTTGACTGAGTGGAGAGAAGGAGCGGACTGGAGGAGTGTCATTCACTTGACTGAGTGGAGAGAAGGAGCGGGCTGGAGGAGTGCCATACATTTTACTGAGTGGAGAGAAGGAGCGGGCTGGCGGAATGTCATTCACTTGACTGAGTGGAGAGAAGGGGCGGACTGGAGGAGTGCCATTCACTGGTTGAGTGGAGACAAGGAGCGGACTGGAGGAATGTCATTCACTTGACTGAGTGGAGAGAAGGAGCGGACTGGAGGAATGTCATTCACTTGACTGAGTGGAGAGAAGGAGCGGACTGGAGGAGTGCCATTCACTGGTTGAGTGGAGAGAAGGAGCGGACTGGAGGAATGTCATTCACTTGACTGAGTGGAGAGACAAGTGTAGGATAATGTCAGGCCAATCTTTGTTAACAAGTGCAGGATAATGTCAGGTCAATCTTTGTTAACGAGTGCAGGATAATGTCAGGTCAATCTTTGTTAGCGAGTGCAGGATAATGTCAGGTCAATCTTTGTTAACAAGTGCAGGATAATGTCAGGTCAATCTTTGTTAACGAGTGCAGGATAATGTCAGGTCAATCTTTGTTAACAAGTGCAGGATAATGTCAGGTCAATCTTTGTTAGCGAGTGCAGGATAATGTCAGGTCAATCTTTGTTAACAAGTGCAGGATAATGTCAGGTCAATCTTTGTTAACGAGTGCAGGATAATGTCAGGTCAATATTTATAACAAGTGCAGGATAATGTCAGGTCAATCTTTGTTAACAATTGCAGGATAATGTCAGGTCAATCTTTGTTAACGAGTGCAGGATAATGTCAGGTCAATCTTTGTTAGCGAGTGCAGGATAATGTCAGGTCAATCTTTGTTAACAAGTGTAGGATAATGTCAGGTCAATCTTTGTTAACGAGTGCAGGATAATGTCAGGTCAATCTTTGTTAACAATTGCAGGATAATGTCAGGTCAATCTTTGTTAACAAGAAAGACACGTGTGTGGGGAATTGAGTGGACATTTGTTATAGTTGAGGCTGAAAAATTTGAATGTAGGGCAGTAAAGACACTTTGTTTACACATGGTCACGTGGTGAGTGGAGGCCAAAGCTTTGTTTACACAAGGTCACGTGGTGAATGGATTGCAGAAAAAGGTGATAGTAGCCATCGTTTCCTGAACACAAGTATCAACAGTATCTCCACACAAAATCAACATCTCCACACAAAATCAACATCTCCACACAAAATCAACATCTCCACACAACAACATCTCCACACAAGAACATCTCCACACAAAAACATCTCCACATAACAACATCTCTACACAACAACATACCCACATAACATCTCCACACAACAATACCTCCACATAACAACATCAACATCTCCACACAACATCTCCACATAACAACATCTCCACACAACAACATCTCCACACAAAATCAACATCTCCACACAACAACATCTCCACACAACAACATCTCCACACAAGAACATCTCCACACAACAACATCTCCACACAAGAACATCTCCACACAACAACATCTCCACATAACAACATCTATACACAACAACATCCCCACATAACATCATCTCTACACAACAACATCTCCACATAACAACATCTCTACACAACAACAACATCTCCACACAACAACATCCCCACATAACATCATCTCTACATAACAACAAATACATCTCCACATAACAACATCTCTACACAACAACATCTCCACATAACATCATCTCTACACAACAACAACATCTCCACACAACATCTCCACATAACAACATCTCCACATAGCAAAATCTCCACATAACAACATCTCCACATAACAACATCTCCACATAACAACATCAACATCTCCACATAACAACATCTCCACATAACAACATCTCTACACAAAAACATCAACATCTCCACACAACAACATCTCCACACAATAACATCTCCACATAACAACATCTCTACACAACAACAACATCTCCACACAACAACATCTCCACACAACAACATCTCCACACAATAACATCTCCACATAACAACATCTCTACACAACAACAACATCTCCACACAACAACATCTCCACACAATAACATCTCCACATAACAACATCTCCACACAACAACAACATCTCCACATAACAACATCTCTACATAACAACAACATCTCCACACAACAACATCTCCACACAACATCTTCACACATCAACACATCCACACAACATCTCCCCACAACATCTCCACACAACAACATCACACAACATCTTCACACATGAACACCTCCACAACAACATCTCCCCACAACAACACCTCCACACAAAAACATCTCCACACAACGTATCCACAGATCAACACCTCCACACAACATTATAACATAACATCTCCACACAACATCTCCACACAACACCTCCACACAACATCTCCACACTACATCTCCACACAACATCATCTCCACACAACAACATCGCCACACATCTCCACACAACAACATCTCCACACAACATCTCCACACAACATCTCCATCTCCACACAACAAAATCTCCACACAGCAACATCTCCACACAACAACATCTCCATACAACATCTCCATCTCCACACAACAACATATCCACACAACAACATCTCCACACAACAACATCTCCACGCAACAACATCTCCACACAACAACATCTCCACACAACAACATCTCCACACAACAACATCTCCACACAACAACATCTCCACGCAACAACATCTCCAAACAACACCCCCACACTACATCTCTACACAACATCGCCACACAACATCTCCACTCAACATCTAGACACAACATCTCCACACAACAACATCTCCACATAACATCTCCACACAACATCATCTCCACATAACATCTCCACACAACATCATCTCCACATATCTCCGCACAACATCTCCACACATCTCTACACAACAACATCTCAACACAAGAACATCTCCACACAACATCTCCACACAACAACATCTCCACACAACATCTCCACACAATATCATCTCCATACAACAACATCGTCACATAACATCTCCACACATCTCCACACAACAACAACATCTCCACACAACATCTCCACACAACATCTCCATCTCCACACAACATCTCCACACAGCAACATCTCCATACAACATCTCCATCTCCACACAACAACATCTCCACACAACAACATCTCCACACAACAACATCTCCACGCAACAACATCTCCACACAACAACATCTCCACACAACAACATCTCCACACAACAACATCTCCACACAACATCATCTCCACACAACAACATCTCCACGCAACAACATCTCCAAACAACACCCCCACACTACATATCTACAAAACATCTCCACACAACATCTCCACTCAACATCTCCACACAACATCTCTATACAACAACATCTCCACACAACAACATCTCCACATAACATCTCCACACAACATCATCTCCACATAACATCTCCACACAACACCTCCACACAACATCATCTCCACACAACAACATCTCCACACAACAACATCTCCACACAACAACATCTCCACACAACAACATCTCCACACAACATCTCCACACAACAACGTCTCCACACAACAACATCTCCACACAACAACATCTCCACACAACAACAATAATCCTATAAACTATACCTGCAGGAGACAACAACAACAACAACAACAACAAGCATGAACATATCACTAGTGCCAACAACAGAGAAGAGCAAATTACACAAAATGATTGGCCAAGAAAATGAAGAACAAAATCTGAGACTGGAAGCAAAAAATATAAATCGATGAGCGGCACAGATCGAAGTCAGACAAATACATGAGTTGAAGTTTCACATTTCTACGTCTCCCGGAGACCGGCAGTCGTGCTGCCTGCGACTGTCTGTAATGTCTACTTGTGGATGGCACGAATTATGGCCGAATCGTAATCTCATCCCCACAGCTCACAATTACCGCCTTTCTAAACAACTTCAAATATCGACGCCATATTTGCCTAGCACATCATTTACTATCATTGAACAAGTTGCCACAAGAAGGTCATGTGATCTCAATTTGCCATCTCCATTCCCCAATATTAGTCTTGCAGCTTGCCTATTTACTATCTCGATCAATATTTCCCTTTATTGCCAGATTCTCTCGCGTGCGATCTCTGAAATTCCTTTATTGATTATGTATAAATTTATTGTGTGTGTCCGTCCGAGGAAACATGCTGCGGGGCCGCCGCTACCGACGTGTGACAGCACGGTCCATGAAGCCGTCGGCCCAAATCGAGCTAGCACACACGAACGCCACTCTGGTCTTTCTCCTGCAGCCAGGGCTAACTTCTTTGTGGCCGTCACTAATCTGGAATGTTGGTCGGCAGGATTGGGCTCCCATTAGTAGCTTGTCTCTGGAGTGCTCTCAGCGGATTGGGCTCCTATTAGTAGCTTGTCTCTGGAGTGCTCTCAGCGGATTGGGCTCCTATTAGTAGCTTGTCTCTGGAGTGTTCTCAGCGGATTGGGCTCCCATTAGTAGCTTGTCTCTGGAGTGTTCTCAGCGGATTGGGCTCCCATTAGTAGCTTGTCTCTGGAGTGTTCTCAGCGGATTGGGCTCCCATTAGTAGCTTGTCTCTAGAGTGTTCTCAGCGGATTGGGCTCCTATTAGTAGCTTGTCTCTGGAGTGCTCTCAGCCGATTGGGCTCCCATTAGTAGCTTGTCTCTGGAGTGTTCTCATCGGATTGGGCTCCCATTAGTAGCTTGTCCCTGGAGTGCTCTCAGCGGATTGGGCTCCCATTAGTAGCTTGTCTCTGGAGTGTTCTCAGCGGATTGGGCTCCTATTAGTAGCTTGTCTCTGGAGTGCTCTCAGCGGATTGGGCTCCCATTAGTAGCTTGTCTCTGGAGTGTTCTCAGCGGATTGGCCTCCCATTAGTAGCTTGTCTCTGGAGTGCTCTCAGCGGATTGGGCTCCCATTAGTAGCTTGTTTCTAGAGTGCTCTCATCGGATTGGGCTCCCATTAGTAGCTTGTCTCTAGAGTGCTCTCATCGGATTGGGCTCCCATTAGTAGCTTGTATCTAGAGTGCTCTCATCGGATTGGGCTCCCATTAGTAGCTTGTCTCTAGAGTGCTCTCAGCGGATTGGGCTCCCATTAGTAGCTTGTCTCTAGAGTGCTCTCATCGGATTGGGCTCCCATTAGTAGCGTGTCTCTAGAGTGCTCTCATCGGATTGGGCTCCCATTAGTAGCTTGTCTCTAGAGTGCTCTCATCGGATTGGGTTCCTATTAGTAGCTTGTCTCTAGAGTGCTCTCAGCGGATTGAGCTCCCATTAGTAGCTTGTCTCTACAGTGCTCTCAACGGATTGGGCTCCTATTAGTAGCTTGTCTCTAGAGTGCTCTCAGCGGATTGGGCTCCTATTAGTAGCTTGTCTCTAGAGTGCTCTCAGCGGATTGTGCTCCCATTAGTAGCGTGTCTCTAGAGTGCTCTCAGCGGATTTGACTCCTGTTAGTAGCGTGTCTCTAGAGTGCTCTCAGCGGATTGGGCTCCCATTAGTAGCTTGTCTCTACAGTGCTCTCAACGGATTGGGCTCCTATTAGTAGCGTGTCTCTACAGTGCTCTCAGCGGATTGGGCTCCCATTAGTAGCTTGTCTCTAGAGTGCTCTCAGCGGATTGGGCTCCTATTAGTAGCGTGTCTCAAGAGTGCTCTCAGCGGATTTGACTCCTATTAGTAGCGTGTCTCTAGAGTGCTCTCAGCGGATTGGGTTCCTATTAGTTGCTTGTCTCTAGAGTGCTCTCAGCGGATTGGGCTCCTATTAGTAGCTTGTCTCTAGAGTGCTCTCAGCGGATTGGGCTCCTATTAGTAGCTTGTCTCTGGAGTGCTCTCAGCGGATTGGGCTCCTATTATTAGCGTGTCTCTAGAGTGCTCTCAGCGGATTGGGCTCCTATTAGTAGCTTGTCTCTAGAGTGCTCTCAGCGGATTGGACTCCCATTAGTAGCGTGTCTCTAGAGTGCTCTCAGCGGATTGGGCTCCTATTAGTAGCGTGTCTCTAGAGTGCTCTCAGCGGATTGGGCTCCTATTAGTAGCTTGTCTCTAGAGTGCTCTCAGCGGATTGGGCTCCTATAAGTAGCGTGTCTCTAAGTGCTCTCCCAACTCCATCTTCAAATTTTTGAATAATCATTAACCTTATACAGGATGAAGGCGTACATAACGACACACGTAAAAAGGTGTGCATAACGACACACATATAAAAGCGCACAAAACGACACACGCATAAAGGCGTACATAATGACACACGTATAAAAGCGCACATAACGACACACATACAAAAGCGAACATAACGACACACATGTAGAGGCGTACATAACGACACACGCATAAAGGTGTACATAACGACACACGCATAAAGGCGTACATAACGACACACATATAAAAGACAAGTGTTTATTGATACTAAAGAAGACTGTGTGTTCAGGAATCAGCTGTAGTCGACGGGTATTGGGGTAGACCAGTCCGCCCCCTACTGAAGATGAATGTTTCAACAATAGGAAACATAATCCGTGGGTTCTTCATAATGCTTCCCTCCCCTGATCTTGTGGGTTATGAGATCAACTGTCTAGTCCTCTCGGAGAGCGGTCATTAACAGGAGGCTCCGTGTGCAATTGCACACGTTAAAGAACACTTGGCAGCAGAAATCGAAAACAAAAGGACGTTAATTTGGCTTCTGTCTCGGATCATGATGTGACGCGGTTTGAGTGACTTCATATGGGTCGACGATATGTAAACAAAGTCTACATACACTCTTACAAATGTCAGGTCACAAAACTGTTCACATACATTCTTACAAATGTCATGTCACAAAACACTTCACATACAAATGTTACAAAACTGTTCACATACAAATGTCACAAAACTGTTCACATACACTCTTACAAATGTCACGTCACAAAACTGGTCACATACATTCTTACAAATGTCACGTCACAAAACTGGTCACATACACTCTTACAAATGTCACGTCACAAAAATGGTCACATACATTCTTACAAATGTCACGTCACAAAACTGAATCCTCCAACAAACTCGTTCAATCATTATCTGTGACACAACACACACATAACTTCACATCTCCCTATTTCTCCCATAGATTCCCATAGACACCCATAATCTCACTTCTCCCTATTTCTCACATAGACACCCATAACCACACTTCTATTTCTCCCACAGACACCCAAAACCTCACTACTGCTCTAATTTTTTCCATTGCGCCAAACACTTCACTTCTTATTTATCCCATACACACCCACAAACTCACTTATCCCTATTTCTCCCAGAGACGCCCACAACCTTACTTCTCCTCAATTTCTCCCATAGACACCCATAACCTCACTTCTCCTCTATTTCACTCATAGACACCCATAACCTCACTTCTCCTCTATTTCTCCCATAGACACCCATAACCTCACTTCTCCTCTATTTCTCCCATAGATACCCATAACCTCACTTCTCCTCTATTTCTCCCATAGACACCCATAACCACACTTCTCCTCTATTTCTCCCATAGACACCCATAACCTCACTTCTCCTCTATTTCTCCCATAGACACCCATAACCTCACTTCTCCTCTACTTCTCCCATAGACACCCATAACCTCACTTCTCCTCTATTTCTCCCATAGACACCCATAACCTCACTTCTCCTCTATTTCTCCCATAGACACACATAACCTCACTTCTCCTCTATTTCTCCCATAGACACCCATAACCTCACTTCTCCTCTATTTCTCACATAGACACCCATAACCTCGCTTCTCCTTTATTTCTCACATAGACACCCATAACCTCACTTCTTAATTCTCCCATTGTCACCCATAACCTCACTTCTTAATTCTCCCATAGACACCCATAACCTCACTTCTCGTTAATTCTCCCATTGACACCCATAACCTCACTTCTCCTTAATTCTCCCATTGACACCCATAACCTCACTTCTCCTCTATTTCTCCCATAGACACCCATAACCACACTTCTCCTCTATTTCTCCCATAGACACCCATAACCTCACTTCTCCTCTATTTCTCCCATAGACACCCATAACCTCACTTCTCCTCTACTTCTCCCATAGACACCCATAACCTCACTTCTCCTCTATTTCTCCCATAGACACCCATAACCTCACTTCTCCTCTATTTCTCCCAAAGACACCCATAACCTCACTTCTCCTCTATTTCTCCCATAGACACCCATAACCTCACTTCTCCTCTATTTCTCACATAGACACCCATAACCTCGCTTCTCCTTTATTTCTCACATAGACATCCATAACCTCACTTTTTAATTCTCCCATTGTCACCCATAACCTCACTTCTTAATTCTCCCATAGACACCCATAACCTCACTTCTCCTCTATTTCTCCCATAGACACCCACAACCTCACTTCTCCTTAATTCTCCCATAGATACCCATAACCTCACTTCTCCTCTATTTTCCTATAGACACTGATAACCTCACTTCTCCTCTAGTTCTCCCATAGACACCCATAACCTCACTTCTCCCTATTTCTCCCATTGACACCCATAACCTCACTTCTCCCTATTTCTCCCATAGACACCCATAACCTTACTTCTCCTTAATTCTCCCATTGACACCCATAACCTCACTTCTCCTTAATTCTCCCAATGACACCCATAACCTCACTTCTCCTTAATTCTCCCATTGACACCCATAACCTCACTTCACATTAATTCTCTCATAGACACCCATAACCTCACTTCTCCTTAATTATCCCATTGACACCCATGACCTCACTTCTCCTTAATTCTCCCATTGACACCCATAACCTCACTTCTCCTCTATTTCTCCCATAGATACCCATAACCTCACTTCTCCTCTATTTCTCCCATTGACACCCATAACCTCACTTCTCCTCTATTTCTCCCATAGACACCCATAACCTCACTTCTCCTCTATTTCTCCCATAGACACCCATAACCTCACTTCTCCTTAATTCTCCCATTGACACCCATAACCTCACTTCACATTAATTCTCTCATAGACACCCATAACCTCACTTCTCCTTAATTCTCCCATTGACACCCATGACCTCACTTCTCCTTAATTCTCCCATTGACACCCATAACCTCACTTCTCCTCTATTTCTCCCATAGACACCCATAACCTCACTTCTCCTCTATTTCTCCCATAGACACCCATAACCTCACTTCTCCTCTATTTCTCCCATAGACACCCATAACCACACTTCTCCTCTATTTCTCCATAGACACCCATAACCTCACTTCTCCTCTATTTCTCCCATAGACACCCATAACCTCACTTCTCCTCTATTTCTCCCATAGACACCCATAACCTCACTTCTCCTCTATTTCTCCCATAGACACCCATAACCTCACTTCTCCTCTATTTCTCACATAGACACCCATAACCTCGCTTCTCCTTTATTTCTCACATAGACACCCATAACCTCACTTCTTAATTCTCCCATTGTCACCCATAACCTCACTTCTTATTTCTCCCATAGACACCCATAACCTCACTTCTCCTCTATTTCTCCCATAGACACCCACAACCTCACTTCTCCTTAATTCTCCCATAGATACCCATAACCTCACTTCTCCTCTATTTTCCTATAGACACTGATAACCTCACTTCTCCTCTAGTTCTCCCATAGACACCCATAACCTCACTTCTCCCTATTTCTCCCATTGACACCCATAACCTCACTTCTCCCTATTTCTCCCATAGACACCCATAACCTTACTTCTCCTTAATTCTCCCATTGACACCCATAACCTCACTTCTCCTTAATTCTCCCAATGACACCCATAACCTCACTTCTCCTTAATTCTCCCATTGACACCCATAACCTCACTTCACATTAATTCTCTCATAGACACCCATAACCTCACTTCTCCTTAATTCTCCCATTGACACCCATGACCTCACTTCTCCTTAATTCTCCCATTGACACCCATAACCTCACTTCTCCTCTATTTCTCCCATAGATACCCATAACCTCACTTATCCTCTATTTCTCCCATTGACACCCATAACCTCACTTCTCCTCTATTTCTCCCATAGACACCCATAACCTCACTTCTCCTCTATTTCTCCCATAGACACCCATAACCTCACTTCTCCTTAATTCTCCCATTGACACCCATAACCTCACTTCACATTAATTCTCTCATAGACACCCATAACCTCACTTCTCCTTAATTCTCCCATTGACACCCATGACCTCACTTCTCCTTAATTCTCCCATTGACACCCATAACCTCACTTCTCCTCTATTTCTCCCATAGACACCCATAACCTCACTTCTCCCTATTTCTCCCATTGACACCCATAACCTCACTTCTCCCTATTTCACCCATAGACACCCATAACCTTACTTCTTCTTAATTCTCCCATTGACACCCATAACCTCACTTCTCCTTAATTCTCCCATTGACACCCATAACCTCACTTCTCCTTAATTCTCCCATTGACACCCATAACCTCACTTCACATTAATTCTCTCATAGACACCCATAACCTCACTTCTCCTTAATTCTCCCATTGACACCCATGACCTCACTTCTCCTTAATTCTCCCATTAGCACTCACAACCTCACTTCTCTTCTATTTCTCCTGTACTTCCACTTGATCTCTCCCAGTAACGAACCGTCGTGCTGGAGGTACAGATCGACTCATGTCATGACTTATCGACAACAACCTAACCCAATGAACCGGGGACACATTCTCTGACTAGAGACCCGAACCGGTTACCGCTCTGACGAGAGCACCGAACCGGTTACAGCTGGCAGTCACTCATTAAGAGCCCTGGTAAGAACGCCTTATCCGTTTGATTCCACCTCTGTCCTTTTCCCTGAAGGCTAGACCGAGTCGTCGCTTTGATGTTAAGTCCAGGAGATAATGTCTGCCCTGACAGATCTCGGACGTGCAAGATCATGTCTGCTCCCACATAATCGTGGCGCACCGTCTTGCCCGGAAGTCCAATATTTGTTTTTCTACAGACAAGACAGTCCCAGGAGATGATCTCATGTGTTTCAATTGAAATACTTTCCACAGAACACGCGGCAACATTGATGCATTGACTCAATTACTGTTGATGTATTGACTCAATTACTGTTGATGTATTGACTCAATTATTATTGATGTACGAACTAAGCTACTGTTGATGTATTAACTCAATTATTGTTGATGTACGGACTAAACTACTGTTGATGTATTAACTCAATTATTGTTGAAGTACGGGCTAAGCTACTGTTGATGTATTAACTCAATTATTGTTGATGTACGGACTAAACTACTGTTGATGTATGGACTCAGCTATCATCTACACTACATAGAGATAGACCGACTCTTGTTTTGTCTCAGACTAACTACAGAGACAGAGTGCCTCTTGTAGGTCTCAGACTAACTACAGAGACAGACTGCCTCTTGTAGGTCTCAGACTAACTACAGAGACAGACTGCCTCTTGTAGGTCTCAGACTAACTACAGAGACAGACTGCCTCTTGTAGGGCTCAGACTAACTACAGAGACAGAGTGCCTCTTGTAGGTCTCAGACTAACTACAGAGACAGACTGCCTCTTGTAGGTCTCAGACTAACTACAGAGACAGACTGCCTCTTGTAGGGCTCAGACTAACTACAGAGACAGACTGCCTCTTGTAGGGCTCAGACTAACTACAGAGACAGAAAGCCTCTTGTAGGTCTCAGACTAACTACAGAGACAGACAGCCTCTTGTAGGTCTCAGACTAACTACAGAGACAGACTGCTTCGTGTAGGTCTCAGACTAACTACAGAGACAGACTGCTTCTTGTAGGTCTCAGACTAACTACAGAGACAGAAAGCCTCTTGTAGGTCTCAGACTAACTACAGAGACAGACAGCCTCTTGTAGGTCTCAGACTAACTACAGAGACAGACTGCTTCTTGTAGGTCTCACACTAACTACAGAGGCAGACTACCTCTTGTAGGTCTCAGACTAACTACAGAGACAGACTGCTTCTTGTAGGTCTCAGACTAACTACAGAGACAGACCGAGTCTGTAGGTCTCAGACTAACTACAGAGACAGACTGCTTCTTGTAGGTCTCAGACTAACTACAGAGACAGACTGCCTCTTGTAGGTCTCAGACTAACTACAGAGACAGAGTGCCTCTTGTAGGTCTCAGACTAACTACAGAGACAGACTGCCTCTTGTAGGTCTCAGACTAACTACAGAGACAGACTGCCTCTTGTAGGTCTCAGACTAACTACAGAGACAGAGTGCCTCTTGTAGGTCTCAGACTAACTACAGAGACAGAGTGCCTCTTGTAGGTCTCAGACTAACTACAGAGACAGAGTGCCTCTTGTAGGTCTCAGACTAACTACAGAGACAGAGTGCCTCTTGTAGGTCTCAGACTAACTACAGAGACAGACTGCCTCTTGTAGGTCTCAGACTAACTACAGAGACAGAGTGCCTCTTGTAGGTCTCAGACTAACTACAGAGACAGACTGCCTCTTGTAGGTCTCAGACTAACTACAGAGACAGAGTGCCTCTTGTAGGTCTCAGACTAACTACAGAGACAGACTGCCTCTTGTAGGTCTCAGAAAAAACTACAGAGATAGAGTGCCTCTTGTAGGTCTCAGACTAACTACAGAGACAGAGTGCCTCTTGTAGGTCTCAGACTAACTACAGAGATAGACTGCCTCTTGTAGGTCTCAGACTAACTACAGAGACAGAGTGCCTCTTGTTGGTCTCAGACTAACTACAGAGACAGACTGCTTCTTTAGGTCTCAGACTAACTACAGAGACAGACCGAGTCTTGTAGGTCTTAGACTAACTATAGAGACAGACCGAGTCTTGTAGGTCCCAGACTATCTACAGAGACAGACCGAGTCTTGTAGGTCTCAGACTAACTACAGAGACAGATCGAGTCTTGTAAGTCTCAGACTAACTACAGAAACAGACCGAGTCTTGTAGGTCTCAGACTAACTACAAAGACAGACCGAGTCTTGTAGGTCTCAGACTAACTACAGAGACAGACCGAGTGTTGTAGATCTCAGACTAACTACAGAGACAGACCGAGTCTTGTAGGTCTCAGACTAACTACAGAGACAGACTGCCTCTTGTAGGTCTCAGACTAACTACAGAGACAGACTGCCTCTTGTAGGTCTCAGACTAACTACAGAGACAGAGTGTCTCTTGTAGGTCTCAGACTAACTACAGAGACAGACTGCTTCTTGTAGGTCTCAGACTAACTACAGAGACAGAGTGCTTCTTGTAGGTCTCAGACTAACTACAGAGACAGACTGCCTCTTGTAGGTCTCAGACTAACTACAGAGACAGACTGCCTTTTGTAGGTCTCAGACTAACTACAGAGACAGACTGCCTCTTGTAGGTCTCAGACTAACTACAGAGACAGACTGCTTCTTGTAGGTCTCAGACTAACTACAGAGACAGACTGCCTCTTGTAGGTCTCAGACTAACTACAGAGACAGACTGCCTCTTGTAGGTCTCAGACTAACTACAGAGACAGACTGCTTCGTGTAGGTCTCAGACTAACTACAGAGACAGACTGCTTCTTGTAGGTCTCAGACTAACTACAGAGACAGAAAGCCTCTTGTAGGTCTCAGACTAACTACAGAGACAGACAGCCTCTTGTAGGTCTCAGACTAACTACAGAGACAGACTGCTTCTTGTAGGTCTCACACTAACTACAGAGGCAGACTACCTCTTGTAGGTCTCAGACTAACTACAGAGACAGACTGCTTCTTGTAGGTCTCAGACTAACTACAGAGACAGACCGAGTCGTGTAGGTCTCAGACTAACTACAGAGACAGACTGCTTCTTGTAGGTCTCAGACTAACTACAGAGACAGACTGCCTCTTGTAGGTCTCAGACTAACTACAGAGACAGACAGCCTCTTGTAGGTCTCAGACTAACTACAGAGACAGACTGCTTCTTGTAGGTCTCAGACTAACTACAGAGACAGACTGCTTCTTGTAGGTCTCAGACTAACTACAGAGACAGAAAGCCTCTTGTAGGTCTCAGACTAACTACAGAGACAGACAGCCTCTTGTAGGTCTCAGACTAACTACAGAGACAGACTGCTTCTTGTAGGTCTCAGACTAACTACAGAGACAGACTGCCTCTTGTAGGTCTCAGACTAACTACAGAGACAGACTGCTTCTTGTAGGTCTCAGACTAACTACAGAGACAGACCGAGTCTTGTAGGTCTCAGACTAACTACAGAGACAGACTGCTTCTTGTAGGTCTCAGACTAACTACAGAGACAGACTGCCTCTTGTAGGTCTCAGACTAACTACAGAGACAGAGTGCCTCTTGTAGGTCTCAGACTAACTACAGAGACAGACTGCCTCTTGTAGGTCTCAGACTAACTACAGAGACAGACTGCCTCTTGTAGGTCTCAGACTAACTACAGAGACAGAGTGCCTCTTGTAGGTCTCAGACTAACTACAGAGACAGAGTGCCTCTTGTAGGTCTCAGACTAACTACAGAGACAGACTGCCTCTTGTAGGTCTCAGACTAACTACAGAGACAGACTGCCTCTTGTAGGTCTCAGACTAACTACAGAGACAGACTGCCTCTTGTAGGTCTCAGACTAACTACAGAGACAGAGTGCCTCTTGTAGGTCTCAGACTAATTACAGAGACAGACTGCCTCTTGTAGGTCTCAGACTAACTACAGAGACAGAGTGCCTCTTGTAGGTCTCAGACTAACTACAGAGACAGACTGCCTCTTGTAGGTCTCAGAAAAAACTACAGAGACAGAGTGCCTCTTGTAGGTCTCAGACTAACTACAGAGACAGAGTGCCTCTTGTAGGTCTCAGACTAACTACAGAGACAGAGTGCCTCTTGTAGGTCTCAGACTAACTACAGAGACAGAGTGCCTCTTGTAGGTCTCAGACTAACTACAGAGACAGACTGCTTCTTTTAGGTCTCAGACTAACTACAGAGACAGACCGAGTCTTGTAGGTCTCAGACTAACTACAGAGACAGACCGAGTCTTGTAGGTCTCAGACTAACTACAGAGACAGACGAGTCTTGTAGGTCTCAGACTAACTACAGAGACAGATCGAGTCTTGTAAGTCTCAGACTAACTACAGAGACAGACCGAGTCTTGTAGGTCTCAGACTAACTACAGAGACAGACCGAGTCTTGTAGGTCTCAGACTAACTACAGAGACAGACCGAGTCTTGTAGGTCTCAGACTAACTACAGAGACAGACCGAGTCTTGTAGGTCTCAGACTAACTACAGAGACAGACTGCCTCTTGTAGGTCTCAGACTAACTACAGAGACAGACTGCCTCTTGTAGGTCTCAGACTAACTACAGAGACAGAGTGTCTCTTGTAGGTCTCAGACTAACTACAGAGACAGACTGCCTCTTGTAGGTCTCAGACTAACTACAGAGACAGAGTGCCTCTTGTAGGTCTCAGACTAACTACAGAGACAGACTGCCTCTTGTAGGTCTCAGACTAACTACAGAGACAGACTGCTTTTGTAGGTCTCAGACTAACTACAGAGACAGACTGCCTTTTGTAGGTCTCAGACTAACTACAGAGACAGACTGCTTCTTGTAGGTCTCAGACTAACTACAGAGACAGACTGCCTCTTGTAGGTCTCAGACTAACTACAGAGACAGACTGCCTCTTGTAGGTCTCAGACTAACTACAGAGACAGACTGCTTCTTGTAGGTCTCAGACTAACTACAGAGACAGACTGCTTCTTGTAGGTCTCAGACTAACTACAGAGACAGAAAGCCTTGTAGGTCTCAGACTAACTACAGAGACAGACAGCCTCTTGTAGGTCTCAGACTAACTACAGAGACAGACTGCCTCTTGTAGGTCTCAGACTAACTACAGAGACAGACTGCCTCTTGTAGGTCTCAGACTAACTACAGAGACAGACTGCTTCTTGTAGGTCTCAGACTAACTACAGAGACAGACTGCTTCTTGTAGGTCTCAGACTAACTACAGAGACAGACTGCTTCTTGTAGGTCTCAGACTAACTACAGAGACAGACTGCCTCTTGTAGGTCTCAGACTAACTACAGAGACAGAGTGCCTCTTGTAGGTCTCAGACTAACTACAGAGACAGACTGCCTCTTGTAGGTCTCAGACTAACTACAGAGACAGACTGCCTCTTGTAGGTCTCAGACTAACTACAGAGACAGAGTGCCTCTTGTAGGTCTCAGACTAACTACAGAGACAGAGTGCCTCTTGTAGGTCTCAGACTAACTACAGAGACAGAGTGCCTCTTGTAGGTCTCAGACTAACTACAGAGACAGAGTGCCTCTTGTAGGTCTCAGACTAACTACAGAGACAGACTGCCTCTTGTAGGTCTCAGACTAACTACAGAGACAGAGTGCCTCTTGTAGGTCTCAGACTAACTACAGAGACAGACTGCCTCTTGTAGGTCTCAGACTAACTACAGAGACAGAGTGCCTCTTGTAGGTCTCAGACTAACTACAGAGACAGACTGCCTCTTGTAGGTCTCAGAAAAACTACAGAGATAGAGTGCCTCTTGTAGGTCTCAGACTAACTACAGAGACAGAGTGCCTCTTGTAGGTCTCAGACTAACTACAGAGATAGAGTGCCTCTTGTAGGTCTCAGACTAACTACAGAGACAGAGTGCTCTTGTTGGTCTCAGACTAACTACAGAGACAGACTGCTTCTTTTAGGTCTCAGACTAACTACAGAGACAGACCGAGTCTTGTAGGTCTCAGACTAATTACAGAGACAGACCGAGTCTTGTAGTTTTCAGAGTATCTACAGAGACAGACCGAGTTTTGTAAGTCTCAGACTAACTACAGAGACAGACCGACTCTTGTAGGTCTCAGACTAACTACGGAGACAGATCGACTCTTGTAGGTCTCAGACTATCTACAGAGACAGACCGAGTCTTATAGGTTTCAGA
This sequence comes from Megaustenia siamemsis, assembly GCA_032433765.1. Classification (NCBI taxonomy): domain Eukaryota; kingdom Metazoa; phylum Mollusca; class Gastropoda; order Stylommatophora; family Ariophantidae; genus Megaustenia; species Megaustenia siamemsis. The sequence goes on along the minus strand of JAVIAB010000139.1, from coordinate 15,800,817 downwards.
CTAACTACAGAGACAGAGTGCCTCTTGTAGGTCTCAGACTAACTACAGAGACAGAGTGCCTCTTGTAGGTCTCAGACTAACTACAGAGACAGATCGAATCTTTTGGGTCCCATACTAACTACAGAGGCAGATCGACTCTTGTGGGTCTCAGACTAGCTACAGAGACAGACCGAGTCTTGTAGGTCTTAGACTAACTATAGAGACAGACCGAGTCTTGTAGGTCCCAGACTATCTACAGAGACAGACCGAGTCTTGTAGGTCTCAGACTAACTACAGAGACAGATCGAGTCTTGTAAGTCTCAGACTAACTACAGAAACAGACCGACTCTGGTAGGTCTCAGACTAACTACAAAGACAGACCGAGTCTTGTAGGTCTCAGACTAACTACAGAGACAGACCGAGTTTTGTAGATCTCAGACTAACTACAGAGACAGACTGCCTCTTGTAGGTCTCAGACTAACTACAGAGGCAGACTACCTCTTGTAGGTCTCAGACTAACTACAGAGACAGACTGCCTCTTGTAGGTCTCAGACTAACTACAGAGACAGACTGCTTCTTGTAGGTCTCAGACTAAATACAGAGACAGACAGCTTCTCGTAGGTCTCAGACTAACTACAGAGACTGACTGCCTCTTGTAGGTCTCAGACTATCTACAGAGACACACTGCCTCTTGTAGGTCTCAGACTAACTACAGAGATAGACTGCCTCTTGTAGGTCTCAGACTAACTACAGAGACAGACTGCCTCTTGTAGGTCTCAGACTAACTACAGAGACAGACTGCCTCTTGTAGGTCTCAGACTAATTACATAGACAGGCCGAGTCTTGTAGGTCTCAGACTAACTACAGAGACAGACCGAGTTTTGTAGATCTCAGACTAACTACAGAGACAGACTGCCTCTTGTAGGTCTCAGACTAACTACAGAGACAGACTGCCTCTTTTAGGTCTCAGACTAACTACAGAAACAGACTGCCTCTTGTAGGCCTCAGACTAACTACAGAGACAGACTGCTTCTTGTAGGTCTCAGACTAAATACAGAGACAGACTGCTTCTCGTAGGTCTCAGACTAACTACAGAGACTGACTGCCTCTTGTAGGTCTCAGACTAACTACAGAGACAGAGTGCCTCTTGTAGGTCTCAGACTAACTACAGAGACAGAGTGCCTCTTGTAGGTCTCAGGCTAACTACAGAGACAGATCGAGTCTTGTAAGTCTCAGACTAACTACAGAAACAGACCGACTCTGGTAGGTCTCAGACTAACTACAAAGACAGACCGAGTCATGTAGGTCTCAGACTAACTACAGAGACAGACCGAGTTTTGTAGAACTCAGACTAATTACAGAGACAGACCGAGTCTTGTAGGTCTCAGACTAACTACAGAGACAGACCGAGTCTTGTAGGTCTCAGACTAACTACAGAGTCAGACCGAGTCTTGTATGTCTCAGACTAACTACAGAGACAGACCGAGTCTTGTAGGTCTCAGATTAATAACAGAGACAGACCGAGTCTTGTAGGTCTCAGACAAACTACAGAGACAGATCGACTCTTGTAGGTCTCAGACTAACTACAGAGAGAGATCGACTCTTGCGGGTCTCAGACTAACTACAGAGACAGACCGAGTCTTGTAGGTCTCAGATTAACTACAGAGACAGACCGACTCTTGTAGGTCTCAGACTAACTACAGAGAGAGTTCGACTCACGTGGGTCTCAGACTAACTACAGACACAGATCGACTCTTGTGGGTCTCAGACTAACAAGAGACACAGATCGACTTTTGTGGGTCTCAGACTAACTAGAGAGGCAAATCGGCTGTTTTGGGTCTATGGCAAGAAAACTGTTTTGGAAAAAAAAAATAATCATGAACCCTGGAGAGTAATATAGATCCCTGGATGTTATTTCAAATGTGATCCCACGACAGGTATCGACCCGTCCGTCATCCACAAGCTGCGATACCAGCAGAAGTATCGAGCCAGACCTGGCCTGGATCACAGGCAAGTACGTTCTGAGGAAATTTGAGAGCTGAGTACATCGGAGTCGATATAGATGAGTAGACAGGGAGGTACTGGGGCAACATATATGTGAGTAGACAGAGAGGTACACGAGCAACATATATATGAGTAGACAATATGGAAGGTACTGAGGCAACATATATATGAGTAGACAATATGGGAGGTACTGTGTCAATATAGATGAGTAGATAATATGGGAGGTACTGTGGCAATATAGATGAGTAGACAATATGGAAGGTACTGAGGCAACATATATATGAGTAGATAATATGGGAGGTACTGTGGCAATATAGATGAGTAGATAATATGGGAGGTACTGTGGCAATATATATGGGTAGATAATATGAGAGGTACTGGGGCAATATAGATGAGTAGATAATATGGGAGGTACTGTGGCAATATATATGGGTAGATAATATGGGAGGTACTGGGACAATATAGATGAGTAGATAATATGGGAGGTACTGTGGCAATATAGATGAGTAGATAATATGGGAGGTACTGTGGCAATATAGATGAGTGGATAATATGGGAGGTACTGGGGCAATATAAATGAGTAGATAATATGGGAGGTACTGTGGCAATATATATGGGTAGATAATATGGGAGGTACTGGGGCAATATAAATGAGTAGATAATATGGGAGGTACTGTGGCAATATATATGGGTAGATAATATGGGAGGTACTGGGGCAACATATATGGGTAGACAATATGGGAAATATTGGGGCAACATATATGGGTAGACAATATGGAAATATTGGGGCAACATATATGGGTAGACAATATGGGAAATATTAGGGCAACATATATGGGTAGACAATATGGGAAATATTGGGGGAACATGTATGGGTAGACAATATGGGAAATATTGGGGCAACATATATGGGTAGACAATATGGGAAATATTGGGGCAACATATATGGGTAGACAATATGGGAAATATTAGGGCAACATATATGGGTAGACAATATGGGAAATATTGGGGCAACATATATGGGTAGACAATATGGGAAATATTGGGGGAACATGTATGGGTAGACAATATGGGTCAGTTTTGGGGCAACATATATGGGTAAACAATACGGGGAGTATTGGGGCAACATATACTGGTGGACAATATCTATAGGAGAGCTTGAGAGATCGACAAATAAAAAAGTAGACAATGAAAGCAGCAGGAGCCGAAATGCTGACTGGGGATGTGATCTTGAACAAGCAAGGGACGGGATCGATTTATCGAAGTGGGCGGTGCCAGAACCCCATGCCCGATTTGCGTGTACAAGTAACGGAGTCGTAGTTGGCCGTATCGATTCCATCGATATCAAGCTAAATGAAACTCGATATCACCAACTTGCCTGGCAGCGTGACCTTATTTATGGCGCGATATTGTAGAGGACGAGTTTATCACATTCATCGATATCAGCCTGATCAATTGTGCGGAGTTATAAGGAAAGTACAAGACCAAATCGCGGCGGCCAAAATCGGAAACAAGAAATCGATAATACTTTATCGTGACAAGCAGTTTGCATTGATCACATGCGTGTCACCTCATTCTACCTGCGTGGACATATTGCTGTAGTTCTGCCTAAAGCCGGCGCTTAATTCGAGTGGTCGCGTTCTGTACCTGAAGTATTACATGACGTCACTTCCGTTAACTTGCTCACCTTGTTCAGTGGACCTCTCCCACCCTCTCCATCTCCAATTTCACCCAATCTCCCACCCAATCTCCCACCCTCTCCATCTCCAATTTCACCCAATCTCCCACCTCACTCAATCACAGAATCCACTTCATCTTCCACTACACCACATCCCCTACTTCACCCCTGTCCCACCTATCTCCCACCCCACTCACTTTCCCACCAAATCTCCCACCTCACTCCATCTCCCCATCCACCTCATCTCCCAGTTCATCCCTACCCCACCCATCCCCCACCCCATCCCATCACTAAAATCACCCCATCTCCCACCCCACTCAGTGTCAAATGTTACCCGTCTCTTCCACTTCATCTCCCACTCCACCCTATCTCCCACTCCACCTCATCTCCCACTCCACCCTATCTCCCACGCCACCCCTTCTGCCATCCAGCTATTGATGACGTGTCCATCTCAACAACACAACATTACCGCCTGCCCGCACCCCAATCTATGTCAATAACACACACACACATGTCCATGTTACCTAGTGAACACACACACACTCACATCCATGTTAACAAGTGAACACACACACATCCATGTTAACAAGTGAACACACACATCCATGTTAACAAGTGAACACACACATCCATGTTAACAAGTGAACACACGCATTCACATTCACACACATCCATGTTAACAAGTGAACACACACACTCACATACACACACATGTCCATGTCACCAAGTGAACACCACTAGCCCACATTTGTGACGATGCACCCCCCCCCCCCCACCTTCCAGTCAAATAGGCTCATTTCATTCGCGAGAACTTGGCCCCCGATGTTATATATTGTGTCTGTCTCTGATACAGAAACCTAACCGATGTTATATATTGTGTCTGTCTCTGATACAGAAACCTGTCAGATGTTATATATTGTGTCTGTCTCTGATACAGAAACCTGTCAGATGTTATATATTGTGTCTGTCTCTGATACAGAAACCTATCAGATGTTATATATTGTGTCTGTCTCTGATACAGAAATCTTGGTTATGGTTATGGTTAAGGAAGGCGCAGGTATCACTGCAAACGAATTAAAATCAATAATTGCTCAACCGCCTGTGTCAGTGGAATCATTCGAATTACTATTGCATCTCCCAAACAAAGAAAGGTAGCTGTAATCCCCATCATAGCAGTCTCAGCACACGCCAAAAGACATAAGGCGAAACCGCACAGAAAGTGAACACATCCATCTGTTCTCCATCATACGATATCATCATTCATCGTAAACAATAGGAATATTGAAACGCGATCAAAACAGATGAAACGCACAGCTCACGGTGTGAACAGAGCACTTAACTCAGTAGCTCCTGCAACAAGCCGGACTTGGAATATGAGGAAACTGCAACAAGGAATACTTTTCAGACATAGCCTTTAATGGTTCCTGCCGCCTATCCACCATATTGACCTAAGTTCACATCCTCCTGAAAATAATGATCGTCATATTTTTTTTTAATGTATAGCGCTTGATGATGCTAGGACATCGTTTTTTACTCCAATCCGAACATATGAAACACAGTCATCGGACTATCCCAGTCACACATCAAACAACAGACATTAAGATCTCCCTGCAATGTGAATTTGTGAAATTATGAATTCCTCCTGACTAACATGAACCTCCGGGAATGATCCCGGTGCTGCAAATGGCTGCAAAGTCATATACGAAACTCTATTCCACCTTTCACTATTAGCGTACGGCCGTTTTAGGGATATACAATCAGCCATTGTGATAACGTAGAACACACAACAATGACTGCGCCCATAAATTCCCAATTACTCTAATAAATACAGCCAACAACGCACGAAAAGATGAAGCACAGAATCTAAAGTGAAAACTGCGATTGACTTGGCAGAGCAGTCCATATTAATGAGTTGTAACATGTAAATAATATAAATAATCTAAGGTATGCTGATGATACAGTCTTAATCGCTAAGAGTGAAAATGAGTTACAAGAAATGTTGGACATTATAGTGAAAGAAAGCAAAATAAAGGACTCAGCCTTAATAGCAAAAAAGACAGAGGTAATGGTAACAACAAAGAAAAAGACAGAGGTAATGGTAACAACAAAGAAAAAGACATCACCTCAGTGCAAAATAAAGACAAGTGGAACAATATTCAAACAGGAAAATGAATTTAAATATATTTGGGAACTTTGTTAACCTCAGACGGAAGATCTACAAAAGAGGTGAGATGCAGAATGGCTCAGGCAAAAGCAGATTTTTTTAAAAAATGAGGAAGATACTATGCAATCCATTTTTGACAATAGAAACAAGAAAAAGAGTTCTTAAATGTTATGTAGAACCAGTCTTAACATATGGATGCGAATCATGGACAATAGGACAACAGACAAGAAAATCACTGGAGTCTGTAGAAATGTGGTTTTACAGAAGAATGTTGAGAGTACCATGGACAGCTAAGAAGAGTAATGAAGATGTTCTGAGAGAGGTCAAAGCAAAAAAAGAGAGCTAATTTCCAATATTAGGAAGAAACAATCATCATTTTTTGGCCATGTAATGAGAAGAGAACAACTGAAATATATTGCAACAAATGGAAAAATTGAGGGACGAAGAGATAGAGGGAAGCAAAGAGAAAAAATACCAGACAGCTTAAGAGAAAGGCTTGGCAGAAGGTCAACAGCAGAAATGATAAATAGCTGCCGAGATGGAAAATCGTGGAGAGACATGACCACCTACGCCAGTAGGCCCGGCACTTTGATGATGATGATGATGATGATGATGATGATGATGATGATGATGATGATGAACATGTAAATACTTGGCGTCAAACAATTCCAATGATGGCCTTGGAACAGCACTTAATGTGATGACGTAAACCACATATCAACTCTAGACAGGGGAACTTTACAGACTGACTTTAACGCAGAAAACCGCATTGAAGAGCCGAAACTAATCAGTTTCCAAATGCATTTTCTGCAACCTGTCCAGAGAACATGAACTACGTTCTACCTGGAAACGAAGGTAAAAAAAACAAAAAACCTACCCTATGTTATATATTGTGTCTGTCTCTGATACAGAAATCTACCCGATGTTATATATTGTGTCTGTCTCTGAGACAGAAATCTACCCGATGTTATATATTGTGTCTGTCTCTGATACAGAAATCTACCCGATGTTATATATTGTGTCTGTCTCTGAGACAGAAATCTACCCGATGTTATATATTGTGTCTGTCTCTGATACAGAAATCTACCCGATGTTATATATTGTGTCTGTCTCTGAGACAGAAATCTACCCGATGTTATATATTGTATCTGTCTCTGAGACAGAAATCTACCCGATGTTATATATTGTGTCTGTCTCTGAGACAGAAATCTACTCGATGTTATATATTGTGTCTGTCCCTGAGACAGAAATCTACCCGATGCTATATATTGTGTCTGTCTCTGAGACAGAAATCTACCCGATGTTATATATTGTGTCTGTCTCTGATACAAAAACCTGGCCGATGTTATATATTGTGTCTGTCTCTGAGACAGAAATCTACCCGATGTTATATATTGTGTCTGTCCCTGAGACAGAAATCTACCCGATGTTATATATTGTGTCTGTCTCTGAGACAGAAATCTACCCGATGTTATATATTGTGTCTGTCTCTGAGACAGAAATCTACCCGATGTTATATATTGTGTCTGTCTCTGAGACAGAAATCTACCCGATGTTATATATTGCGTCTGTCTCCGATACAAAGACAGACTTAATTCACGTGTCCAACTGGAATGGAGCGCGCTAATGTGTGTTTCAACAGCTAATAATCTGACCGACACCAGGTCACATTCACTTCGGGCACTGCCGAGTTGTCACGGGTTAGCCACCATGCGAGGCACAAGCGAGAGACCGCAGATTTGTTGACACTTGGAACGCGAAAAATACTGGCCGTGCCCTCAGCCGAGCCTCGATAGTTAGCTCATGTAGTTTGATTTACCGTTCGGTCACGTGACATTGCTTCCAGTAAATCCAGGAACAAACCGGAGGTAAATATGGAAACAGGAAACAGCTGTGTACATAGAGGAATGTATTTAGGAATCAGTATTCACCGGCAGAAACAGGGGGCTACATGAAAAAACAGGATACAAGATACAGAAACAGGGAGCTACTTGTAAAAACAGGATACAAGACACAGAAACATGGAGCTACATGTAAAAACAGGATACAAGATACAGAAACAGGAAGCTACATGTAAAACAGGATACAAGATACAGAAACAGGGAGCTACATGTAAAAACAGGATACAAGATAGAGAAATAGGGTGCTACATGTAAAAACAGAATATGAGGTACAGAAATAGGGAGCTACATGTAAAAACAGAATACGAGGTACAGAAATAGGGAGCTACATGTAAAAACAGAATACGAGGTACAGAAATAGGGAACTACATGTAAAAACAGGATACAAGATAGAGAAATAGGGTGTTAAATGTAAACACAGAATACGAGGTACAGAAATAGGGAGCTACATGTAAAAACAGAATACAAGGTACAGAAATAAGGAGCAACACGTAAAAACAGGATACAATGTACAGAAACAACGTCGTGTAGAAGGGACTGAAAAAAAATATAGTAAGAAAACAAAATGTGGATAAGCATCGCTCTGGAGGCCTGCTGGCTACTATAGGGCATACCAGCAATAATTCTAAAAAAAAATGGAGATAATTATCTGTAAACAGCGAGCTATGTGTAAAGTGGGACCTATATTGTAAACAACAAATAATGTGTAAAGTGCGAAATAAGTTGTAAACAGCGAGCTATATGCAAAGTGAGAGTTAGGTTCTAAACAGCGAGCTATAAGTAAAATGGAAGCTAGGTAGTAAACAGGGAGCTAGCTATGTGTGAAGTGGGAGGTAAATTGTAAATAGGTAGGGTTGTTTAAAGTCGGAGATTAGTTTGTAAGTAGAGAGCTATATGTAAAGTGGGAGATAAGTTGTAAGTAGAGAGCTATATGTAAAGTGGGAGATAAGTTGTAAGTAGAGAGCTATATGTAAAGTGGGAGATAAGTTGTAAGTAGAGAGCTATATGTAAAGTGGGAGATAAGTTGTAAGTAGAGAGCTATATGTAAAGTGGGAGATAAGTTGTAAGTTGAAAGCTATATGTAAAGTGGGAGATAAGTTGTAAGTTGAGAGCTATATGTAAAGTGGGAGATAAGTTGTAAGTTGAAAGCTATATGTTAAGTGGGAGATAAGTTGTAAGTTGAGAGCTATATGTAAAGTGGGAGATAAGTTGTAAGTAGAGAGCTATATGTAAAGTGGGAGATAAGTTGTAAGTAGAGAGCTATATGTAAAGTGGGAGATAAGTTGTAAGTAGAGAGCTATATGTAAAGTGGGAGATAAGTTGTAAGTAGAGAGCTATATGTAAAGTGGGAGATAAGTTGTAAGTTGAGAGCTATATGTAAAGTGGGAGATAAGTTGTAAGTTGAGAGCTATATGTAAAGTGGGAGATAAGTTGTAAGTTGAGAGCTATATGTAAATGTAAAGTGGGAGATAAGTTGTAAGTTGAGAGCTATATGTAAATGTAAAGTGGGAGATAAGTTGTAAGTTGAGAGCTATATGTAAATGTAAAGTGGGAGATAAGTTGTAAGTTGAGAGCTATATGTAAAGTGGGAAATAAGTTGTAAGTTGAGAGCTATATGTAAAGTGGGAGATAAGTTGTAAGTAGAGAGCTATATGTAAAGTGGGAGATAAGTTGTAAGTTGAGAGCTATATGTAAAGTGGGAGATAAGTTGTAAGTAGAGAGCTATATGTAAATGTAATGTGGGAGCTATGTTGTAAGTAGAGAGCACTGGTAGAGTGAGATCTGATGTCTAGCCTTCTCTGGGCAATGAGATCCGATTTCTAGCCTTCTCAGGGACTAACCACAACGCTACCGCCACAATCGGTCAAGACAGCACCGTGGGACGGAAGCCAGGACTCTTTGATTGGGGTATATTTGTGAGTACCATGTGACTGGTGTCATGTGACCCACCAGACAGTTTCTGGTTGGTTGACAGACAAGAATGAGTGGACTTTCGCTACCTTCTGTCAGCATGTCTCTGGGTCACAATGGTTCACTTCACGCCCGATGTATTATGTGGAATTAGTCACGTCGTTGGGTCGGACATTGGGGCAAGATCTCTAACTGGTAGTGAATATAGAAGGATGTAAGGGGCTACAGTAGGATATGAATGTAAGTGAAGTGAGGGGCTATAGGAGGGAATGAATGTAGAGTGAAGTGAGGGCTACAGGAGGGAGTGAATGTAGAGTGAAGTGAGGGGCTACAGGAGGAAGTTAATGTAGAGTGAGTAGCTACAAGATGGAGTGATTATAGAGTCAGTAGCTACAAGAGGGAGTGAATGTAGAGTCATTAGCTACAAGAGGGAGTGAATGTAGAGTGAGTAGCTACAAGAGGGAGTGAATGTAGAGTCATTAGCTACAAGAAGGAGTGAATGTAGAGTGAGTAGCTACAAGAGGGAGTGAATGTCGAGTGAGTAGCTACAAGAGGGAGTGAATGTAGAGTGAGTAGCTACAAGAGGGAGTGAATGTAGAGTGAGTAGCTACAAGAGGGAGTGAATGTAGAGTGAGTAGCTACAAGAGGGAGTGAATGTAGAGTGAGTAGCTACATGAGGGAGTGAATTTAGAGTGAATAGCTACAAGAGGGAGTGAATGTACAGTGAAGTGAGAGGTTTACAGAAGGGTTTATGTAGAGTGAAGTGAGGGGCTACAGGAGGGAGTGAATGTAGAGTGAAGTGAGGGGCTACAGGAGGAAGTTAATGTAGAGTGATTAGCTACAAGATGGAGTGATTATAGAGTCAGTAGCTACAAGAGGGAGTGAATGTAGAGTCATTAGCTACAAGAGGGAGTGAATGTAGAGTGAGTAGCTACAAGAGGGAGTGAATGTAGAGTCATTAGCTACAAGAAGGAGTGAATGTAGAGTGAGTAGCTATAAGAGGGAGTGAATGTCGAGTGAGTAGCTACAAGAGGGAGTGAATGTAGAGTGAGTAGCTACAAGAGGGAGTGAATGTAGAGTGAGTAGCTACAAGAGGGAGTGAATGTAGAGTGAGTAGCTACAAGAGGGAGTGAATGTAGAGTGAGTAGCTACAAGAGGGAGTGAATGTCGAGTGAGTAGCTACAAGAGGGAGTGAATGTCGAGTGACGTGAGATAATGAGAGGAAAGAGTGCGGAAGAAAAAAACAACGGGAAAGAAAAGATGAGAAAAGAGCAATCGAGAAGGAATTAGAGAATCAAAGATAGGATCAATATCTGAGCCAAATGTGGAACGACCACGATAATGAATGCAGAAAGTGAGATCTAAAGTGAGCCATAAAGTCGGAGAGAAGATCGCAGAACCGTCGTAATGATACTGACTAGGACCAACGATGATCTTCAGGCTTAGACCAGTGAGGTCATTGTAGAGACATAAACATAGACAAGCTTTGGTTGTCTGGTGTATGGCCGCTGACGTGTCGACTAAATGGTCCAATCTGTGAACACATAACTGTCACGTGTCTCTACATCAAAGATGATTGGCTCTCAAACTGAAAGGTACAGTAAGAGCTGAATAGAGCTAAAGATGAGTTCAATGTAACAGCCAAAGCTGAAGAGAGTTAAATATGAATTCAGGATAACAGTCAAAACTGAACAGAGCTAAAGATGAGCTTAGCATAACAGCCAAGATTTAATAGAGCTAAAGATGAGCTCAGCATAACAGCCAAAGCTGAATAGAGCTAAAGATGAGCTCAGCATAACAGCCACAGCTCAAGACAAGTAAACTGTGTGAAACACCAAAATAACAGTGAGAGAAGATTGAAGAAAATAAAATAGACAAAAACAAACAAAAAACACACACACTCACGTATATGTAAGTAAAACTAGTCCTACATAGCTAACCAGTAACGAAAACATCCTAAACAAAAATAATCGAAATATGTTAAAGAAAATAAAAATGGCTATCATGTGTGTCCTGAAATATAAGGACATATGAAATGTAGCTACTGACTCTACATTCACTCCCTCTTGTAGCTACTGACTCTACATTCACTCCCTCTTGTAGCTACTGACTCTACATTCACCCCATCTTGTAGCTACTGACTCTACATTCACTCCCTCTTGTAGCTACTGACTCTACATTCACCCCATCTTGTAGCTACTCACTCTACATTAACTTCCTCCTGTGGCCTCTCACCTCACTCTACATTAACACCCCCTGTAGCACCTCACTTCACTCTACATTCACTACCTCCTGTAGCCCCTCACTTCACTCTACATACACTCCCTTCTGTAAGCTCTCACTTCACTCTACATTCACTCCCTCTTGTAACTACTCACTCTAAATTCACTCCCTCATGTAGTCCCTCACTCCACTCCACATTCACTCTATCCTGTAGCCCCTAACGTCACTCTACATTCACTCTATCCTGTAGCCCCTAACGTCACTCTACATTCATTCTATCCTATATCCCCTCACTTCACTCTACATTCATTCCCTCCTATATCCCCTCACTTCACTCTACATTCATTCCCTCCTATATCCCCTCACTTCACTCTACATTCATTCCCTCCTATATCCCCTCACTTCACTCTACATTCATTCCCTCCTATATCCCATCACTTCACTCTACATTCATTCCCTCCTATATCCCCTCACTTCACTCTACATTCATTCCCTCCTATATCCCTCACTTCACTCTACATTCATTCCCTCCTATATCCCCTCACTTCACTCTACATTCATTCCCTCCTATATCCCCTTACTTCACTCTACATTCATTCCCTCCTATATCCCCTCACTTCACTCTACATGCATTCTCTCCTATATCGTCTACTAATCACGTAAAGCTTCTAACATACAATTTTTTCTTTTTTTTTTCTTTTTTTTTTTTCTATTTCTATTTTTTTTTTTTCAATTTTTCCTCGCATCCAGCTTTACTGCAGCTTCGCATTTGTATGCATTCATTTGCATTTCTTTACCTTAACCCTTTAAATATATGAAGAACATGGTTGAGCTGCAAACAATGAAAGAGCACCTACCTTTTTATTTATCTAATGTTATCTATTTATCTCAATGTCTGTCTGTCTATCTGCCCGTTTATATGTCTTTATGCTTGCTTCTATGTTACCACCAATCTAATCTACAAATCTATGTATCCAACTTCTTACATTTTTTATTTTTTTATTTCAGCAACACACAAAGTGGGGAATATACAATCGTCTTTTATTTGCACGTCTCTCTCTCTCTCTCTCTCTCTCTCTCTCTCTCTCTCTCTCTCTCTCTCTCTCTCTCTCTTCACTACTTCCTGTAAAAACAATAAAAGAAGAATTTAACAAAGTGCAGCCAGAATTAAAACACTTGACAAGAAATCATTTCCCAGTCCATTATGCTTTGATCTACATCGCAAACTGCGTTACCTGGCGCAAAAGTCTGGCGCAACGTTTACCTGATTGTCCCACCTTGATTCCCCGTCGACTCACACCTCGGGTCTACAGCACTGCTCAGCGCGGTCACGTGTTTCACACCCGTTAATTGCACGCGGGCCGTACCCGGCGCTAACCGTCCCGCTCTGGCACCTCAAGAAATCAAGGGGCGATAACTCCTATTGGTGTAGACTAACTGAAGTAATTCGCGATCAGAAGTATGATGGCAGCTGGGCCCACAGCGTCCGTGTAAGACATCAGACTAGTACTACAGCGTCGGTGTAAGACATCAAACTAGTACTACAGCGTCGGTGTAAGACATCAAACTAGTACTACAGCGTCGGTGTAAGACATCAGACTAGTACTACAGCGTCAGTGTAAGACATCAGACTAGTACTACAGCGTCGGTGTAAGACATCAGACTAGTACTACAGCGTCGGTGTAAGACATCAAACTAGTACTACAGCAGACTAGTACTACAGCGTCGGTGTAAGACATCAAACTAGTACTACAGCGTCGGTGTAAGGCATCAAACTAGTACTACAGCGTCGGTGTAAGACATCAAACTAGTACTACATGTCCCCACAGCGTCAGTGTAAGACATCAAACTAGTACTACATGTCCCCACAGCATCAGTGTAAGACATCAAACTAGTACTACATGTCCCCACAGCGTCAGTGTAAGACATCAAACTAGTACTACATGTCCCCACAGCGTCAGTGTAAGACATCAAACTAGTACTACATGTCCCCACAGCGTCAGTGAAAGACATCAAACTAGTACTACATGTCCCCACAGCGTCTGTGTAAGACATCAAACTAGTACTGCATGTCTCCACAGGGTCAGTGTAAGACATCAAACTAGTACTACATGTCCCCACAGCGTCAGTGTAAGACATCAAACTAGTACTACATGTCCCCACAGCGTCAGTGTAAGACATCAAACTAGTACTACATGCCCCCACAGCGTCAGTGTAAGACATCAAACTAGTACTACACGTCCCCACAGCGTCAGTGTAAGACATCAAACTAGTACCACATGTCCCCGCAGCGTCTGTGTAAGACATCAAACTAGTACTACATGTCCCCACAGCGTCAGTGAAAGACATCAAACTAGTACTACATGTCCCCACAGCGTCAGTGTAAGACATCAAACTAGTAATACATGTCCCCACAGCGTCAGTGAAAGACATCAAACTAGTACTGCATGTCCCCACAGCGTCAGTGTAAGACATCAAACTAGTACTACATGTTCCCGCAGCGTCAGTGTAAGACATCAAACTAGTACTGCATGTCCCCACAGCGTCAGTGTAAGACATCAAACTAGTACTACATGTCCCCACAGCGTCTGTGTAAGACATCAAACTAGTACTACATGTCCCCACAGCGTCAGTGAAAGACATCAAACTAGTACTACATGTCCCCGCAGCGTCAATGTAAGACATCAAACTAGTACTACATGTCGCCACAGCGCCAGTTTAAGAAAACATGAAAGTAATGCTACATGTCCCTAACAACACGCCATTCTCTCTCAATTTTGCTGATTAATTTCAACTATGACTAAACTACACGCCACTAAAACTAGACTAATCTCAAACTAACACTAGAGTACTCGCCACTAAGACCAGAGTACTCGCCACTAAGACTAGAGTACTCGCCACTAAGACTAGACCACTCGCAACCAAGACTAAAGTACTCGCCACTAAGACGAGACCACTCGCAACTAAGACTAGAGTACTCGCCACTAAGACTAGAGTACTCGCCACTAAGACGAGAGTACTCGCCACTAAGACGAGACCACTCGCAACTAAGACTAGAGTACTCGCCAATAAGACTAGACTACTCACCACTAAGACTAGAGTACTAACCACTAAGACTAGAGTACTCGTCAAAAAGACTAGACTACTCGCCACTAAAACTGGAGTACTCTCCACTAAGACTAGACCACTCGCAACCAAGACTAGAGTACTCGCAAATAGGACTAGACTACTCGCCACTAAGACTGGAGTACTCTCCACTAAGACTAGACCACTCGCAACCAAGACTAGAGTACTCGCAAATAGGACTAGACTACTCGCCACTAAGACTAGAGTACTCGCCACTAAGACTAGACCACTCGCAACTAAAACTAGAGTACTCGCCTATAAGACAAGACTACTCGCCACTAAGACTAGACCACTAGCCATTAAAACTAGACTACTTTTTTCCTAAGACTAGACTAATCGACACTAAAACTAGACTACTCGACACTAAAACTAGACTACTCGCTACTAAAATTAGAATACTCCCTTCCAAGACTAGATTACTCACAACTAAGACTAGACAACTTCCTTCTAAGACTAGACTACTCATCACTAAGACTAGACTACTCGCCACTAAGACTAGACTACTCGCCACTAAAACTAGACTACTCGACACTAAGACTAGACTACTCGCCGCTAAGACTAGACTACTCGCCACTAAGGCTGGACCACTCACTTCTAAGACTAGGCTACTCGCCACTAAAACTAGACTACACGCCACTAAGACTAGAATACTCGCTACTAAGGCTTGACCACTCACTTCTAAAACTAGACTACTCGCCACTAAGACTAGACTACTCACCACTAAGGCTGGACCACTCACTTCTAAGGCTAGACTACTCGCCACTAAGACTAGACTTGTCGCCGCTAAGACTAGACCACTCCCTTCAAAGACTAGACTACTCCCTTTAAGACTAGATTACTCGCCACTAAGATTAGACTACTTACCACTAAGGCTAGACCACTCCCTTCCAAGACTAGACTACTCCCTTTAAGACTAGATTACTCGCCACTAAGATTAGACTACTCGCCACTAAGACTAGATTACTCGCCGCTAAGAGACCACTCCCTTCAAAGACTAGACCACTCCCTTCCAACTTCTAAGAATAGACTACTTGCCACTAGGATTGGACTACTTGCCACTAAGGCTAGACCACTCCCTTCCAAGACTAGACTACTCGCCACTAAGACTAGACTACTTGCCACTAATGTAATGGGATGAAAGCTGTCTGGTGGAGCTAGACACCCCAACACAAACTCTTCAAGATGTCAACTTGACATTTATGAAAAAAAAAAAAATTGGCTAAACGATCTGTACAACATATCTCGTGTTACTGGACTATTTATACAACGTACCTCCTTGTTACTGGACTATTTATACAAACATACCTCCTTGTTACTGGACTATTTATACAACATACCTCGTGTTACTGGACTATTTATACAACATATCTCGTTGTTACTGGATTATTTATGCGTCATATCTCATGTTACTGGACTATTTATACAACATATCTCGCGTCATTGGACAATTTATACAACATACTTCGTTGTTACTGGACTGTTTATACAACATATCTCGTGTTACTGGACTATTTATACAACATATCTCGTGATACTGGACTATTTATACAACATATTTCGCGTTACTAGATTTTATACAACATACCTCGTTGTTATTGGACTATTTATACAACATACCTCATTGTTACTGGACTATTTATACAACATACCTCGTGTTACTTTACTATTTATACAACATACCTCGTGTTACTTTACTATTTATACAACATACCTCGTTGTTATTGGACTATTTATACAACATGCCTCGTGTTACTGGACTATTTATATAACATACCTCGTGCTACTGGACTATTTATACAACAAACCTCGTTGTTATGGACTAATTATACAACATATCTCGTGTTACTGGACTATTTATACAACATATCTCGTGTTACTGGACTATTTATACAACATATCTCGTGTTACTGGACTATTTATACAACATATCTCGTGTTACTGGACTATTTATACAGCATGGCACCATTTAAGATATCCTTTATTTCATGTGACCTCGATGACGTAAACAATTGATCCTTGCCATGAAAGCCAACAGAAGACCTTCCCAGAGACCTGCCGCCAACATTTCCATCCAGGCGCCCAAATCCCACACTTAAGTAGCTGTCCGCACGCTGTCAATCAACTGAAAGGCTTAATCGTGCCCTGTCTGACGGTGGCCTCATCCGGCCAGAGGTTGTAATTCTGTAACCAGTTCTCCATGCCAGATCAGTGTCGTTTATCTTGTGTGTGTGTGTGTGTGTGGGGGGAGGGTAAATGGGGGGGGGGGTGTGCACTAGGCTGTCAGTCAGAAATATGCTACAACAGGCATGTTAGGGGCGTGGTAGAAGTGGAGTTAGTGCAAGGTGTTGCACAGTCACCACAAGGTAATACCAGTGAAGAGTCACCAGGAAATCTTACCGGTGAAGCGTCATCATAAAGTGTTGTAGTAGTCTAGCATAACCGTGTGTCAGATGAGTACCATCCTAGGACATTGTAGACCGAAACGTTTTCTCGCGTCCACTCCGCGTTAAAGAAATAGAAAGGATTAGTATAGCAATGGCGAGAGACATTGTCAAAACTTATGTGATGAGACATAAATATAGGAAAACCAGACAATTATGGATGCCAGGCTATTTAAGGAAGCGGTAGTTATATTCTGGGAACATTCGGAAAAAAAAGAGAGTAGAGATGTAGAAGAGAGGGAAGTGGTGTATTTTTTTTTATTAGAGACATAGAAAGCATGAATAGAAGGCTGATCTAGTGATGTTTTAGTGAGAGAATTTTGCATAACAATTTGTTTCAAGGGAAAATGTTTAGCTATAGGTAGATAATTGGGGCATTTAAAGAGTAGGATAATATGGAAGATCAAGGCCAGGAATATGCAAACTTCACAAGAGAAGTTAAGTACAGAATTCATACTATTGTGTGTGTGCGTGATCTTATGCTAAGTAAAAGAAATTATGTGAATTTAAATACAGAACCTGGGAGTGGCATATAACATCAGTAGTAGCCTAGACATGTATACATAATCTCCACTAATGCTACCGTTTGATAGATGTTTACTCGGCCATAGCCAACATTATGTGTAATGAGTGACTTTGATATACAACCCAGATCTGTATCCAGATGAGTTGTGATAGGTAACTAAAGATCTTTGTGAATAAACTTGTGTACAGGTTTAGACGATGTCTTGAGTCATCATATGAAGTGTCGAACATGAGGGTTGTTCAGAGTATTTGTAGTTTCTGTGATGTGAATTAATCACGTTGTGTGACATTGTTTAATGTGTTATCGGTGAAGAGTCATCATGAAGTGTTACCCATTAAAGAGTCATCATGAAGTTTTACTCATTAAAGTGTCATGAAGTTTTACCCATTAAAGAGTCATGAAGTTTTACCCATTAAAGAGTCACGAAGTTTTACCCATTAAAGAGTCATCATGAAGTGTTACCCATTAAAGAGTCATGAAGTTTTACCCATTAAAGAGTCATCATGAAGTGTTACCCATTAAAGAGTCACGAAGTTTTACCTATTAAAGAGTCATGACGTGTTACCCATTAAAGAGTCATGAAGTTTTACCCATTAAAATCATGATGTTTTACCCATTAAAGAGTCATCATGAAGTTTTATTCATTAAAGAGTCATCATGAAGTTTTACTCATTAAAGAGTCATGAAGTGTTACCCATTAAAGATTCATGAAGTTTTACCCATTAAAGAGTCATCATGAAGTTTTAATCATTAAAGAGTCATGAAGTTTTACCCATTAGAGTCATGAAGTGTTACCCATTAAAGAGTCATCATGAAGTGTTACCAATTAAAGAGTCATCATGAAGTGTTACCCATTAAAGAGTCATCATGAAGTGTTACCCATTGAAGAGTCATCATGAAGTGTTACCCATTAAAGAGTCATCATGAAGTGTTACCCATTAAAGAGTCATGAAGTTTTACCCATTAAAGAGTCATCATGAAGTATTTCCCGTGAAGACTTTAGGACATCCTCACCCCCCGACTGAAACATTAAAGAAAGCGAAACCTGTCAGCCGACAGCAGACGCGAGTCAGGGATAGCAACAAGCAAGAACTGCCCACCCAGGCCGCCTCGAGCATGTACAACTTGTTGCTCACTGACAGCTCACAGATGTTCACAGTGAGGACACTTCAACGCTTGTGTCTGTGACCAGTGAACGCTTTATTCAGTGTGACAACGCTTGTGTCTGTGACGAGTGAATACTTTGTTCAGTGTGACAACGCTTGTGTCTGTGACGAGTGAATGCTCTATTCAGTGTGACA
Organism: Megaustenia siamemsis; assembly: GCA_032433765.1. Lineage (NCBI taxonomy): Eukaryota > Metazoa > Mollusca > Gastropoda > Stylommatophora > Ariophantidae > Megaustenia > Megaustenia siamemsis. The sequence continues at coordinate 15,781,563 of JAVIAB010000139.1, read as the reverse complement.
ATGCTTGAGACTGTGACGAGTTGCACAAACAGCTCCCTCGTTATTTATACCACCTCGATTCCACCTTGGTCTATGGCAGAAAGATATCATGGTCCAATGGAGCTTTTAGAGTTGATGTTTATTCTCTGATTGTGATGGAGCTTGTAGAGTTGATGTTTGTTCTCTGATTGTGATGGAGCTTGTAGAGTTGATGTTTATTCTCTGATTGTGATGGAGCTTGTAGAGTTGATGTTTGTTCTCTGATTGTGATGGAGCTTGTAGAGTTGATGTTTGTTCTCTGATTGTGATGTAGCTTGTAGAATTGATGTTTGTTCTCTGATTGTGATGGAGCTTGTAGAGTTGATGTTTATTCTCTGATTGTGATGGAGCTTGTAGAGTTGATGTTTATTCTCTGATTGTGATGGAGCTTGTAGAGTTGATGTTTATTCTCTGATTGTGATGGAGCTTGTAGAGTTGATGTTTATTCTCTGATTGTGATGGAGCTTGTAGAGTTGATGTTTGTTCTCTGATTGTGATGGAGCTTGTAGAGTTGATGTTTGTTCTCTGACAGTGATGGAGTTTGTAGAGTTGATGTTTGCTCTCTGACAGTGATGGAGCTTGTAGAGTTGATGTTTGTTCTCTGATTGTGATGGAACTTGTAGAGTTGATGTTTGTTGCCTGACAGTGATGGAGCTTGTAGAGTTGATGTTTGTTGCCTGACAGTGATGTAGCTTGTAGAGTTGATGTTTGTTCTCTGACAGTGATGTAGCTTGTAGAGTTGATGTTTGTTCTCTGATTGTGATGGAGCTTGTAGAGTTGATGTTTGTTCTCTGACAGTGATGGAGATTGTAGAGTTGATGTTTGTTGTCTGACAGTGATGGAGCTTGTAGAGTTGATGTTTGTTCTCTGATTGTGATGGAGCCAATTGAGTTGATGTTTGTTCTATGACAGTGATGTAGCTTGTAGAGTTGATGTTTGTTCTCTGACAGTGATGGAGTTTGTAGAGTTGATGTTTGCTGTCTGACAGTGATGGAGCTTGTAGAGTTGATGTTTGTTGTCTGACAGTGATGGAGCTTGTAGAGTTGATGTTTGTTGCCTGACAGTGATGGAGCTTGTAGAGTTGATGTTTGTTGCCTGACAGTGATGGAGCTTGTAGAGTTGATGTTTGTTGCCTGACAGTGATGGAGCTTGTAGAGTTGATGTTTGTTGCCTGACAGTGATGGAGCTTGTAGAGTTGATGTTTGTTGCCTGACAGTGATGGAGCTTGTAGAGTTGATGTTTGCTGTCTGGCAGTGATGGAGTTTGTAGAGTGATGTTTGTTGCCTAGGGACATCCACAGAGGCATTAATATGGGCATCCACAGGGGCATCAATAGGGGGATCCACATGAACACCCACAGGGACATCACTAGGGGCATCAATTGGGGTATCACACAGGAGCAAATGTTAAATGATCTATATAGAGAATCAACAAACAACAAGAAATATTAGACAACATACGGAGTTACATTTGACAACAAACAATCTTGGAAACAGCAGATAATTAAGGCAACCCAAAAAGCAAGGTTGAAGTTGACTATTCTAAGAAAGCTGTGTGGAACCACATGGGGTGCGAGTGGGAAAATACTCAGAAAAGTTTACCAACAGAGTATACGCCCACATTTAGAATATGGATCATCCGCATGGTGCTCAACATCAAACACCACACTGCAAGAGCTGGATAAAGTACAAAACCAGGCACTTAGGGTCATCACAGGAGCAATGAAATCAACACCAATATTGGAGATGTAGAAATTGTGGAGGATAACAGCACTGACAGAACGGAGAGACACAAAGGTGCTGATACAGGCAGAAAAATGTGCTTGCATGCCGAGACATCCAATGAAGGACCGATTCCAAAAATTTGCTTTGGGACGACTTAAGAGAAGCAGTTTTATCCACCAGGCCAAACGAATTTGTAGACAAACACCAGACATGACAAGAGTTGTTAACCCCCTACTGCCCTTACCAGAACAGACTCCCTGGACAGATGAATCAGGATTATCAGTTCAAATACGGACAGAAGTGAAAGGAATAGTTGACAAAGAGGAACAGAATAGTCTACAGCGAAAAACAATAACTCTCAGTTTCCTGGATGAAGAATACCCACAAGACCTATGGATTCGTGTGTACACAGATGGATCAGCACAGAATGCAGTAAAGAATTGGGGAGCAAGTGCATACATAGAGTACCCAAATAACACTAGGGATATGAATAAAATAGCAACAGGGAAATAATGTCACAATTACGATGCAGAAATCAAAGCAATAAAGTTGGCAATAGAGAAACTGCTGAACAGTAATCTTAGCCCACAGCCTGTAGTGTTTTTGACAGATGCAAGATCAGCTCTCCAGGCACTGCAATCCAGAAAATTGCCACAACTGCAGACCTTATTGACTGAACTCTGCAAGCACCACAGGGTTGCCCTGCAGTGGATCCCATCTCACTGTGGAATACTAGGAAACGAGAAAGAGGACCAGTTAGCAAAGGAAAGTGCAACAGGCACACAACCAGATGCACCGGTTACATACCATCATAATAAACAGATAATCAAATCAATCAGAGGACCACAAGCCCCAAATCAGGATGCCTTTCATAATGTGAGTAGATGTGAACAAGTTATCATGAAACGCCTCAGAACGGGACACAATCGACTCCATAGTCACATGTGTACAAAATTCAAGATCGGCACCCCAACTACTTGTACATGTGGACAGGCGCCCCAGACTGCTGAACACATACTCCAAGACTGTACTGAATATAGTAGACTAAGGAAAATTCATTGTCACATAGATACAAATAGACAGACAGACAGACAGACAGACAGACAGACAGACAGACAGGCAGGCAGGCAGGCAGGCAGGCAGGCAGGCAGGCAGGCAGGCAGGCAGGCAGGCAGGCAGGCAGGCACAGACAGACAGACAGACAGACAGACAGACAGACAGACAGACAGACAGACAGACAGACAGACAGACAGACAGACAGACAGACAGACAGACAGACAGACAGACAGACAGACAGACAGACAGACAGATAGATAGATAGATAGATAGATAGATAGATAGATAGATAGATAGATAGATAGATAGATAGATAGATAGATAGATAGATAGATAGATAGATAGATAGATAGATAGATAGATAGATAGATAGATAGATAGATAGATAGATAGATAGATAGATAGATAGATAGATAGATAGATAGATAGATAGATAGATAGATAGATAGATAGATGAACAACAGTTACAGAGATTTCCCATAAAGAACAGCAAATATTAAACAGAGATCTTGACAAGGATCTGATAATGAACAGCAAATGTGAACAGATCGATAGCGAGATTCTGGTGGCAAGTTGTGAGAGCCTAGACAGTTGACAGGCCCGCTCTCTGCGGATAATGTTCGAGATTTGCCAATTACGGGCACCTGCCTGGCAGGCAAATATGGCGCGTGGTTGTCTGGAGGTTGGAGATGTTCAAGTCTTGACTCAATCCATGGAAATGTCAGGTACCGTGTGTGTTTGTGTTTGTGTTGATACATGTATGAGAAGGTACATGTGTGGGAGAGTACGTGTGTGGGATAGTACATGTGTGGATAGTACATATGTGAAAAAGTACACGTGAGAGGGTACGTGTGTGGGAGAAAACATATATAGGATAGTACATGCGTGAGAGAGTAAATGTGTGGGATACTACATATTTGAGAGGTTAAATAACCGTTAGAGAATACATATGTGAGAGAACTTGTGTGAGAGAACATGTGTGAGAGAGAGAATGTGTGTGACAGAATAGTCCATTAATCTTAATTGTTTCCACTCATTCGGTGAGAGTCGATCTAGCAAGGTGTAGTGTATGTAGTCATTCGGTGAGAGTCGATCTAGCAAGGTGTAGTGTATGTAGTCATTCGGTGGGAGTCGATCTAACAAGGTGTAGTGTATGTAGTCATTCGGTGGGAGTCGATCTAACAAGGTGTAGTGTATGTAGTCATTCGGTGGGAGTCGATCTAGCTAGGTGTAGTGTTGGTAGTCATTCGGTGAGAGTCGATCTAACAAGGTGTAGTGTATGTAGTCATTCGGTGGGAGTCGATCTAGCTAGATGTAGTGTAGGTAGTCATTCGGGACTGAGAGTCGATGTAGCTAGCTGTTGTGTAGGTATTCATTCGGAACTGAGAGTCGATCTAGCTAGATGTAGTGTAGGTAGTCATTCGGTGAGAGTCTATCTAGCAAGATGTAGTGTAGGTAGTCATTCGGTGAGAGTAGATCTAGCAAGATGTTGTGTAGGTAGTCATTCGGGACTGAGAGTCGATCTAGCAAGATGTAGAGTAGGTAGTCATTCGGAACTGAGAGTCGATCTAGCTAGATGTAGTGTAGGTAGTCATTCGGGACTGAGAGTCGATCTAGCTAGATGTAGTGTAGGTAGTCATTCGGAACTGAGAGTCGATCTAGCTAGATGTAGTGTAGGTAGTCATTCGGGACTGAGAGTCGATCTAGCAAGATGTAGTGTAGGTAGTCATTCGGTGAGAGTCGAACTAGCTAGATGTAGTGTAGGTAGTCTTTCGGAACTGAGAGTCGATCTAGCTAGATGTAGTGTAGGTAGTCATTCAGTGAGAGTCGATCTAGCTAGATGTTTTGTAGGTTGTCATTCAGTGAGAGTCGATCTAGCTAGATGTCGTGTAGGTAGTCATTCGGGACTGAGAGTCGATCTAGCAAGATGTAGTGTAGGTAGTTATTCAGTGAGAGTCGATCTAGCTAGATGTAGTGTATGTAGTCTTTCAGTGAGAGTCGATCTAGCTAGATGTAGTGTAGGTAGTTATTCAGTGAGAGTCGATCTAGCTAGATGTAGTATAGGTAGTCATTCGGTGGGAGTCGATCTAGCTAGATGTAGTGTAGGTAGTTTTTCAGTGAGAGTCGATCTAGCTAGATGTAGTGTAGGTAGTCATTCGGTGGGAGTCGATCTAGCTAGATGTAGTGTAGGTAGTTATTCGGGACTGAGAGTCGATCTAACAAGATGTAGTGTAGGTAGTCATTCAGTGAGAGTCGATCTAGCTAGATGTAGTGTAGGTACACATTCGGAACTGAGAGTCGATCTAGCAAGATGTTGTGTAGGTAGTCATTCGGTGAGAGTCGATCTAACTTGATGAAGTGTAGGTAGTTATTCGGAACTGAGAGTCGATCTAGCAAGATGTAGAGTAGGTAGTCATTCGGGACTGAGAGTCGATCTAGCAAGATGTAGTGTAGGTAGTCATTCGGAACTGAGGGTCGATCTAGCTAGATGTAGTGTAGGTAGTCATTCGGTGAGAGTCGAACTAGCTAGATGTAGTGTAGGTAGTCATTCGGAACTGAGGGTCGATCTAGCTAGATGTAGTGTAGGTAGTCATTCGGGACTGAGAGTCGATCTAGTTAGATGTAGTGTAGGTAATCATTCGGTGGGAGTCGATCTAGCTAGATGTAGTGTAGGTAATCATTCGGTGGGAGTCGATCTAGCTAGATGTAGTGTAGGTAGTCATTCAGTGAGAGTCGATCTAGCTAGATGTAGTATAGGTAGTCATTCGGGACTGAGAGTCGATCTAGCTAGATGTTTTGTAGGTTGTCATTCAGTGAGAGTCGATCTAGCTAGATGTCGTGTAGGTAGTCATTCGGCATGAGAGTCGATCTAGCAAGATGTAGTGTAGGTAGTCATTCAGTGAGAGTCGATCTAGCTAGATGTAGTGTAGGTACACATTCGGAACTGAGAGTCGATCTAGCAAGATGTTGTGTAGGTAGTCATTCGGTGAGAGTCGATCTAACTTGATGAAGTGTAGGTAGTTATTCGGAACTGAGAGTCGATCTAGCAAGATGTAGAGTAGGTAGTCATTCGGGACTGAGAGTCGATCTAGCAAGATTTAGTGTAGGTAGTCATTCGGAACTGAGGGTCGATCTAGCTAGATGTAGTGTAGGTAGTCATTCGGTGAGAGTCGAACTAGCTAGATGTAGTGTAGGTAGTCATTCGGAACTGAGGGTCGATCTAGCTAGATGTAGTGTAGGTAGTCATTCGGGACTGAGAGTCGATCTAGTTAGATGTAGTGTAGGTAATCATTCGGTGGGAGTCGATCTAGCTAGATGTAGTGTAGGTAATCATTCGGTGGGAGTCGATCTAGCTAGATGTAGTGTAGGTAGTCATTCAGTGAGAGTCGATCTAGCTAGATGTAGTATAGGTAGTCATTCGGGACTGAGAGTCGATCTAGCTAGATGTTTTGTAGGTTGTCATTCAGTGAGAGTCGATCTAGCTAGATGTCGTGTAGGTAGTCATTCGGGCATGAGAGTCGATCTAGCAAGATGTAGTGTAGGTAGTTATTCAGTGAGAGTCGATCTAGCTAGATGTTGTCTAGGTAGTTATTCAGTGAGAGTCGATCTAGCTAGATGTAGTGTAGGTAGTCATTCAGTGAGAGTCGATCTAGCAAGATGTAGTGTAGGTAGTCATTCAGTGAAGGTCGATCTAGCTAGATGTAGTGTAGGTAGTCATTCAGTGAGAGTCGATCTAACAAGATTTAGTGTAGGCAGTCATTCGGTGAGAGTCGATATAGCAAGATGTAGTGTAGGTAGTCATTCGGTGTGAGTCGATGTAGCAAGATGTAGTGTAGGTAGTCATTCGGTGAGAGTCGATCTAGCTAGATGTTGTAGACGAGTAAGTCTATACAGAGTTGTCAAATCAGACAAGGACAAAAGGGATCAGCGATGGAAACTAATAGGTTCACGAAGATTTAGGCAAGAGTTTGGTAGGATTAATGTTGAATCCAAAATGATTGTGTTAGAATGGGATAGCAGCCAAAGAAGTAGAGATGAAAGATCGTGTAGAATCGATGCATACACTAGACAGTGATTGAATATTCGACGTTTCAAGTCGTAAGTCAAACTGGTCGTCGCACGTGCAAATCGGTTCAGCATTTTCAAATGAAGTCGTTCATTTGTAACATCAGGATTGGGCCAAAGATGAATGTTTGACAGAAACATCAGGATAGGACCAAAGATAAATGGTTGGCAGAAACATCAGGATTATACCAAAGATAAATGTTTAACAGAAACATCAGGATAGGACCAAAGATAAATGGTTGGCAGAAACATCAGGATTATACCAAAGATAAATGTTTGACAGAAACATCAGGATAGGACCAAAGATAAATGGTTGGCAGAAACATCAGGATTGGACCAAAGATAAATGTTTGACAGAAACATCAGGATAGTACCAAAGATTAATGGTTGACAGAAACATCAGGATAGGACCAAAGATAAATGTTTGACAGAACGATCAAGGCAGGGCCAAAGATAAATGTTTGACAGAACGATCAGGGCAGGACCAAAGATAAATGTTCGACAGAACGATCAAGGCAGGGCCAAAGATAAATGTTTGACAGAACGATCAAGGCAGGGCCAAAGATAAATGTTTGACAGAACGATCAAGGCAGGGCCAAAGATAAATGTTTGAGAGAACGATCAAGGCAGGACCAAAGATAAATGTTTGACAGAACGATCAAGGCTGGACCAAAGATAAATGTTTGACAGAACGATCAAGGCAGGGCCAAAGATAAATGTTTGACAGAACGATCAAGGCAGGGCCAAAGATACGAGTAAATGTTTGACAGAACGATCAAGGCAGGGCGAAAGATAAATGTTTGACAGAAACATCAGGGTAGGAATATTTTTTTAAAAAAACGAACACAGTTTGGAATGTAATTAGGATAACAAGGATGGTTTATCAGTTTATAGGGGAAACTAGCGCAAAATAGAATACAAGTGTCCACCAACCATTGATTTGATTGCACTTTGTCCTGTAGTAATCCATTCAGGAATAATCAGTAACGGTGTGTCACAAACTGAACTCCGCCACACCGATGTTGTTGGATGCTTATACCCACCCAGACACGTTCACTCATTCCATGATCCAGTTTTGATGAGATAAGAGTCACTTGTGTGTGAGAAGTTCCTCGTGTTGTTCACCAGAGCTTATTTGATCAAAACTGTTGCTCGCTGCCGAGCTGGTAGACATCGGAGTCATTCTCTCGATGCGTTTGAATTAATCATCTGGGCTGATTTGTTCTAAATCTTGATTGGGCTGAGGGGTGAGTGTGAGGAATTATAGTTTGTGGGCGTGGCCATTACTGAAAACACACACATACATTTTCCTACACCTATTCTTCGTGTTTCTTGTTGTACAGATCGTCTTGATTATATCAATATTCTTATTGTTTGATGTACAAATCGTCTTGATTATATCAATATTCTTACTGTTTGATGTACAAATCATCTGATTATATCAATATTCTTACTGTTTGATGTACAAATCATCTTGATTATATAAATATTCTTACTGTTTGATGTACAAATCATCTTGATTATATCAATATTCTTACTGTTTGATGTACAAATCGTCTTGATTATATCAATATTCTTACTGTTTGATGTACAAATCGTCTTGATTATATCAATATTCTTATTGTTTGATGTACAGATCGTCTTGATTATATCAATATTCTTACTGTTTGATGTACAGATCGTCTTGATTATATCAATATTCTTACTATTTGATGTACAAATCGTCTTGATTATATCAATATTCTTACTGTTTGATGTACAAATCGTCTTGATTATATCAATATTCTTATTGTTTGATGTACAGATCGTCTTGATTATATCAATATTCTTACTATTTGATGTACAAATCGTCTTGATCATATCAATATTCTTACTATTTGATGTACAAATCGCCTTGATTATATCAATATTCTTACTATTTGATGTACAAATCGTCTTGATTATATCAATATTCTTACTATTTGATGTACAGATCGTCTTGATTATATCAATATTCTTACTGTTTGATGTACAAATCGTCTTGAAATATTCAATCATTTTGCTGCACTGTTTAATGCCATGTTTTATACTCTGTTTGATGTACAGTTCGTCCTGAAACACCATTTTCCTGCCCTTTTGCTGCCCCGTTTGATGCCATGTTTACTGCCTGTTTGATATCCTGTTGTTGCCCTGTTTGCTGCATGTTTGATGTATCTACAAATGCTGTTCAACCATTTTCCAAATGTCCACCATGATGTCGATGACATGACTGTCAACATTCCTGTTATCGTTAACTTTAATCACATCGTTTATCTTCACAGACATATCTACATCTATGTAGTCAGCTGTGTAGAGGACATGCACGTCACGTATGTTATAATGACGGCAACGACTGCTGTAACAAATACACATCTCATTCATGTCGCCGATGGCTCTCGCATTCTCCTTTTTCTCATTGCCACCATTATATCTTCCTTTCTCTCATTGTCTATTATATCTCCTTTCTCTCTTTGTCTTCATTATATCTCCCTTCTCTCATTGTCTCCATTATATCTCCCTTCCCTCATTGCCTCTATCATTTCTCCCTTCTCACATTGCCACATTTAATCTCCTTTCTCTCATTGCCTCTATCATATCGCCCTTCTCTCACTGCCTCTATTATATCTCACTTCTCTCATTGCCTCTATTATATCTCCCTTCTCTCATTGCCTTTATTATATATCTCACTTCTCATTGCCTCTATTATATCTCCCATCTCTCATTGCCTCTATTATATCTCCCACCTCTCATTGCCTCTATTATATCTCCCTTCTCTCATTGCCTTTATTATATATCTCACTTCTCATTGCCTCTATTATATCTCCCACCTTTCATTGCCTCTATTATATCTCCCACCTCTCATTGCCTCTATTATATCTCCCTTCTCTCATTGCCTTTATTATATATCTCACCTCTCATTGCCTCTATTATATCTCCCACCTTTCATTGCCTCTATTATATCTCCCACCTCTCATTGCCTCCAATATATCTCCCTTCTCTCATTGCCTCTATTACGTCTCGTCCCTTGTCTGTTAGTCCTCAGACATACTGAGCTGCAGCTTGTACAATAATATCTCTATGACGTGAGTTCTCTTTGGTTTTTTTCTGTCTCATTTTTGCGGCTCTCTCGGATCGCTGTACTCACGTGGCTCTTTATTCCCTGTTCTCACGGGGCTAACCATTCTCCGTTCTCACAGGGCTCACTATTCTCCGTTCTCACAGGGCTCACCATTCTCTGTTCTCACATGGCTCACCATTCTTCGTTCTCACGGTGCTCACCATTCTCACAGGACTCACCATTCTCCGTTCTCACGGGGCTCACCATTCTCACAGGGCTCACCATTCTCCGTTCTCACGGGGCTCACCATTCTCACAGGGCTCACCATTCTCCGTTCTCACGGGGCTCACCATTCTCACAGGACTCACCATTCTCCGTTCTCACCATTCTCACATGACTCACCATTCTCCGTTCTCATCATTATCACAGGGCTCACCATTCTCTGTTCTCACGGGGCTCACCATTCTCACAGGGCTCACCATTCTCTGTTCTCACGGGCTCACCATTCTCACAGGTCTCACCATTCTCCGTTCTCACAGGACTCACCATTCTCCGTTCTCACTGGACTAACCATTATCCGTTCTCAAGGGGCTCACCATTCTCCGTTCTCACAGGGCTCACCATTCTCCGTTCTCACAGGGCTCACCATTCTCCGTTCTCACGGGGCTCACCATTCTCCGTTCTCACAGGGCTCACAATTCTCCGTTCTCACGGGGCTCACCATTCTCCGTTCTCACGGGGCTCACCATTCTCCGTTCTCACAGGGCTCACCATTCTCCGTTCGCACGGGGCTCACCATTCTCTGTTCTCACGGGGCCCACCATTCTACGTTCTCACATGGCACACCATTCTCCGTTCTCACAAGACTAACCATTCTCCATTCTCACTGGACTAACCATTCTCCGCTCTCACTGGACTAACCATTCTCCATTCTCACTGGACTAACCATTCTCCATTCTCACTGGACTAACCATTCTCCATTCTCACTGGACTAACCATTCTCCATTCTCACTGGACTAACCATTCTCCATTCTCACTGGACTAACCATTCTCCGCTCTCACTGGACTAACCATTCTCCATTCTCACTGGACTAACCATTCTCCATTCTCACTGGACTAACCATTCTCCATTCTCACTGGACTAACCATTCTCCATTCTCACTGGACTAACCATTCTCCATTCTCACTGGACTAACCATCCTCCATTCTCACTGGACTAATCATTCTCCATTCTCACTGGACTAACTAACCTCCGTTTTCACTGGACTAACCATCCTCCATTCTCACTGGACTAACCATCCTCCATTCTCACTGGACTAACCATCCTCCATTCTCACTGGACTAACCATTCTCCATTCTCACTTCTTCTTCTTTCTTTCCTCGTCTGCATTTCAGCGTCAAGGGGAGATATAATTTGCGGTCTTTTGCTCTTCTGTTCGCCTCTGCTGCAGTTATGTTTCCTAGTGCTTCTAATATTCCATCGATCAATCTTTTTCGTGGTCGACCCTTGGGTCTGATGTTCTCACAACGTTTGTTGAAGGCTCGTTGTGTTGTGATCTTTCTGCCTTGTCATGTGGCCAAACCATTTTATATGTTCTTTCCTTATATATTATATGGCGGGGGCTATTCCTAGCTTTTTTCTCAGTTCCTCATTTCTGATCTTATCTCTCAGACTGTTTCCTGTCATTCGACTAACACATTTCATCTCTGTAGAGTTTATTTTTCTTATTGTTCTTGCATCTAGGGTCCAGGTCTGGCATTGGTAGCACAACGATGGGATGAAGATTGTATTGTATAGTGCTCGTTTTGCCTCCAGAGTTATTTCCTTGCTGGACAATAGTGGTGATAACTGTCCAATGATTTGACAAGCTTTGTTGCATCTTGATTCTATCTCTGCTGTTTGGGAATTATCGTTTGTCATTAGACTTCCTAGGTATTTGAATTCCTCTACTTGTTTTAGTTGTCTGCCTTCTATAGTTATTCCGTTCTCAATGGACTAACCATTCTCCGTTCTCACTGGACTAACCATTCTCCGTTCTCACTGGACTAACCATTCTCCGTTCTCACTGGACTAAACATTCTCACTGGACTAACCATTCTCCGTTCTCACTGGACTAACCATTCTCCGTTCTCACTGGACTAACCATTCTCCGTTCTCACTGGACTAACCATTCTCCATTCTCACTGGACTAACCATTCTCACTGGACTAACCATTCTCCATTCTCACTGGACTAACCATTCTCACTGGACTAACCATTCTCCATTCTCACTGGACTAACCATTCACCGTTCTCACTGGACTAACCATTCTCCGTTCTCACTGGACTACCCATTCTCCATTCTCACTGGACTAACCATTCTCACTGGACTAACCATTCTCCGTTCTCACTGGACTAACGATTCTCACTGGACTAACCATTCTCCGTTCTCACTGGACTAACCATTCTCCGTTCTCACTGGACTAACCATTCTCCGTTCTCACTGGACTAACCATTCACCGTTCTCACTGGACTACCCATTCACCGTTCTCACTGGACTAACCATTCTCCGTTCTCACTGGACTAACCATTCACCGTTCTCACTGGACTAACCATTCTCACTGGACTAACCATTCTCCGTTCTCACTGGACTAACCATTCTCACTGGACTAACCATTCTCCGTTCTCACTGGACTAACCATTCTCACTGGACTAACCATTCTCCATTCTCACTGGACTAACCATTCTCACTGGACTACCCATTCACCGTTCTCACTGGACTAACCATTCTCCGTTCTCACTGGACTACCCATTCTCCGTTCTCACTGGACTAACCATTCTCACTGGACTAACCATTCTCCGTTCTCACTGGACTAACCATTCTCCGTTCTCACTGGACTAACCATTCTCCGTTCTCACTGGACTAACCATTCTCCGTTCTCACTGGACTAACCATTCTCACTGGACTAACCATTCTCCGTTCTCACTGGACTAACCATTCTCCGTTCTCACTGGACTAACCATTCTCCGTTCTCACTGGACTAACCATTCTCCATTCTCACTGGACTAACCATTCTCACTGGACTAACCATTCTCCATTCTCACTGGACTAACCATTCTCACTGGACTAACCATTCTCCATTCTCACTGGACTAACCATTCACCGTTCTCACTGGACTAACCATTCTCCGTTCTCACTGGACTACCCATTCTCCATTCTCACTGGACTAACCATTCTCACTGGACTAACCATTCTCCGTTCTCACTGGACTAACGATTCTCACTGGACTAACCATTCTCCGTTCTCACTGGACTAACCATTCTCACTGGACTAACCATTCTCACTGGACTAACCATTCTCACTGGACTAACCATTCTCCGCTTGCACTGACCAAGTTCTTCTTAGATCCTCTACCAACTTGCCAGGATCACCTCAGAAAATAGCCATCCTTCTATTTGTAGGCTTAGTTTCTATATACAACCTTTATACAACACGCAGCGCCTGCTGTCTATACAACCTTTATACATCACGCAGCGCCTGCTGTCTATACAACCTTTATACAACACGCAGCGCCTGCTGTCTATACAACCTTTATACATCACGCAGCACCTGCTGTCTATCTATACAACCTTTATACATCACGCAGCACCTGCTGTCTATCTATACAACCTTTATACATCACGCAGCACCTGCTGTCTATCTATACAACCTTTATACATCACGCAGCGCCTGCTGTCTATACAACCTTTATACGTCACGCAGCGCATTCTGTCTATCTATACAACCTTTATTCATCACGCAGCGCCTGCTGTATATACAACCTTTATACATCACGCAGCACCTGCTGTCTATCTATACAACCTTTATACATCACGCAGCGCCTGCTGTCTATACAACCTTTATACATCACGCAGCGCCTGTTGTCTATACAACCTTTATACGTCACGCAGCACCTGCTGTCTATACAACCTTTATACGTCACGCAGCACCTGCTGTCTATACAACCTTTATACGTCACGCAGCGCCTGCTGTCTATACAACCTTTATACGTCACGCAGCGCCTGCTATCTATACAACCTTTATACATCACGCAGCGCCTGCTGTCTATACAACCTTTATACATCACGCAGCGCCTGCTATCTATACAACCTTTATACGTCACGCAGCGCCTGCTGTCTATACAACCTTTATACATCACGCAGCGCCTGCTGTCTATACAACCTTTATACATCACGCAGCGCCTGCTGTCTATACAACCTTTATACATCACACAGCGCCTGCTGTCTATACAACCTTTATTACATCACGCAGCGCCTGCTATCTATACAACCTTTATACATCACGCAGCGCCTGCTGTCTATACAACCTTTATACGTCACGCAGCGCCTGCTGTCTATCTATACAACCTTTATACGTCACGCAGCGCCTGCTGTCTATCTATACAACCTTTATACATCACGCAGCGCCTGCTATCTATACAACCTTTATACATCACGCAGCGCCTGCTGTCTATACAACCTTTATACGTCACGCAGCGCATTCTGTCTATCTATACAACCTTTATACGTCACGCAGCGCCTGCTGTCTATCTATACAACCTTTATACATCACGCAGCGCCTGCTGTCTATCTATACAACCTTTATACGTCACGCAGCGCCTTCTGTCTATCTATACAACCGTTATACGGCACACAGCAAGATATTGTAGCAGGTGATCGCCCCGTGTGCTGTCCCACGCCGATGTAGCAAACCTTCCAAAAAATATATTTTCAAATTACCTTGATGACATCATGTTAGATTGATCTAGACACGAGTAGCTGCCACAGTAAATGAGATGATCCGCCGAGGGAGAGAATCAAAATCAGGACGGGACGAGTGCGGGGTAGATCCCTCGACATCACGATGTGACAAGCACGGCTATAAATACATGAAGAAGGGGGGAGGGATGCAAACATCCTGGCAAGCACATCAACAACCACTCCAACCGGGGCCAGATTTGAAAACAAATAAAGATCAATGTTGACAAAAGCTCGGCCGGTCGTTTCTTATCAGTCACGCGCCGATTTACCGCCAATGAACTGAGGCGCGCACGCGCAAACAGCGACCGAAAAACTCATTTGTCAGAGACGCTTTAACAGCTGGGAGAAATATGCACACGGCTGTCTAGAAGCCTCTGTTACTTGTGTGTTCTGCGGACATGATGAAGACTGTGATTGGGACATGCTAAGTGGGACAGGCTAAATGTCAAGTGTGAATGACTGGAAGAATTAGGAAATAAACCAGCATAAACAGCCAGACAATAAACCAGCATAAACAACCAGACAATAAACCAGCATAAAGAACCAGACAATAAACCAGCATAAACAGCCAGACAATACATCAGCATAAACAGCCAGACAATACATCAGCATAAACAGCCAGACAATACATCAGCATAAACAGCCAGACAATACATCAGCATAAACAGCTAGTCAATAAACCAGCATAAATAGTTAGACAATAAACCACCATAAACAGTTAGACAATAAACCAACACAAGAAGGCAATCAACCAACATAAACAGTTAGACAATAAACCAGCATAAACAGACAATAAACCAGCATAAACAGACAATAAACCAGCATAAACAGTTAAACAATAAACCAGCATAAACAGTTAGACAATTCCAGCACAATAAGGCAATCAACCAACATAAACAGTTAGACAATAAACCAACGTAAACAGTTAGACAATAAACCAGCACAATAAGGCAATCAACCAACATAAACAGTTAGACAATAAACCAACGTAAACAGTTAGACAATAAACCAGCACAATAAGGCAATCAACCAACATAAACAGTTAGACAATCAACCAATATAAACAGTTAGACAATAAACCAAAGTAAACAGTTAGACAATAAACCAGCACAATAAGGCAATCAACCAACATAAACAGTTAGACAATCAACCAACATAAACAGTTAGACAATAAACCAGCATAAACAGTTAGACAATAAACCAGCATAAACAGTTAGACAATAAACCAGCATAAACAGTTAGACAATAAACCAGCACAATAAGGCAATCAACCAAAATAAACAGGTAGACAATTAATCAGCATAAACAGTTAGACAATTAATCAGCATAAACAGTTAGACAATCAACCAGCATAAACAGTTAGACAATCAACCAGCATAAACAGTTAGACAATAAACCAGCATAAACAGTTAGACAATAAACCAGCACAATAAGGCAATCAACCAACATAAACAGTTAGACAATAAACCAGCACAATAAGGCAATCAACCAACATAAACAGGTAGACAATAAACCAGCACAATAAGGCAATCAACCAACATAAACAGGTAGACAATAAACCAACGTAAACAGTTAGACAAAAAACCAGCATAAACAGTTAGACAATAAACCAGCATAAACAGTTAGACAATAAACCAGCATAAACAGTTAGACAATAAACCAGCACAATAAGGCAATCAACCAACATAAACAGTTAGACAATAAACCAGCCAATAAGGCAATCAACCAACATAAACAGGTAGACAATAAACCAGCACAATAAGGCAATCAACCAACATAAACAGGTAGACAATAAACCAACGTAAACAGTTAGACAATAAACCAGCATAAACAGTTAGACAATCAACCAGCATAAACAGTTAGACAATCAACCAGCATAAACAGTTAGACAATAAACCAGCACAATAAGGCAATCAACCAACATAAACAGTTAGACAATCAACCAATATAAACAGTTAGACAATAAACCAAAGTAAACAGTTAGACAATAAACCAGCACAATAAGGCAATCAACCAACATAAACAGTTAGACAATCAACCAACATAAACAGTTAGACAATAAACCAGCATAAACAGTTAGACAATAAACCAGCATAAACAGTTAGACAATAAACCAGCATAAACAGTTAGACAATAAACCAGCACAATAAGGCAATTAACCAACATAAACAGGTAGACAATTAATCAGCATAAACAGTTAGACAATTAATCAGCATAAACAGTTAGACAATCAACCAGCATAAACAGTTAGACAATCAACCAGCATAAACAGTTAGACAATAAACCAGCATAAACAGTTAAACAATAAACCAGCATAAACAGTTAGACAATTCCAGCACAATAAGGCAATCAACCAACATAAACAGTTAGACAATAAACCAACGTAAACAGTTAGACAATAAACCAGCACAATAAGGCAATCAACCAACATAAACAGTTAGACAATAAACCAACGTAAACAGTTAGACAATAAACCAGCACAATAAGGCTATCAACCAACATAAACAGTTAGACAATCAACCAATATAAACAGTTAGACAATAAACCAAAGTAAACAGTTAGACAATAAACCAGCACAATAAGGCAATCAACCAACATAAACAGTTAGACAATCAACCAACATAAACAGTTAGACAATAAACCAGCATAAACAGTTAGACAATAAACCAGCATAAACAGTTAGACAATAAACCAGCATAAACAGTTAGACAATAAACCAGCACAATAAGGCAATCAACCAACATAAACAGGTAGACAATTAATCAGCATAAACAGTTAGACAATTAATCAGCATAAACAGTTAGACAATCAACCAGCATAAACAGTTAGACAATCAACCAGCATAAACAGTTAGACAATAAACCAGCATAAACAGTTAGACAATAAACCAGCACAATAAGGCAATCAACCAACATAAACAGTTAGACAATAAACCAGCACAATAAGGCAATCAACCAACATAAACAGGTAGACAATAAACCAGCACAATAAGGCAATCAACCAACATAAACAGGTAGACAATAAACCAACGTAAACAGTTAGACAATAAACCAGCATAAACAGTTAGACAATAAACCAGCATAAACAGTTAGACAATCAACCAGCATAAACAGTTAGACAATAAACCAGCACAATAAGGCAATCAACCAACATAAACAGTTAGACAATCAACCAGCATAAACAGTTAGACAATAAACCAGCATAAACAGTTAGACAATCAACCAGCATAAACAGTTAGACAATCAACCAGCATAAACAGTTAGACAATCAACCAGCATAAACAATTAGATAGGACGTGAGCTTCCGGTAAATGGCGGATAGGCCGCGGGAACAATTGAAGGCTATGCATGAAAAGTGTTCCTTGTTGCCGTTTCCTCATATTCCAAGTCCGGCTTGTTGCAGGAGCTACTGAGTTAAGTGATCTGTGCACACCGTAAGCTGTGTGGCTCATCCGTTTTGATCATGTTTCGATATTCCAATTGTTTACGATGAATTATGATATCGTATGACAGGGAACAGTTAGCTGTGTTCACTTTCTGCGCGGTTTCGCCTTATGTCTTTTGGCGTGTGCTGAGACTGCTGCGATGGGGACTACAGTTACCTTTCTTTGT
Source organism: Megaustenia siamemsis (assembly GCA_032433765.1). NCBI lineage: Eukaryota > Metazoa > Mollusca > Gastropoda > Stylommatophora > Ariophantidae > Megaustenia > Megaustenia siamemsis. The sequence continues at coordinate 15,763,235 of JAVIAB010000139.1, read as the reverse complement.
TTGGGAGATGAGATTCGGATGATTACGCTGGCACGGGAGGTTGAACAATTATGGATTTTAATTCGTTTGCAGTGATACCGGGACCTTCCATAAACAAACAAACAAACAAACAAACAATTAGACAATAAACCAGCACAAGAAGGCAATCAACCAGCATAAACAATGAGGCAACGGTCACCAGACATTGTAACAACGGAGACAGATTGTGAGCAGCTCATCCTGACAGTCAATCTAGAGGACGTCAGAAAACAGAACTTATATCAGGACAGAGAAAACAGAACGTATATCAGGTCAGAGCAAACAGACCTTATTATATCAGGTCAGAGAAAACAGACCTTATTATATCAGGTCAGAGAAAACAGAACTTATATCAGGTCAGAGAAAACAACTAATATCAGGTCAGAGAAAAAAGAACTTCTATCAGGTCAGAGAAAACAGATCTTATATCACGTCATAGAAAACAGATCTTTACCTTACAAGGAACATTAGATGAGGTAAGAAAACAGATGGAAAGATAACATGAGATTGTTTACGAGATTGTGTGAACTGTCGTTGACAGATGTATGGAGGCAGCTGGTTGGTGTTGTTCCTAACAGCAACGAGGTCTCTGTTAGAAAGAAAGCAATTTCTCTGCTCGTGTTGCATGCTGGTCTACTATAGATCACAACTTCCGCCATCTTGTTATTGGTTGATGCTACCTTTGACCCCGAGGTGCCCCGACTGACGCACCATCTAGCGGGCGGCGACCGCGCGTCTAATCGATCAATCCAGAAGTGTTAACTCACCATCAGGATTTGCAGACGCGTCCTTTGTAAAATGATGCTCTGTGGCTGCCGTGCCCAGTGCCCTACAGCTGATGTGCCTAGTACCTTTTGACTTCCATGTTCAGTGTCTCATGGTGTCCGTGCACAGTGCCCTATGACTGTTGTGTCCAGTGCCCTATGGCTGCTTTGGCTAGTGATTTTTAACTGCCGTGCCCAGTGCCCTGTTACTTCCGTGCCCAATGCCCTATAACTGCCGTGCCCAATGCCCTGTTACTTCCATAAACATTACTCTATGACTGTCGTACCCAGTGTCCTATGACTGCCCTGCCCAGTGCCCTGTTACATCAGTGCCTAGTGCCCTATGACTGTCGTGCCCGCTGCCCTATGACGTCCGTGTCCAGTGCCCTGTTACATCAGTGCCTAGTGCCCTATGACTGTCGTGCCCGCTGCCCTATGACTGCCGTGCCCAGTGCCACAATGACTGCTTTGCCCAGTGTCCTATGACTGCCGTGCCGTGTCCTATGACTGCCGTCCCAGTGCCCCATGACTGCCGTTCCGAGTACCCAATGACTGCTGTGCCCAGTGTCCTATGACTGCCGTGCCGTGTGCCATAGACTGCCGTGCCCAGTGCCCTGTTTCTGCTGTGCCCAGTGCCCTGTTTCTGCTGTGCCCAGTGTCCTGTGACTGCCGTACAAAGTGCCCTGTTACTTCTGTGCCCAGTGCCCCATGACTGCCGTTCCGAGTACCCAATGACTGCCGTGCCCAGTGTCCTATGACTGCCGTGCCCAGTGCCCTGTTTCTGCTGTGCCCAGTGTCCTATGACTGCCGTGCCCAGTGCCCTGTTTCTGCTGTGCCCAGTGTCCTATGACTGCCGTGCCCAGTGCCCTGTTTCTGCTGTGCCCAGTGTCCTATGACTGCCGTGCCCAGTGCCCTGTTTCTGCTGTGCCCAGTGTCCTATGACTGCCGTGCCCAGTGTCCTGTGACTGCCGTACAAAGTGCCCTGTTACTTCTGTGCCCAGTGACCCATGACTGCAGTGCCCAGTGTTCAATGACTGCCATACCCAGTGCCCTATGACTGTCGTACCCAGTGCCCTGTTACTTCTGTACCCAGTGCTCTATGACTGCCGTACCCAGTGCCCATGACTGCTGTGCCCAGTGCCCTATGACTGCCATACCCAGTGCCCTATGACTGTCGTACCCAGTGCCCTGTTACTTCTGTACCCAGTGCCCTATGACTGCCGTACCCAGTGCCCTATGACTGCCGTGCCCAGTGCCCCATGACTGCCGTACCTATTGCCATGTGACTGCCGTACACAGTGTCCTGTTACTTCTGTACAAAGTACCCTATGTCTGCCGTACCCAGTGCCCTATGACTGCCGTACCCAGTGCCATATGACTGCCGTGCCCATAATGACTGCCGTGCATAGTGCTCCATGACTGTCGTACCTAGTGCCCTGTTACTTCCGTACCCAGTGCCATATGACTGCCGTACCCAGTGCCCTGTTACTTCTGTACCCAGTACCCAATGACTGCCGTACCCAGTGCCTTATGACTGCCGTGCCCAGTGCCCATGACTGCCGTACCCAGTGCTCTATGACTGCCGTGCTTAGTGTCCTATGACTGCCGTGCATAGTGCTCTATGAGTGCCATAACCAGTGCCCTGTTACTTCTGTACTCAGTACCATATGACTGCCGTACCCAGTGCCCTATGACTGCCGTGCCCAGTGCCCTATGACTGCCGTACCCAGTGCTCTATGACTGCCGTGCTTAGTGTCCTATGACTGCCGTGCATAGTGCTCTATGACTGCCATACCCAGTGCCCTGTTACTTCTGTACTCAGTACCATATGACTGCCGTACCCAGTGCCATATGACAGCCGTACCCAGTGCCATATGACTGCCGTACCCAGTGCCCTATGACTGCCGTACCCAGTGCCCTATGACTGCCGTACCCAGTGCACTATGACTGCCGTGCCCAGGGCCTTATGACTGCCGTACCCAGTGCCCTATGACTGCCATACCCAGTGCACTATGACTGCCGTGCCCAGGGCCTTATGACTGCCGTACCCAGTGCCCTATGACTGCCGTACCCAGTGCACTATGACTGCCGTGCCCAGGGCCTTATGACTGCCGTATCCAGTGCCCTATGACTGCCGTACCCAGTGCACTATGACTGCCGTGCCCAGGGCCTTATGACTGCCGTACCCAGTGCACTATGACTGCCATACCCAGTGTCCAATTACTGCCGTGCCCAGTGCCCTATGACTGCCGTACCCAGCGCCCTATTACGGCCGTGCCCAGCGCCCGAATGCACGAGCAGCTCACAGGGACAATTGTAGAACATTGTTTAGAAACCATGGTAGGAATTGACCTAGTTCGATGTCAGTTGAATGATTGATTGATCGATCCCTGTGAAGTGTAGGGAAGCCAACATAGGGCTGCATACATGCTTCATAGATTACAGCAAGGTCTTTGTGAAGTGTAGTGAAGACAACATAGGGCTGCATACATGCTTCATAGATTACATCAAGGTCTTTGTGAAGTGTAGGGAAGCCAACATAGGGCTGCATACATGCTTCATAGATTACAGCAAGGTCTTTGTGAAGTGTAGTGAAGACAACATAGGGCTGCATACATGCTTCATAGATTACATCAAGGTCTTTGTGAAGTGTAGGGAAGCCAACATAGGGCTGCATACATGCTTCATAGATTACAGCAAGGTCTTTGTGAAGTGTAGGAAATACAACATAGGGCTGCATACATGCTTCATAGATTACATCAAGGTCTTTGTGAAGTGTAGGGAAGCCAACATAGGGCTGCATACATGCTTCATAGATTACAGCAAGGTATTTGTGAAGTGTAGGGAAGACAACATAGGGCTGCATACATGCTTCATAGATTACAGCAAGGTCTTTGTGAAGTGTAGGGAAGACAACATAGGGCTGCATATATGCTTCATAGATTACAGCAAGGTCTTTGTGAAGTGTAGGGAAGACAACATAGAACTGATTGCATGCTTCATAGATTACAGCAAGGTCTTTGTGAAGTGTAGGGAAGACAACATAGGGCTGCATACATGCTTCATAGATTACAGCAAGGTCTTTGACTACGTACAACATCAGAAACTGTGGACCACCAAATTGCCAACCCAGAAATATCACAACTTGTTACACACAAAATGTCATCTCAGAAATATTACAGCTTGTTACACACAAAATGTCAACTCAGAAATATCACAGCTTGTTACACACAAAATGTCATCTCAGAAATATTACAGCTTGTTACACACAAAATGTCAACTCAGAAATATCACAGCTTGTTAAATACAAAATGTCAACTCAGAAATATTACAGCTTGTTAAATACAAAATGTCATCTCAGAAATATTACAGCTGGTTACACACAAAATGTCATCTCAGAAATATTACAGCTTGTTACATACAAAATGTCATCTCAGAAATATTACAGCTTGTTACATACAAAATGTCATCTCAGAAATATTACAGCTTGTTACACACAAAATGTCATCTCAGAAATATTACAGCTTGTTACATACAAAATGTCAACTTAGAAATATTACAGCTTGTTACACACAAAATGTCATCTCAAAAATATTACAGCTTGTTACATACAAAATGTCATCTCAGAAATATTACAACTTGTTAAATACAAAATGTCAACTCAGAAATATCACAGCTTGTTACATACACAATGTCAACTCAGAAATATTACAGCTTGTTACACACAAAATGTCACCTCAGAAATATTACAGCTTGTTACACACAAAATGTCAACTCAGAAATATTACAGCTTGTTACACACAAAATGTCAACTCAGAAATATTACAGCTTGTTACACACAAAATGTCAACTCAGAAATATCACAGCTTGTTACATACACAATGTCAACTCAGAAATATCACAGCTTGTTACATACACAATGTCAACTCAGAAATATTACAGCTTGTTAAATACAAAATGTCATCTCATAAATATTACAGCTTGTTACACACAAAATGTCATCTCAGAAATATTACAGCTTGTTACACACAAAATGTCAACTCAGAAATATTACAGCTTGTTACACACAAAATGTCATCTCAGAAATATCACAGCTTGTTACATACAAAATGTCATCTCAAAAATATCACAGCTTGTTACATACAAAATATCAATCCAGAAATAGCAAAGAAAGAAGAGACGGTAAAAACTCTCTACCGTTGATGAGTAGAAAAATAAGAGAAAGAGATAGAGGGAAGGAGAGAGAGGGAAGGAGAGAGAGGGAAGGAGAGAGGGAGAGAGACGGTCGACAAGGAATCTCTTGTATGATGAGAATAACAGTCTTGCTACAGGATCATGGCGGATGTGACGGGGAGACATGTAACGATCTCTTGTTCAAACAGCGGAAAAAAACATCCCCACACACATCCCCCCACACACCCACACACATCAACACATATTCCCACACATCCACTGACAACCCTACATCCCCACACCCACACAATGAGCACTCCATGTGTCCAGCTTCCGGAGACCCTCTCATTTATTTGTGGGAAGAGTGGCGCTGGATCTTGTTCAACTTCTCTACTAACTCTTTTCATCTTTCTATCTCTCAACAGGTCATCATCGGAAACTGACGGAAGAGGCGATTCGGGGGAAAAAAAGATATTGAATGAGAGAACGTAGAGATATCGATAGAAAAGAGAACATGGGAGGTACAAGCTGTGGAAGCAGAACATTTCACATCAAAATAATGGCCATTAGAGAGGTTTTAGAGAAAAATAATTGCGAGAAGTAATCATTGAAGAGAAAGATAATTAATAGAATAAAGCATCCAATGTATAGTGAGAGAAAGAAGAGAAAATGTGGGTTGATGAAGAGAGAGAGAGAGAGAGAGAGAGAGAGAGAGAGACCATGAAGAGAACACTAATGTGTATATATATCTCCCGAGTACACTAGTTTGTGTACATATCTCCCAAGAACACTAGTGTGTACATATCTCTAGTGAGTACATATCTCCAGAGTACACTCGTGTGCGTACATATCTCCCAAGAACACTAGTGTGTACATATCTCCCGTGTACACTAGTATGTACATATCTTCAGAGTACACTCATTCCTGTACATATCTCCCGAGTACGCTAGTGTGTGTACATATCTCCAGAGTACACTAGTGTGTACATATATTCTGAGCACGTTAGTGTGTGTACATATCTACCGAGTACATTAGTGTGTACATATCTCCAGAGTAAACTAGTGTGTGTGTACATATCTCCCGAGTACACAACTGCGTGTACATATCTCCCAAGCACACTAGTGTGTACATATCTTCCGAGTACACAAGTGTGTGTACATATTTCCTGAGTACACAAATGCGTGTACATATCTCCCGAGAACACAAGTGCGTATACATATCTCCCGAGTACACAACTGCATGTACATATCTCCCGAGTACACTAGTGTGTGTACATATCTCCCGAGTACACAAGTGTGTGTACATATCTCCCGAGTACACTAGTGTGTGTACATTTCGCCCAAGTACACACATGTGTCTACATATCTCCCGTGTACACTAGTTAGTACATATCTACCGAGTACACTAGTGTGTGTACACATATCGCAAGTACACTAGTCTGTGCATATCTCCCAAGTATACTAGTGTGTTCATATCTTCCGAGTACACTTCTGCGTGTACATATCTCCCGAGTACGGTAGTGTGTGTACACGTCTCAAAAGTACACTAGTGTGTACATATATCCCGAGTACACTTATGTACATATTTCCCGAGTACGTTAACGTGTACATATCTCCCGAGTACGTTAGTGCGTGTACATATCTTCAGAGTACACTAGTGTGTACATATCTCCCGAGTACACTAGTGTGTGTACCTTACACTAGTGTGCACCTATCTCCCGAGTACACTAGTGTGTACATATCTCCCGAGTACATTAGTGTGTGTACATTTCTCCATAGTACACTAGTGTGTTTAATATCTCCCGAATACATCAAGTGTGTGTACATATCTCCCGAGTACACTAGTGTGTACACATCTCCAAAGTATACAAGTGTGTGTACATATCTCCCGAGTACACTGGTGTGTGTACAAATATCCCGAGTACGCTAGTGTGTGTACATTTCTCTCTTGAGTACACTAATATCTACTTTTACGTTGAGTACACGCCGACTTGACAAACCATGGATCCACCCACCCAACCTGGGTCTTGTGTTTGCCTTTACCCACCCACCCTACTGGGTCTTGTTGTGTTTCCCATCGACCCATTCTCATGAAGCCAATGGGCCGAAATAACTTGCTCGACGTGCCAGTTCCTGATGATCAGATCACTCGTAGAAAAGCTCTGTATAAATATTTTCCTACCAAATAAAATATTTTCAAAAATGTGGAGCTCCAAATCAGTGTTGATAACTCGTGAAGATGATTCTTTCCTCTCTCTCTCTCTCTCTCTCTCTCTCTCTCTCTCTCTCTCTCTCTCTCTCTCTCTCTCTCTCTCTCAGATTTCCTTTGAAGTAGTTTCCACCAGATTACCTGATCTCTCCGTACTCGTTTCTCTTTGAGCTCCCAGATTACACACTTACTGTATCTTCTCCAAATTCCGCTTGCTGTGTATCATCACGTGATATATCCATGTGGCTCAGCCATGTAATAGGTTCATATTTCATGGAACTGCTCATTTGATTTCATGACTCTGCCACAGCATTGCTCATTCTCCTACAGTATTGCTCTCATTCTGATCCGCGCTGTCTTGTATTCTCTGCCTCCAACAAGACAGCTTTACATCTGTCATTGTATCATAACTCATGCCAACATTGCAGTAAACAAGACAGGAAACAGCCTAAGAGATAAGATCAGAAATGAAGAACTGAGAAAAAAGCTAGGAATAAACCCTGCCATAGAATATATAAAGAAACAACAGATAAAATAGTTTGGCCACGTGGCAAGGCAGAAAGATCAAAACACAACGAGCCTTCAATAAACGTTGCGAGAACACCTAACCCAAGGGCCGACCACGAAAAAGATGGATCGACGGAATATTGGAAACATAAGGAAATATAACAGCAGCAGAGGCGAACAGCGGAGCAAAACACCGCAAATTATATCTCCCCTCGACGCTGAAAGGTAAATGAGGAAGGAAAGAAGAAGAAGATTGCAGTAAAGCCACGAAGGTGGCAGTAAAGCCACGAAGGTGGTCTGTCTTTTAATTGTCGATGTTATCAATAACTATCAGTAAAGCCACGAAGGTGGTCTGTCTTTTAATTGTCGATGTTATCAATAACTATCAGTAAAGCCACGAAGGTGGTCTGTCTTTTAATTGTCGATGTTATCAATAACTATCAGTAAAGCCACGAAGGTGGTCTGTCTTTTAATTGTCGATGTTATCAATGACTATCAGTAAAGCCACGAAGGTGGTCTGTCTTTTAATTGTCGATGTTATCAATAACTATCAGTAAAGCCACGAAGGTGGTCTGTCTTTTAATTGTCGATGTCATCAATAACTATCAGTAAAGCCACAAAGATGGTTTGTCTGTTCATTGTCGATGTCATCAATAACTATCAGTAAAGCCACAAAGATGGTTTGTCTGTTCATTGTCGATGTCATCAATAACTATCAGTAAAGCCACAAAGATGGTAGTAAAAAAAGTAAAGTACCCCCCGTCACGCCAAGTGGCGGCGTATAGGGAAATATGGTGTTAGTGACCCTATATTTTACAGACCTTCAGCACATGATTTTTGGGGTAATGTGGTCGGTATTACGCCCGTGCTGCTTTACTTTCCCAGAAAAAATCCGGTACCCATTTAAGGCTGGGTGAACCCGGAGCCGTCGGTTGGGATCGAACCCTACCTCTTGTCCGTAGTAGTCCAGTTCACTAACCACTGAGCTATCGCGGCTCCCACTAATTTTTAGGGAATTAGTAAAACCCAGGTGTCCTCGCCAGGGTACGAACCCCGGCTGTTGCCGTGGTAAGCCAACCGCCTATCGATTGCGCTAACCGGACACCCAAAGATGGTTTGTCTATTCATTATTGAAGCCACTCCCGATGTTTGCAGCACCAACTCCGTGTGTCTAGGCCTGTATTGCCCACGCTCACACCCACAGGTCCACGGTCCAATCATTGGGGAACAAGCAAATAATTGCAATGCTGCGGTAAAGCTGGTAGCAAGGAGGCAGTAGTGGGGTGTGATAAACACTCCAAGGTATGGTGACAGCTTTACAGGGAAGGAACACAACACAATACCGACGTTTCGGCCTGTGTCCACCTCTCCCTCCACTTGATTATCTAACATGTAGTTATAGATAATTGTGCTTCACCGTTTGTTGTCGTTGTCCCTGTATTCTGAAGAAGGCCACAGGCCGAGACGTCAGTATTGTGTTGTGTTCCTTCCTTGTAAAGCTGTCACCATACCTCGGAGTGTTTATCATATCCCACTACTGGCTCCGACCAATCATTGGGTCTCGTCGTCTTACGCGACTACCTCATGAATGGAAGATGACCGATCCATTTGCGACCCATGGTTCCACTTTATTGTGAGAGGGTGTCACTTGTTGCTATCAAGACATCATGGGCAATATCACATTCATGAGTGTCAAGAGAGAACAGAGTTTTAGGAAGTCAACAATGCATTTGATTTTAAAAAGTGGATTAAGGAAAGCATGAAGGACTGACATCAAAACAGAGAAAAAAAACATAGAGAGCATTGATAAGACATAGAGAACATAGACAGGACATAGAGAACAATGACATGACATAGAGAACATTGCCATGACATAGAGAACATTGCCTTGACAAAGAGAACTATGACAAGACATAGAGAACATTGACAAGACATTGAGAACATTTACATAACATAGAGAACAATGACATAACATAGACAACATTGACAAGACATTGAGAACATTGACAAACCAAAGAGAACATGGAAGAGACATAGAGAATATTGACAAGACATTGAGAATATTGACAAGACATAGAGGACATTGACAAGACATAGAGAACATTGACAATACATGGAGGACATTGACAATACATAGAGAACATTGACAAGACATAGAGAACATTGACATGACATGGAGGGCATTGACAAGACATAGAGGACAGAGAAAAGACATAGAAGACATTGACAAGACATGGAGGACATTGACGAGACATGGAGGACATTGACAAGACATACAACACATTGACAAGACATACAAGACATGGAGGACATTGACAAGACATGGAGGACATTGACATGACATAAAGAACATTGACAAGACATAGATAACATTGACAAGACATAGAGAACATTGACATGGCATAGAGAACATTGACAAGACAGAGAATATTGACATGACATAGAAAACATTGATAAGACATGGAGAACATTGACAAGACATTTAGAACATTGACAAGACATTGAGAACATTTACATAACATAGAGAACATTGACATAACATAGACAACATTGACAAGACATAGAGGGCAGAAAAAAGCCATAGAGGACATTGACAAGACATGGAGGACATTGACATGACATAGAGAACATTGACAAGACATAGATAACAGAGAAAAGACATAGAGGACAGAGACTAGACATAGAGGACATTCACATAAAGAACATTGACATGGCATAGAGGGCATTGACATGACATAGAGAACATTAACATTACAAAGAGAACATTAACAAGACATAGAGGACAGTCAAAAACATAGAGGACATTGACAAGGCATAGAGGACAAGAGAACAAAATAGAGGACACTGACAAGAAATAGAGGACATAGACAAGACATAGAGGACATTCACATGACATAAAGAACATTGACATGGCATAGAGGACATTGACATGAAATAGAGAACATTAACATGACATAGAGAACATTGACAAGACATAGAAGACAGACAAAAGACATAGAGGACAATGACAAGACATAGATGACAGAGAAAAGACATGGAGGACATTTACAAGACATAGAGAATAGAGAAAAGACAGAGGACATTGACAAGACATAGAGAACAGAGACAAGACATAGAGAACAGAGACAAGACATAGAAGACAGTGACAAGGCTTAGAAGAAAGAGAAAAGACTTAGAGGACAGTGACACGAGAGACATTGACAAGACATAAAGAACATAGACAAGACATAGAGAACTTTGACATTACATAGTGGACATTGACAGGACAAAGAGGACAGTGACAGGACATAGAGAACATTGACGTGACATAGAGAACATTGACAAGACATAGACAACAATGACAGGACATAGAGAACATTGACATGCCAAAGAGATTATGGAAAAGACATAGGGAATACTGACAAGATATTGAGAATATTGACAAGACACAGAGGACAGTGACAAGACATAGAGAATATTGAGAAGACATAGAGAACAGAGAAAAGACACAGAGGACATTGACAAGACATAGAAGACAGTGACAAGGCTTAGAGGAAAGAGAAAAGACATAGAGGACAGTGACAAGACAGACATTGACAAGACATAAAGAAATTTGACAAGACATAGAGAACTTTGACATGACATAGTGGACATTGACAGGACATAGAGAACAGTGACAAGACAAAGAGAACATTGACACGACAAAGAGAAAAGTGATAGGACATAGTGAACATTGACAAGACAAAGAGAACATTGACAAGTCAAAGAGAACGCGGAAAAGACATGGAGAATATTGACAAGACATTGAGAATCTTGACAAGAAAAAGAGGACAGTGACAAGACATAGAGAACATTTACAAGACAACTGTAACATTGACAAGACATAGAAAACATTGAAAAGACAACAAAATATTGACAAGCCATAGACACCATTGACAAGCGGCAGACAAACGGTAGCAAGACATAGATAACAGTAACAAGACATTGAGAATTTAACAAGACATAGAGAACAACATTAATAAGACATAAAGAACAGCATTGACAAGACATAAAGAACAACATTGACAAGACATAAAGAAAAGCATTGACAAGACATAAAGAACAGCATTGACAAGACATAGAGAACGAGATTGACAAGACATAAAGAACAACATTGACATGACATAGAGATCAACATTGACAAGATATAGAGATCAACATTGACAAGAAATATAGAACAACATTGACAAGACATATAGAACAACATAACTGAAACTCGCACTAAAATATAAACCACACTGGAACAGTAACCAATTGTGAGAAGAAATCATTGATTTGCTGAAGTATTTTCAAAGAGAGCAAGCACACACGGAATGAGTGTAAAGTTGTTATCAAAGACTTGAAGGTGTCCTCGTTTCCGTGCTGTCCTCCAACTACTCCCAAAGGAAATATTCTAGAGCAGAAGTCATAGCAGCAATTAACGAACTACACTAGAGGAAGCAGTGGTGACAAAATACCAGCTGAAGTTATACTAGAGGGAGCAACCGACAATATACCAGCTGAAGTTATACAAGAGGGAGCCATCGACAATATACCAGCTGAATTTATACAAGAGTGAGTCATCGACAATATACCAGCTGAAGTTATACAAGAGGGAGCCATCGACAATATACCAGCTGAGTTTTACAAGAGGGAGCCATCGACAATATACCAGCTGAATTTATACAAGAGTGAGTCATCGACAATATACCAGCTGAAGTTATACAAGAGGGAGCCATCGACAATATACCAGCTGAAGTTATACTAGAGGGAGCCACCGACAATATACCAGCTGAAGTTATACTAGAGGGAGCCATCGACAATATACCAGCTGAATTTATACAAGAGTGAGTCATCGACAATATACCAGCTGAAGTTATACAAGAGGGAGCCATCGACAATATACCAGCTGAAGTTATACAAGAGGGAGCCATCGACAATATACCGGGCTGAAGTTATACAAGAGGGAGCCATCGACAATATACCAGCTGAAGTTATACAAGAGGGAGTCATCGACAATATACCAGCTGAAGTTATACTAGAGGGAGCCACCGACAATATACCAGCTGAAGTTATACTAGAGGGAGCCATCGACAATATACCAGCTGAATTTATACAAGAGTGAGTCATCGACAATATACCAGCTGAAGTTATACAAGAGGGAGCCATCGACAATATACCAGCTGAAGTTATACAAGAGGGAGCCATCGACAATATACCAGCTGAAGTTATACAAGAGGGAGCCATCGACAATATACCGGGCTGAAGTTATACAAGAGGGAGCCATCGACAATATACCAGCTGAAGTTATACAAGAGGGAGTCATCGACAATATACCAGCTGAAGTTATACAAGAGGGAGCCATCGACAATATACCACCTGAAGTTATACAAGAGGGAGTCATCGACAACATACCAGCTGAAGTTATACAAGAGGGGGCCACCGACAACATACCAGCTGAAGTTATACAAGAGGGAGTTAACGACAACATACCAGCTGAAGTTATACAAGAGGGAGTTAACGACAACATACCAGCTGAAGTTATACAAGAGGGAGTTAACAACAACATACCAGCTGAAGTTATACAAGAGGTCGGAGGCCGCTAAGAGATGTTGACGGTAGACTGATCGATGGGAGCCTAAGATAGCCAGTTGGGAGCCTAAGATAGCCAGTTGGGAGCCTAATCTAGCCAGTTGGGAGCCTAAGCTAGCCAGTTGGGAGCCTAAGATAGCCAGCTCTTGACGGTCTTGAAAGCTTGTAGATCAAACACACACATCAAGAACACACACACCAGTCTACAACTATAGTTGTGATCTATTGTAGTTTCAGGCAGCATATCCTGAAATCACACCACTGTCCGACACACTCACACATCTTTTCTCAAGGAAGGTCAAAGAGTGGTCTATGTACGGACACACAGCGAGCAGAGGCTACTTACTCTTCTGTTCCAGGGATTAGTCCTCGCACCTATCGAATATGCTCTGGCAATTCTTACTGTCAGTACGACTCAAATTGATAGGCTGGAGAAAATACAAAATGAAGCCATGCGCATTATCCTGGGATGTACGAGGGACACTCCCTGTGTAGCAATGAGGTATCTTCTTGACTTTCCAACCATGGATGACAGAATCAAGATCTGGAGAGCACGAGCATACCTGAAGATTAGTACAGATACAGAGCATCCATTGCACCACGTGCTCAACACAGAGAAAGGTGACAGGCTAAAAACAAGCAAATCATGGGTGGGCCGAGCAGAAGATGTCATCAAACAGGTCTGTGGGCTTACCAATATCAGCGTTGGTGAGGAGTGGATACCGGTGCCTACGTCATTCAAGGGGACTTTCTCGTGTATTGTCACACTCGACAGGAAAAGTAGGGAACAGAACCCGGTCGTGGTTAATGCTGAGGTCAACGGTCTCATCTGCGATAACACCGATGAGAAAGATGCAGTCATCTATACAGACGGATCTGTAAGACGACACCAAAGAAGTGCATGGGCATTTACAGCACGCTCGGCAGGCAGAATAGCCAAGGAAGACAGTGGTGCATACGTCATGACCACGAGTATCATGACAATGGAGGTGTTGGCAGTGCCCAAGACATTCAAATGGTTAGAGTCACAAGACTACACCCACACATGTATACTGAGTGATTCGATGAGCATGATAAAAAAGTGGAGGCGGGCTCTGTACGCATGCAATGGGTAGAGTCGTTGCAGAAATCCAAAATACGTAAGGCCACCTTTGTCTATGTCCCTGGACATGCGGGAGTACGGGGAAATGAAAGGGCGGACAGGTTGGCTAGCTGCGCTGTCGTTGAGGACGGGCAACCAATGGATCGGGCGGACATCATCAATGCCCTCCGAGATGTGGGAAGAGCACAGGACTTCGACAAACACAGATCCACGTCACTTCTTCAGATGATGGAAATGGGAGTTAAGTTGGGCACAGCCAGATATGAGAAACGTAGTGGCCGTGTAAGAAGACTTATCAACCAACATAGAACTGGAGTCGTCAGTCGCTGAACACTGAGGGACTTGCTGAGGAGGGGATCTGAGCATCTATGGACATGTTCGGAGTGCAATGATGATGACCCGCAAATAACTCAATAACTCAATAGCTCGCCATGCCCACACCAACCACATAGACCTAGCTACTGAGAGGGTCAAATATAAGAGAGAAGGCAAGAAATGTGAGAGAAAGAGAAGTTGAGAGATGAGACAGAGACGGTGAAAGAGATAGAGAGACAGAGAGAGAGAGTGAGACACACAGATCTGGACAGGTGGTGGAGAGACACAGATCTGGACAGGTGGTGGAGAGACACAGATCTGGACAGGTGGTGGAGAGACACAGATCTGGACAGGTGGTGGAGAGACACAGATCTGGACAGGTGGTGGAGAGACACAGATCTGGACAGGTGGTGGAGAGACACAGATCTGGACAGGGGGTGGAGAGACACAGATCTGGACATGGGGTGGAGAGACACAGATCTGGACAGGGGGTGGAGAGACACAGATCTGGAGAGGTGGTGGAGAGACACAGATCTGGACAGGGGGTGGAGAGACACAGATCTGGACAGGGGGTGGAGAGACACAGATCTGGACAGGTGGTGGAGAGACACAGATCTGGACAGGGGGTGGAGAGACACAGATCTGGACAGGGGTGGAGAGACACAGATCTGGACAGGGGGTGGAGAGACACAGATCTGGACAGGGGGTGGAGAGACACAGATCTGGACAGGGGGTGGAGAGACACAGATCTGGACAGGGGGTGGAGAGACACAGATCTGGACAGGGGGTGGAGAGACACAGATCTGGACAGGGGGTGGAGAGACACAGATCTGGACAGGGGGTGGAGAGACACAGATCTGGACAGGGGGTGTTGATACAGGATTGATACAACTCACAGGATTGATACAGCTCATAGAATTGATACAGCTCACATGATTGATACAGCTCATAGAATTGATACAAATCACAGGATTGATACAGCTCATAGAATTGATACAACTCACAGGATTGATACAGCTCATAGAATTGATACAACTCACAGGATTGATACAGCTCATAGAATTGATACAGCTCACATGATTGATACAGCTCATAGAATTGATACAACTCACAGGATTGATACAGCTCACAGGATTGATACAGCTCATAGAATTGATACAGCTCACATGATTGATACAGCTCATAGAATTGATACAGCTCACATGATTGATACAGCTCATAGAATTGATACAACTCACAGGATTGATACAGCTCACAGGATTGATACAGCTCATAGAATTGATACAACTCACAGGATTGATACAGCTCATAGAATTGATACAGCTCACATGATTGATACAGCTCATAGAATTGATACAACTCACGGGATTGATACAGCTCACAGGATTGATACAGCTCATAGAATTGATACAGCTCACATGATTGATACAGCTCATAGAATTGATACAGCTCATAGAATTGATACAACTCATAGAATTGATACAACTCACATGATTGATACAGCTCATAGAATTGATACAACTCACAGGATTGATACAGCTCATAGAATTGATACAGCTCACATGATTGATACAGCTCATAGAATTGATACAACTCACAGGATTGATACAGCTCACAGGATTGATACAGCTCATAGAATTGATACAGCTCACATGATTGATACAGCTCATAGAATTGATACAGCTCATAGAATTGATACAGCTCATAGAATTGATACAACTCACATGATTGATACAGCTCATAGAATTGATACAGCTCATAGAATTGATACAACTCATAGAATTGATACAACTCACATGATTGATACAGCTCATAGAATTGATACAGCTCACATGATTGATACAGCTCATAGAATTGATACAGCTCACATGATTGATACAGCTCACATGATTGATACAGCTCATAGAATTGATACAGCTCACATGATTGATACAGCTCATAGAATTGATACAGCTCACATGATTGATACAACTCACAGAATTGATACAACTCAAAGAATTGATACAACTCACAGGATTGATACAGCTCACAGAATTGATACAACTCACAGAATTGATACAACTCACAGGATTGATACAGCTCACAGAATTGATACAACTCACAGAATTGATACAACTCACAGAATTGATACAACTCAAAGAATTGATACAGGTCACAGGATTGATACAGCTCACATGATTGATACAACTCACATGATTGATACAGCTCATAGAATTGATACAACTCACATGATTGATACAGCTCACAGAATTGATACAGCTCACAGGATTGATACAACTCACATGATTCATACAGCTCATAGAATTGATACAACTCATATAATTGATACAACTCACAGGATTGATACAACTCACAGAATTGATACAACTCACATGATTGATACAACTCACATGATTTATACAACTCACATAATTGATACAACTCACATAATTGATACAACTCACATGATTGATACAACTCACATAATTGATACAACTCACATGATTGATACAGCTCATAGAATTGATACAACTCACATGATTGATACTACTCACAGAATTGATACAACTCACAGGATTGATACAACTCACATGATTGATACTACTCACAGAATTGATACAACTCACATGATTTATACAACTCACAGAATTGATACAACTCACAGGATTGATACAACTCACAGAATTGATACAACTCAAAGAATTGATACAACTCACATGATTGATACAACTCACAGAATTGATACAACTCACATGATTGATACAACTCACAGAATTGATACAACTCACATGATTGATACAACTCACAGGATTGGTACAACTTACATGATTCGTAAAACTCACAGGATTGGTGCAACTTACAGGATTGATTGAACTCACAGGAATGTTACAACTTATATGATTAGTACAACTTGCATGATTGGTACAATTTACATGCTTGGTACTACGTACATGATTGATACAACTGACAGGAATGTTACAATTTATATGATTGGTATAACTGGCATGATTGGTACAATTTACATGATTGGTACAATTTACATGATTGGTACAACTCACAGGAATGTTACAACTGACATGATTGGTAAAATTTACATGATTGGTACACTCACATGATTGGTACAACTGACATGATTGGTACAACTTATATGATTGGTACAACTTACATGATTGGTACAACTGACATGATTGGTACAACTTACATGATTGGTACAACTTACATGATTAGTACAACTGACAGGATTGGTACCACTGACATGATTTGTTCAACTGACATGATTGGTACAACTGACAGGATTGGTACAACTGGCATGATTGGTACAACTGGCATGGTTGGTACAACTGACATGATTGGTAAAACCGACATGATTGGTACAACTGACATGATTGGTACAACTGACAGGATTGGTACAAATGACATGATTGGTACAACTGACAGGATTGGTACCACTGTCATGATTGATACAACTGACAGGATTGGTACAACTGACAGGATTGGTACAACTGGCATGATTGGTACAACTGGCATGGTTGGTACAACTGACATGATTGGCAAAACTGACATGATTGGTACAACTGACATGATTGGTACAACTGACATGATTGGTACAACTGGCATGATTGATACAACTGACATGATTGGTACAACTGACAGGATTGGTACAACTGACATGATTGGTACAACTGACAGGATTGGTACCACTGTCATGATTGGTACAACTGACAGGATTGGTACAAGTGGCATGATTTGTACAACTGGCATGATTGGTACAATTTATATGATTGGTACAACTTACATGATTGGTACAACTTACATGATTGGTACAACTGACATGATTGGTACAACTGACAGGATTGGTACAACTCACATGATTGATAAAACTCACATGATTGCTACAACTCACGTGATTACAACAACTAACAGGATATTTCTAACTGACATGACTGCAACATCTCACAGGATTGGAACAACTTACATGATTGTTACAATTTACAGGATTGACACAACTCACATGATTAATACAACTCACAGGATTGGTACAACTTACACGATTGGTACAGCTTTCAGGATTGATACAACTTACATGATTGGTACAACTCACAAGATTGGAACAACTTACATGATTCGTAAAATTCACAGGATTGCTGGAACTTACATGATTGGTACAACTTACATTATTGGTACAAATTACAGGATTGATACAACTGACAGGATTGGTACAACTTACATGATTGATGCAACTCACAGGATTAATCCAACTTACATGATTGGTACTTACAGAATTGATACAACTCAGAGGATTGGTACAACTTACATGATTGGCACAACTTACAGGATTTATACAACTCACAGAATTGGTACAACTCACATAATTGCTAAAACTCACATGATTGAAACAACTAACATGATAGCGATAACTGACATGATTGTAACAACTAATGGGATTGCTACAACTCACAGAATTAGAACAACTTACATGATTGGTACTACTTACAGGATTCACACAAATCACAGGATTGATACTACTCACAGGATTGGTACAACTTACATAAATTGGTACAACTTACATGATTGATACAACTCACAGAATTGTTATAACTTACATGATTAATGCAACTCACAGGATTGGTACAACTTACATGATTGGTACAACTTACAGAATTGATACAACTCACAGGATTGGTACACCTTACATGATTGGTACAACTTATATGATTGGTACAACTTACAGGTTTTACACAACTCAAAGGATTTAGACAGCACACAGGATTAGTACAACTCACGTGATTGCTACAAATCACAAGACTGCAACAACTAACAGGATTGCTACAATTCAGATGATTACTACAAATCACAACATTTCTAAAACTCACTTAATTTTTACAACTCATATGATTGCTACAACTCACATGATTACTTACAACTCACATGATTGCTACAACTCACATGATTACTTACAACTCACATGATTGCTACAAATCACAAGACTGCAACAACTAACAGGATTGCTACAATTCAGATGATTACTACAAATCACAACATTTCTAAAACTCACTTAATTTTTACAACTCATATGATTGCTACAACTCACATGATTACTTACAACTCACATGATTGCTACAACTCACATGATTGCTACAACTCACATGATTGTTATAACTCCCGTGATTGCTATAACTCCCGTGATTACTACAGCTCCCGTGATTGCTACAACTCACATGGTTGCTACAACTCACATGATTGCTACAACTCACATGGTTGCTACAACTCGCATGGTTGCTACAACAACTCACATGGTTGCTACAACTCGCATGGTTGCTACAACAACTCACATGATTGCTACAACTCACATGATTGTTATAACTCCCGTGATTGCTATAACTCCCGTGATTACTACAGCTCCCGTGATTGCTACAACTCACATGGTTGCTACAACTCACATGATTGCTACAACTCACATGGTTGCTACAACTCACATGATTGCTACAACTCACATGGTTGCTACAACTCACATGGTTGCTACAACTCGCATGGTTGCTACAACTCGCATGGTTGCTACAACTCACATGGTTGCTACAACTCACATGGTTGCTACAACTCACATGGTTGCTACAACAACTCACATGGTTGCTACAACTCGCATGGTTGCTACAACTCACATGGTTGCTACAACAACTCACATGGTTGCTACAACTCACATGGTTGCTACAACTCGCATGGTTGCTACAACAACTCACATGGTTGCTACAACAACTCACATGGTTGCTACAACTCGCATGGTTGCTACAACAACTCACATGGTTGCTACAACTCGCATGGTTGCTACAACAACTCACATGGTTGCTACAACTCGCATGGTTGCTACAACAACTCACATGATTGCTACAACTCACATGATTGCTACAACTCACATGGTTGCTACAACTCACATGGTTGCTACAACAACTCACATGATTGCTACAACTCACATGATTGCTACAACTCACATGGTTGCTACAACTCACATGGTTGCTACAACTCACATGGTTGCTACAACTCGCATGGTTGCTACAACAACTCACATGTTTGCTACAACAACTCACATGGTTGCTACAACTCGCATGGTTGCTACAACAACTCACATGATTGCTACAACTCACATGGTTGCTACAACAACTCACATGGTTGCTACAACAACTCACATGGTTGCTACAACTCGCATGGTTGCTACAACAACTCACATGATTGCTACAACTCACATGGTTGCTACAACAACTCACATGGTTGCTACAACAACTCACATGGTTGCTACAACTCGCATGGTTGCTACAACAACTCACATGATTGCTACAACTCGCATGGTTGCTACAACAACTCACATGGTTGCTACAACAACTCACATGGTTGCTACAACTCGCATGGTTGCTACAACAACTCACATGATTGCTACAACTCACATGATTGTTATAACTCCCGTGATTGCTATAACTCCCGTGATTACTACAGCTCCCGTGATTGCTACAACTCACATGGTTGCTACAACTCACATGGTTGCTACAACAACTCACATGATTGCTACAACTCGCATGATTGCTACAACTCACACAATGTTACTAAACTTCAAGAAATAATCAACATACAATAATAGAACGATGCAACAATGTGCCTCCCCCCCCCCCCACACACGCATTCCCCACACAACAGATCGCCTCCCCCCCCCACACCACGCAAGGAATTCCCCACACAACAGATCGCTTTAATCGTCACACTCACCTCCCCACATCATGCAACAAACAACCCACACACACGTTGTTGTCTGATAGAAAGAGCAGACCAGGCCAGTGCCACATGTCTCGCTGACAGGTTCCCTCTCGTCTCTTCCCATTGTTATTGTGGCGTTTTTAGCTGGACAAAAATGTGCAGGAGTGATTCACGGAGAGTTTGGTGTGATTCGATCAGAGTGGAGGTGGGAGGGTGGAAGGGAAGTTGGGAGGGTGGAGGGGAAGGTGGGATGGACGGCGGGAGGGTGGAGGGGAAGGTGGGAGGGTGGAGGGGAAGGTGGGAGGGTGGGAATTGGAGGGGGTGTGAGGGTGGAGGGTAGGTGGGAGGGTAGATAAGAGGATACGAGGTTTGGCGGAGAATTTGGGAGGATGGAGAAGGTGGTGGAGTAGAAGACAAGGTGGGGGAGAGGTTTGAGGGTGCAGAGAAGTTTCAAGTTTGAGGGAAAAGGTTGCAGAGTTGAGGGAGAATGTTGAGAGTTGAGGGAGAAGGTTGCAGAGTTGAGGGAGAATGTTGGAGAGTTGAGGGAAAGGTTGCAGAGTTGAGGGAGAAGGTTGGAGAGTTGAGGGAGAAGGTTGGAGAGTTGAGGGAGAATGTTGAGAGTTGAGGGAGAAGGTTGGAGAGTTGAGGGAGAATGTTGGAGAGTTGAGGGAGAAGGTTGGAGAGCTGAGGGAGAATGTTGGAGAGTTGAGGAGAAGGTTGCAGAGTTGAGGGAGAATGTTGGAGAGTTGAGGGAGAAGGTTGCAGAGTTGAGGGAGAAGGTTGGAAAGCTGAGGGAGAATGTTGGAGAGTTGAGGGAGAAGGTTGGAGATTTGAGGGAAAAGGTTGCAGAGTTGAGGGAGAATGTTGGAGAGTTGAGGGAGAAGGTTGGAGAGTTGAGGGAGAATGTTGGAGAGTTGAGGGAGAAGGTTGGAGAGTTGAGGGAGAATGTTGGAGAGTTGAGGGAGAAGGTTGGAGAGTTGAGGGAGAATGTTGGAGAGTTGAGGGAGAAGTTGCAGAGTTGAGGGAGAATGTTGGAGAGTTGAGGGAGAAGGTTGGAGAGCTGAGGGAGAATGTTGGAGAGTTGAGGGAGAGAAGTTGCAGAGTTGAGGGAGAATGTTGGAGAGTTGAGGGAGAATGTTGGAGAGTTGAGGGAGACGGTTGGAGAGCTAAGGGAGAAGGTTGGATAGTTGAGGGAGAAGGTTGGAGAGCTGAGGGAGAATGTTGGAGAGTTGAGGGAAAGGTGAGAGAGTTGAGGAGAATGTTGGAGAGTTGAGGGAGAAGGTTGCAGAGTTGAGGGAGAATGTTGTAGAGTTGAGGGTCAAGGTTGGAGAGTTGAGGGAGAATGTTGGAGAGTTGAGGGAGAAGGTTGGAGAGTTGAGGGAGAATGTTGGAGAGTTGAGGGAAAAGGTTGGAGTTTTTAGGAGAAGGTTGGAGAGTTGAGGGAGAAGGTTGGAGAGTTGAGGGAGAAGGTTGAAGAGTTGAGAGAGAAGATTGGAGAGTTGAGGGAGAAGGTTGGCGAGTTGAGGGAGAAGTTGGAGAGTTGAGGGATGAGGTTGGAGAGTTGAGGGAGAAGGTTGGAGAGTTGAGGGAGAAGGTTGGAGAGTTGAGGGAGAAGGTTGGGGAGTTGAGGGAGAAGGTTGGAGAGTTGAGATTTGTTTTGGACGAAGTGAAGACGGTGGGAAAATGGAGATTTCAGTTTTAGGAGAGTAACTAAATAACTTAAGTCACATCATGAGTCACTCAAAGCAGCTGACTCACTTCGGTGACATGGATTCTCGTAGCACAGTAACTCGCAAAAATCTGTCACAGTAATTCCCACAAGTCTGTCACAGTAACTCCAACAACCTTGTCACAGTAACTCCAATAACCTTGTCACAGTAACTCCAATAACCTTGTCACAGTAACTCCAATAACCTTGTCACAGTAACTCCAATAACCTTGTCACAGTAACTCCAACAACCTTGTCACAGTAACTCCAATAACTTGTCACAGTAACTCCAACAACCTTGTCACAGTAACTCCAACAACCTTGTCACAGTAACTCCAATAACCTTGTCACAGTAACTCCAACAACCTTGTCACAGTAACTCAAACAACCTTGTCACAGTAACTCCAACAACCTTGTGTCACAGTAACTCCAATAACCTTGTCACAGTAACTCCAACAACCTTGTCACAGTAACTCAAACAACCTTGTCACAGTAACTCCAACAACCTTGTGTCACAGTAACTCCAATAACCTTGTCACAGTAACTCCAACAACCATGTAAGTAACTCCAATAACCTTGTCACAGTAACTCCAATAACCTTGTCATAGTAACTCCAACAACCTTGTCACAGTAACTCCAATAACCTTGTCAGAGTAACTCAAATAACCTTGTCACAGTAACTCCAATAACCTTGCCACAGTAACTCCAATAACCTTGTTACAGTAACTCCAATAACCTTGTCACAGTAACTCCAATAACCTTGTCACAGTAACTCCAAAAACCTTGTCACAGTAACTCCAATAACCTTGTCACAGCAACTCCAATAACCTTGTCACAGTAACTCCAACAACCTTGTCACAGTAACTCCAACAACCTTGTCACAGTAACTCCAACTACCTTGTCACAGTAACTCCAACAACCTTGTCAAAGTAACTCCAACAACCTTGTCACAGTAACTCCAACAACCTTGTCACAGTAACTCCAACAACCTTGTCACAGTAACTCCAACAACCTTGTCACACTAACTCCAACAACCTTGTCACAGTTACTCAAACCTATCAACTCTATAGCTTGTTTCATAATTCGTGCCCAACTTTTAAAATCAATATCTTTTAAACCGCTGTTTGTAATTTTTTCAAAATTTGCATGTAAAGTTATAATGATTAGAACCCAACAGGGAATTAATTTCATTAAAAACAAACATTTGGTTTTATTATTGCTTATTTGATTTATATAAATTTATAACAACCCATTGATGTAGTCAAAACTTAGTGTTTACAGTATTTAAGTTAAAATAGCGATTACAAATCTATACACGGTCAAATTTACGATTTTGCACGCTTTAAACGTGAGCTGTCTGACACAATTAGACACTTGTAGAAAACACGAGGCATTGTGTGTTCCATTTCCGTTAATTCATAGGTGTAGACGTGGAACGCTAACATTTATCATGAGTCTTAAAATGAAAATTCTGCAGTTTACAAAACATCGCAATAAAAATGTATTACTATTTTTTGCAAAGAGGCTAAACGAGGAAGATTATTTCATTCTTTAGAAAACCCTGAGAATAGGACAAGACACATTTTGGATTTATCTAAACGATCATTTAATCGCTGGATTCAAGCACGTGACGTCAATGTTCCAATATACAAAATCACAAGGAAGAGCAAAAATGTTGGATAATTTCGACAGTGAACTTATTAGAAGTGAAATTCGCAAAATGTTGGGTATGAATGAAACTGTTACAATAAGAAAATTAAAAGTATCGCTGAAAAAGAACAACAGTATTGAAATATCAAAGTCTACATTATGGAGGAATGTGAGAGCTGCAGGCTTTACATTCAGAAAGTATTCCAATGGACGAAACATCATCTGTGAGAAGCCACATATAGTAGTCATGAGAAGCAAGTACTTACGTGAAGTAAAAGAGGTGCGCAAGCAAGGTTATGATATTGTGTACTTGGATGAAACATGGATCAATGCTCACCACACTAACCAAAGGGAATGACAGTCATCAGATGGAAAGATTAAGAGATTAATACCTAGCAGCAAAGGACAGCGCTTGATAATTGCTCATGCAGGTAGTCGACAACATGGACTAATACAGAATGCAGAGCTCATTTTTCTTTCAAAATCCATAGACAATCGGGATTATCACTCTGAGATGAATGGTCACATATTTAGACATTGGATTGAAAATATGTTCTCCCATCACTAGATCGACCATCTTGCCTAATAATGGACAATGCAGCGTACCACAACATTGTTGCACTTGAAGATAATGTCCCGACGTCATCCAGTACAAAAGATGCTATTAAGATATGGCTCACAAAGGAGCACATACAATTTAATACATGTACTTAAAACCTGAATTACTATCTCTAGTAAAGCAAAAACAGAGGACAAAGATTTTTCAAATAGATAAGATTATCCAAGAGCACGGTCATATAAGTTTGAGGCTGCCACCTTACCATGCTCATTTAATCCAATAGAACTAATCTGGGCAAAATTAAATGGACAAGTGGCAGATGAAAATACAACATTCAAAATATGCGATGTAAAGACTCTTGCTAATCTCGCTTTATTAAATATAGACAAAGATTATTGGGCTAAATGTGAAGACCACGTCTTAAAACCGGAAGAGGAATATTGGAAAAATGATGGTTTGTGAATGTTCAACCCCAAACAGTTATTAATCTTTTAGACTCGTCTGATTCAGAATGAAAGTATATAGCCCCCACAATGTTGCCCCTATATACCTTAAATTATTTCAACAAACGGTCCTTTTCATGACCACACAACTATGAAAATTGGACATACAGGTATACCTTGATATTATCGTCCGTCCTCGAACTGAGCAGACAATAATTATCCTGGTGTTTTGTTTTATCCAGTTATTTCCCCATTACGGCCACGCCTTTACCTAGTGAAAATTAATCGTAGACCAGCAACTACGGTAATTTCTATTCTTTAGGGCTTCACAATTACAATTTTGACAAACATCAAAGAAATATCGCCGCTTTAAGAAACTGCAGCTGCAAGATATTTGTTAAATATACATTTAAAGGGTCTTTTGCATTCTAATAACATCTGGAAAATTCAAAAGTATTTAACAAACGGTTAAAGAGTAATAGCGTTTTGAAGTTGGGCATATGTTTTTGAAACGAGCTATAGACCAACAGCCTACCTCTCTTCCTCATACTTTCTTCTCTCCATATTTATCTATCCCATCGTGGTCTTGCAACTTTTCCCTTTAGTTCTTCATTCGCACAAATTTCTCGCCACCTTCTACCAAAATACATGAGTTATTTCTGTTATTTACTGCCATAAAGACAGCCCCACCACTTCTTGTAGTCACTATAGGAAGCTTCTATTTCAAACCTGTGGCTTCTTTTGCCTAATTGTTGGCACCCCCCTACCCCCATTTCCAGCTGCCTTCCTGTACACGACGTGGCCCGTGATTATCGCCAGATTAAAATGTCACTACCAATGTATGGCTTCTATTAGCTTGGTGGGCTGGGTAGTGGTTACACGTTGAATGTCACATGTGTGTGTGTGTGTGTGTTAGTAAAGTACAAAAATTGACAGTTAGCTCCATGGCTCGCTTGTTAGCCCCAAGAAGATTGTAGACTGAATGATAACATCAGTGAAACTAAACACCGAACAACGTTAGACCCGTCAATGTAGTAGAACATTACATAGAACAACGTTAGACCCACCAAGCAGAAAATTACACAGAACAACGTTACACCCACCAATGTAGCAGAACATTACATAGAACAACAGTAGACCCACCAATGTAGCAGAACATTACATAGAACACATTAGACCCACCAGTGTAAATGATCAAAACTGTGAGACCTTGTTTGATGACTGACGCCGACCGTGTCATGAAGCAACCATTCATTAATGGGTGGCGTCACAATGAGTGTACAAACAGGATATTGTTGCTCCCATTAATGGAGTGTGTCATCCCTGACCAGGCCTGTTGTTTTTGACTTAAGTGTCGCACTTAACAACTACTACCAAAACGTCAGTCAGTGGTTATAGAATAAAAATATAAATGATGTAGTCAGTGTTATAGAATAAACATACAAGTTTCTGTAGTCAGTGGTTATAGAATAAACATACAAGTTTCTGTAGTCAGAGTCAGTGGTTATAGAATAAACATACAAGTTTCTTTAGTCAGAGTCAGTGGTTAATAAAATAAGCATACACGTTTCTGTAGTCAGAGTCAGTGGTTAATAAAATAAGCATACAGTTTCTGTAGTCAGAATCAGTGGTTATAAAATAACATACATGTTACTGTAGTCAGAGTCAGTGGTTATAGAATAAACATACAAGTTTCTGTAGCCAGAGTCAGTGGTTAATAAAATAAGCATACAAGTTTCTGTAGTCAGAATCATGGTTATATAATAAACATACAGGTTACTGTAGTCAGAGTCAGTGGTTATAGAATAAACATACAAGTTTCTGTAGTCAGTGTTATAGAATAAACATACAAGTTTCTGCAATGATATAATCGGTTACCGAATGAAAGGGTGGAGTAGCACATACATGAGGCTACACGGACAGAGGACAGATGTAACGTACGTGGTTTCTATCAATAGGCCGATTAAGACCGGTAGACAAGAAACGTGGTATGGTCGCTGTTATGTTAGATAATGGCATATATGAAACAGTCGTGAAAAAACATTACAGGCAGACATCAGAACTTACCTGTAAGTGTTCAAGTCTTGTTCACGCGAATATCGGTAGGGAATGTAGGCAATATCCGTGGTCTGTCTGATAACTTGTTAGTGATAACTTGTCCAATAACAGACTGGCCAGTAGAAGTCAATGAGGATGTCAGAGCGGTCAATGAGAAATCTGCAGAAGGCACAGCCTGCACGTTGAGTTGCCGCGTCACGTGGCTCGTGTGACAGAGAAAAGTGCAGAGGACGTTTGGTGGTTGTGGCGAGCACACTGGCTGGGCAGGCTGGCGTGAGCGGAGAGTCGGCTTTGTGGGCAGGCGGCGTGAGGCACGGCTCAGTTAAGGAATGTCGCGGATTCTGAGGCCGAGAAACGATGTTTGGTGTCCCGAGATGGCGTGCATCTGTGATTTGGTTACTGCTGATTCGAGATTTGTTTTTGGGCATATGAGATTTGGTCACTGTTGACTCCAGACTTCTTATTGGTCATCAGAGATTTGTTGCTTAATGTTCGCTACGTTTGCTTTGGCACCTGCGATTTAGTCGCTGTTGACAAAGTCTACCCAGTTGGTTAATGTCCAAAACAGTCTACCCAGTTGGTTAATGTCCAAAACAGTGTACCCAGTTGGTTAATGTCCAAAACAGTGTACCCAGTTGGTTAATGTCCAAAACAGTCTACCCAGTTGGTTAATGTCCAAAACAGTGTACCCAGTTGGTTAATGTCCAAAACAGTCTACCCAGTTGGTTAATGTCCAAAACAGTGTACCCAGTTGGTTAATGTTCAAAACAGTCTACCCAGTTTGTTAATGTTCAAAACAGTTTACTCAGTTGGTTAATGTTCAAAACAGTCTACCCAGTTGGTTAATGTTCAAAACAGTCTACCCAGTTTGGTTAATGTCCAGAACAGTCTACCCAGTTGGTTAATGTCCAAAACAGTCTACTCAGTTGGTTAATGTCCAAAACAGTCTACCAGTTGTTAATGCCCAAAACAGTCTACCCAGTTGGTTAATGTTCAAAACAGTCTACCCAGTTGATTAATGTTCAAAACAGTCTACTCAGTTGGTTAATGTCCAAAACAGTCTACCCAGTTGGTTAATGTCCAAAACAGTCTACCCAGTTGTTAATGTTCAAAACAGTCTACCCAGTTGTTAATGTTCAAAACAGTTTACTCAGTTGGTTAATGTCAAAACAGTCTACCCAGTTGGTTAATGTTCAAAACAGTCTACCCAGTGGTTAATGTCCAAAACAGTCTACCCAGTTGGTTAATGTCCAAAACAGTCTACTCAGTTTTGGTTAATGTCCAAAACAGTCTACCCAGTTGGGTAATGCCCAAAACAGTCTACCCAGTTGGTTAATGTTCAAAACAGTTACCCAGTTGGTTAATGTTCAAAACAGTCTACTCAGTTGGTTAATGTCCAAAACAGTCTACCCAGTTGGTTAATGTCCAAACAGTCTACCCAGTTGGTTAATGTTCAAAACAGTCTACCCAGTTGGTTAATGTCCAAAACAGTCTACCCAGTTGGTTAATGTCCAAAACAGTGTACCCAGTTGGTTAATGTCCAAACAGTGTACCCAGTTGGTTATGTCCAAAACAGTCTACCCAGTTGGTTAATGTCCAAACAGTGTACCCAGTTGGTTAATGTCCAAAACAGTCTACCCAGTTGGTTAATGTCCACACACAGTCTCTCATTACTCTACTTCGAAGCCAGTGATTCTTCTACTTCTTCCTCTTCTTCTTCTTCTACCTTTCAGCTCCGTGTGGAGCATAGGTCTTCAACAAATATTTTCCAAGTTGTTCTGTTTATTGCCATTCCTTTAAGATCATTCCATGTCTTCCCCATCATCTTCATCTCTGCTTCTATCTGTTGTCTCCAAGAATTCTTTGGTCTTCCTCTTTGTCTTTTCCCCTGGGGATTCCATAAAAGGAGCCTGTTGTGTAATACTCTCAGTTGGTTTCCGCAGTGTGTGTTCTATCCAGCGCCATCGTCTTCGCTGCATCTCTTTATCCACTGGTATTTGACTGGTACATTTCCATAATTCTATGTTAGTGATTTTGTCCTGCCACTTCCATCCTTTTATTCTGCGTAAGCATTCATTAATGAAAGTCTGTGTCCTCATGATTGTCAATTTTGTTGTTCTCCATGTTTCACAGCCATATAATAGGACTGACTTAACATTGAAGTTGAACATTTTTATTTTTGTATTTAATCTAATTTCTTTGGACTTCCATATGTTTTCCAGTGCAACATGGAAATATATGGAAGTCTAAAGAAATGTGGAGAAATTTCATTGGACTTAATGTTTCTCCATCAGTTATTTATTCCGACCCGCAGCACACACAGCCAGCACCTCACATTCCACCCTCCCCCACAAATAGAGCCATTACAGCCAACCACTTCCTCCTACACACACAACTAGCTACTCACACTGCCCTCCCCGAAACAACAGTCCACACACAGCCAGCCCCCACATCCCCCCTCACACAATAGTCCACACACAGCCATCCCGAACATCCCCACACAACAGTCTACACACAGCCAGCCACGCTCCCCCCACACAACAGTCCACACACAGCCAGCCCCTACATTCACCCAACGCAACAGACCCCACGCAACCAGGTACTCACACCGCCTCCCCCCACACAACAGTACGCATACAGCCAGCTACTCATATTCTCCACACAACCAGATACGCACACCTCCTGCTCCCCACACACACAACAAACTCACACAGCCAGCTACTCACATCTCTCCCCACACAACAACACCTCACACAGCCAGCTAATCACACCTCCCTCACCCATCCCACACACTCAACAAACCTCACATAGCCAGCTACTCACACCTCCTTCCACACACAATAAACCTCACACAGCCAGCAACTCACACCTACCCACACACACAACAAACCTCACACAGCCAGCTACTCACACCTACCCACACACAACAAACCTCACACAGCCAGCTACTCACACCTTCCCCAACATACAACAAACCTTACACAGCCACTACTCACACCTTCCCCTACACAACAAACCTCACACAGCAACTACTCCACCCTCCCCACACGACAAACCTCACACAGCCAACTACTCATACCCCCCACACCTCCCCCACACGACAAACCTCACACAACCAACTACTCACACCCCCCACACCCCCCACACTACAAACCTCATACAGCCAACTACTCACACCTTCCCCACACACAACAAAGCTCACACAGCCACTACTCACACCTCCCCCCACCTCCCACACACACAACAAACCTCACACAGCCAGCTACTCACACCTCTCACCACACAACAAACCTCACACAGCCAGCTAATCACACCTCCCCCACACATCCCCCACACACACAACAAACCTCACATAGCCAGCTACTCACACCTCCCACACACAATAAACCTCACACAGCCAGCAACTCACACCTCCCCACCACACACGCAACAAACCTCACACGCCAGCTACTCACACCTCCCCCACACACAACAAACCTCACACAGCCAACTACTCACCTCCCGCAACATACAACAAACCTCACACAGCCAACTACTCACACCTGCCCCACACACAACAAACATCACACAGCCAACTACTCACACCTCCCTCCACACACAATAAACCTCACACAGCCAACTACTCACACCTCCCCACACACAACAAACCTCACACAGCCAACTACTCACACCTCCCTCCACACACAATAACCTCACACAGCCACTACTCACACTCCCGCAACATACAACAAACCTCACACAGCCAACTACTCACTACTGCCCCACACACAACAAACCTCACACAGCCAATTATTCACACCTCCCCCACACACAACAAACCTCACATAGCCAGCTACTCACACAATCCTTCACAACCAACAAACCTCACACTCCACTACTCACACCTCCCCCTACACAGCAAACCTCACACAGCCAACTACTCACACCTCCCCATACCACACAAACCTCACACAGCCAGCTACTCACACCCTCCCCTACACAAAACAAACCTCATAGCCAGCTACTCACACCTCTCCCACATACAACAAACCTCACACAGCCAACTCAAACATACCTCCCTCCACACACAACAAACCTCACACAGCCAACTACTCACACCTTCCCCACACACAACAACTTCACACAGCCAACTACTCACACCTCCCCCCACACAACAAACCTCACACAGCCAGCTACTCATACATCCCTCCACACACAACAAACCTCACACACGTCAACTACTCACACTTCCCCACATACAACAAACTCATACAGCCAGCTACTCACACCACCCCCACATACAACAAATCTCACACAGCCAATTACTCAAACCTCCCTTCACACACAATAAACCTCACACAGCCAACTACTCATTCCTCCCCCCCCACACGGCAAACCTCACACAGCCAGATACACAACCTCCCCCCACACACGACAAACCTCACACAGCCAACTACTCACAACTCCCCTCCCCCTCACACACGACAAACCTCACACAGCCAACTACTCACACTCCCCCACACACAACAACCTCACACAGCCAACTACTCACACCTCCCCACCAACAAACCTCTCACAGCCAACTACTCACAACTCCCCCCCCCCACACACACACGACAAATCTCACACAGCCAACTACTCACAACTCCCGTCCCACACACACGATAAACCTCACACAGCCTACTACTCACACCTCTCCCACACAAACAAACCTCTCACAGCCAACTACTCACAACTCCCCCTCCACTACACACACACACACACGACAAACCTCACACAGTCAACTACTCACAACTCACCGCCACACACACACGATAAACCTCACACAGCCAACTACTCACACCTCCCCACACACGACAAACCTCATAGAACCAACTACTCACAACTCCCCCCACCCCCCCCCCCCCAACATGACACACCTCACACAGTCAACTACTCACACCTCCCCCCCCACATACAACAACCTCACGCAACCAAATACTCACACCTCCTCCTCCCTCCCACACGACAAACCTCACACAGTCAGCTACTCACACCTCCCCCACACACAATAAAGTCCACACAGCCAACTATTCACACCGCTCACACAAACAACAAACCTCACACCAGACTACACCCCCCCCAGCTAATCACTCCAAACCCAACACACAATAAAGTCCACACAGCCAACTATTCACACCGCTCACACAAACAACAAACCTCACACAGCCAGCTACTCACACCTCCCCCACACACAATAAAGTCCACACAGCCAACTATCACACCGCTCCCACAAACAACAAACCTCCACAGCCAACTACTCACACCCCTTCCCCACACAACAAACCTCACACAGCCAACTACTCAAACCTCCCCCACACGACAAACCTCACACAGCCAACTACTCACACCCCACACCTCCCCCACACGACAAAACCTCACACAGCCAACTACTCACACACCCCATACCTCCCCCACACAACAAAGCTCACACATCCAACTACTCACACTTCCCCCCACACCACACAACAAAGCTCACACAGCCAACTACTCACACCTCCCCACACCTCCCACACACACAACAAACCTCACACAGCCAGCTACTCACACCTCTTACCACACAACAAACCTCACACAGCCAGCTAATCACACTTCCCCCACACACCCCCTCACACAACAACCTCACATAGCCAGCTACTCACACCTCCCCCCACACAGAATAAACCTCACACAGCCAGCAACTCACACCTCCCCCACACAACAAACCTCACACAGCCAACTACTCACATCTCCCGCAACATACAACAAACCTCACACAGCCAACTACTCACACCTGCCCCACACACAACAAACCTCACACAGCCACTACTCACACCTGCCCCACACACAACAAACATCACACATCCACTACTCACACCTCCTCCACACACAATAAACCTCACACAGCCAACTACTCACACCTGCCCCACACACAACAAACCTCACACAGCCAACTACTCACACCTCCCTCCACACACAATAAACCTCACACAGCCAACTACTCACACCTCCGGCAACATACACAAACAAACCTCACACAGCCAACTACTTTTTAACTGCCCCACACACAACAAACCTCACACAGCCAATTACTCATACCTCCCCAACACACAACAAACCTCACACAGCCAGCTACTCACACATCCCTCCACACACAACAAACCTCACACAGCCAACTACTCACACCTCCCCCATACACAACAAACCTCACACAGCCAGCTACTCACACCTCCCCTACACAAAACAAACCTCACACAGCCAACTACACATACCTCCCTCCACACAAACAAACCTCACACAGCCAACTACTCACACTTTCCCCACACACAACAAACCTCACACAGCCAACTACTCACACCTCCCCCACACACAACAAACCACACACAGCCAGCTACTCATACATCCCTCCACACACAACAAACCTCACACAGCCAACTACTCACACCTCCCCCACACACAACAAAACTCATACAGCCAGCTACTCACACCACCCCCACATACAACAAACCTCACACAGCCAATTACTCAAACCTCCCTTCACACACAATAAACCTCACACAGCCAGCTACTCATACATCCCTCCACACACAACAACAATCACACAGCCAACTACTCACACCTCCCCCACACACAACAAAATCATACAGCCAGCTACTCACACACCACCCCCACATACAACAACCTCACACAGCCAATTACTAAAACTCCCTTCACACACAATAAACCTCACACAGCCAACTACTCATACCTCCCTCCCCCCCACACGGCAAACCTCACACAGCCAGATACAACACCTCCCCCCACACACGACAAACATCACACAGCCACTACTCACAACTCCCCCCCCCCTCACACACGACAAACCTCACACAGCCAACTACTCACACCTCCCCCACAACACAACAAACCTCACACAGCCAACTACTTATACCTCCCCCACACACAACAAACCTCTCACAGCCAACTACTCACAACTCCCTCTCCACCACAACACACACACACACACACACACACGACACACCTCACACAGCCAACTACTCACAACTCACCACCACACACACACGACAAACCTCTCACAACCAACTACTCACACCTCCCCCAAACACGACAAACCTCATAGAGTCAACTAATCACAACTCCCCCCCCCCCCCCAACACGACAAACCTCACACAGTCAACTACTCACACCTCCCCCACATACAACACACCTCACGCAACCAAATACTCACACCTCCTCCTCCCTTCACACACGACAAGCCTCACACAGCCAGCTACTCACACCTCCCCACACACAATAAAGTCCACACAGCCAACTATTCACACCACTCACACAAACAACAAGCCTCACACAGCCAGCTACTCACACCTCCCCAAACACAATAAAGTCCACACAGCCAACTATTCACACCTCTCACACAAACAACAAGCCTCACACAGCCAGCTACTCACACCTCCCCACACACAATAAAGTCCACACAGTCAACTATTCACACCGCTCACACAAACAACAAACCTCACACAGCCAGCTACTCACACCTCCCCCACACACAATAAAGTCCACACAGCCAACTATTCACACCTCTCACACAAACAACAAACCTCACACCGCCAGCTACACACATTTCCCTCTCACTGTACGCCCTTTGTTATCTCGACCTCCAGGCGCGGTAATCATGCCAAGATATCCCTTCTCTGTTCCACCCCCCCCCCCAATCCCCCACCTCTCTCTCTGATATATACGTCACAATAATTGTTTCACACACACATGCACACATACACACACGCACGCACACACACACACACACACACACTACAAATGTCACGTTTCACGTCACGGGTCATGGCACCGGACTGTAACACAATAGAGGTGGTCTAGTCGTGTATTTCAAGAATTGCCTTACTGTGGTGTTCTTGGTCCGCTTGTTTGTGTGAGGGGGAGGTGGGACGTTAGAAAGACAGTATCACGCCATATTATATGTTATTACTTCATATTATGTTGTTTCTGTTCTTTCATGTCGCATTATACGGTGTCACATCACAGCCTGTTGATACCTAATGACGTCGTGTCATAGACACCCTGGCATTATATCATACTGGATTGCACTGTATGTTTTTTTCCTGAAACTATCTCCATGTACTTATGGCACATTCATATGTGCCCAATTCTTCTCCATGTATGGTTCCAAGTCCATGGGTCGCTGGTTGTAACCCCCCCCCCACCCCCTCCGTTAATCCGGACATAGTGAGAGTGCCAACAGGCCTGACTACTGATTCCTTGAGCTTGACTGATGCACTCTCCGACAGACTCTCACGACGGTTATGATGACGCGTCCTTCCCCAGACGTCACCATTATCATATGTGGAGGCCGTGGGCAAATAACACAAACACAATATTCAGAGCACTGGCCTTTCTGGCAGTCATTGTACTGGTTATGGGGAAGATTGAGGAGGAGAAGAAGAAGGAGAAGGAGGAGATAAAATAAAAGGAATAAGAGAAGAGGAAGAAGAAGAAGAAGCTAAAATAAACAAAGAAGAAGGAGATAAAATAAAAAGAAGAAGAAGGAGATAAATAAAAGGAAGAAGAAGGAGATAAAATAAAGGAAGAAGAAGGAGATAAATAAAAGAAGAAGAAGGAGATAAAATAAAAGGAAGAAGAAGGAGATAAATAAAAGAAGAAGAAGGAGATAAAATAAAAGGAAGAAGAAGGAGATAAAATAAAAGGAAGAAGAAGGAGATAAATAAAAGACGAAGAAGGAGATAAATAAAAGGAAGAAGAAGGAGATAAAATAAAAGGAAGAAGAAGGAGATAAAATAAAAGAAGAAGAAGAAGATAAAATAAAAAGGAAGAAGAAGGAGATAAAATAAAAGGAAGAAGAAGGAGATAAAATAAAAGGAAGAAGAAGGAGATAAAATAAAAGAAGAAGAAGAAGATAATATAAAGGAAGAAGAAGGAGATAAAATAAAAGGAAGAAGAGAAGAGGAAGAAGAAGGAGATTAAAAAAAAGGAAGAAGAGAAGAGGAAGAAGAAGGAGATAAAATAAAAGGACGAAGAGAAGAGGAAGAAGAAGGAGATAAAATAAAAGGAAGAAGGAGATAAAATAAAAGGAAGAAGAAGGAGATAAAATAAAAGGAAGAAGAGAAGAGGAAGAAGAAGAGATAAATAAAAGGACAAGAGAAGAGGAAGAAGGAGATAAAATAAAAGGAAGAAGAAGGAGATAAAATAAAAGGAAGAAGAAAGGAGATAAAATAAAAGAAGAAGAGAAGAGGAAGAAGAAGGAGATAAAATAAAAGGACACGAAGAGAGAGGAAGAAGAAGGAGATAAAATAAAAGAAGAAGAAGGAGATAAAATAAAAGGAAGAAGAAGGAGATAAAATAAAAGGAAGAAGAAGGAGATAAAATAAAAGGAAGAAGAAGGAGATAAAATAAAAGAAGAAGAAGGAGATAAAATAAAAGGACGAAGAGAAGAGGAAGAAGAAGGAGATAAAGTAAAAGGAAGAAAAGAAGAGGAAAAAGAAGGAGATACAATAAAAGGAAGAAGAAGGAGATAAAATAAAAGGAAGAAGAAGGAGATAAAGTAAAAGGAAGAAGAAGGAGATAAAATAAAAGGACGAAGAGAAGAGGAAGAAGAAGGAGATACAATAAAAGGAAGAAGAGAAGAGGAAGAAGAAGGAGATAAAGTAAAAGGAAGAAGAAGGAGATAAAGTAAAAGGAAGAAAAGAAGAGAAGAAGAAGGAGATACAATAAAAGGAAGAAGAGAAGAGGAAGAAGAAGGAGATAAAGTAAAAGGAAGAAGAGAAGAGGAAGAAGAAGGAGATAAAGTAAAAGGAAGAAGAGAAGAGGAAGAAGAAGGAGATAAAATAAAAGGAAGAAGAGAAGAGGAAGAAGAAGGAGATAAAATAAAAGGACGAAGAGAAGAGGAAGAAAGAGATAAAGTAAAAGGAAAAAGAGAAGAGGAGAAGAAGGAGATAAAGTAAAAGGAAGAAGAGAAGAGAAGAAGAAGGAGATAAAGTAAAAGGACGAAGAGAAGAGGAAGAAAGAAAGGAGATAAAGTAAAGGAAGAAGAAGGAGATAAAGTAAAAGGAAGAAGAGAAGAGGAGAAGAAGGAGATAAAGTAAAAGGAAGAAGAGAAGAGGAAGAAGAAGAAGAAGAAGAAGAAGGAAAAGAAAAAAGGAGGAGAAGAAGAGGCAGAAAAATTTAGGAATAAGTTGGAGAAAAGGAAATAGGAGGAGATGAAGGAGAAGAAGAAAAATAAAGAGAAGAAGACATGAAGAGAAAATGGACAAGAAGTAGAAAGAAGAAGGAGAAGAGGAAGGAAATGAAGAAGAAGGGGTAAAAGAATGAGAAAAAATAAGGAAGACCTAGGAAGAAGTAGGAGAGGAAGTATTAAGACGGAGACAAATAAGTAGATGGGAAAGAGAAGTTGGAAGAAAAGGGAGTAGAAAGAAGAAAGTGTCATCATCATCATCATCAAGTGCCATGTCTGCTGGCGTAGGTGATCATGTCACTCCACAACTTTCGATCTCGACAGTTATTTATCATTTCTGTTCTTGACCTTCTACCAAGCCATTCTCTGACTCTTTGCTTCCCTCTATCTCTTCGTCCCTCAATTTTCCAGTTGTTACAATATATTCCAGCTGTTCTCTTCTCATTACATGGCCACAAAATGATGATTGTTTCTCTTAATATTGGAAATTAGCTCTCTTTTTCTTTTTGGCCTCTTTCAGAACGTTTTCATTACTCTTCTTAGCTGTCCATGGTATTCTCAACATTCTTCTGTAAAAACACATTTCTACAGCTTTCAGTGATCTTCTTGTCTGTTGTCCGATTGTCCATGATTCACATCCATATGTTAAAACTGGCTCTACATAACATTTAAGATTTATTTTTCTTGCTTCTTTTGTCAAACATGGATTGCACAGTACCTCCTCGATTTTTGAAAGCTGCTTTTGCTGAGCCATCCTGAAGAAGGAGTAGATGAAGCAGAAGCAGTAGGAAGAAAAAGTAGATGAAAAAGTAGATGAAGAGGTAGATGAAGAAATAGATGAAGAAGGAGAAGAAGTAGGAAGGGGATGAAGAAGAAGAAATGGCAACGTAACAGTGTTCCATTTTGACATTGTTCTCCGTTTTGTTCTCCCATTTTCCTGTTTGCAACTTACCGTCGCGGTTCGTCTCACTGGCTGCGTACAAGGAACTCTTAACCTGTCACACACTGATACACTATCTTGTTCTGGCACACTGATACACTATCTTGTCCTGTCACACTGATACACTATCTTGTCCTGTCACACTGATACACTATCTTGTCCTGTCACACTGATACACTATCTTGTCCTGTCACACTGATACACTATCTTGTCCTGTCACACTGATACACTATCTTGACCTGTCACACTGATACACTATCTTGTCCTGTCACACTGAGTGATACACTATCTTGTTCTGTCACACTGATACACTATCTTGTCCTGTCACACTGAGTGATACACTATCTTGTTCTGTCACACTGAGTGATACACTATCTTGTCGTGCCACACTGAGTGATACACTATCTTGTTCTGTCACACTGAGTGATACACTATCTTGTCCTGGCACACTGAGTGATACACTATCTTGTCCTGGCACACTGAGTGATACACTATCTTGTTCTGTCACACTGAGTGATACACTATCTTGTTCTGTCACACTGAGTGATACAATATCTTGTTCTGTCACACTGAGTGATACACTATCTTGTTCTGTCACACTGAGTGATACACTATCTTGTTCTGCCACACTGAGTGATACACTATCTTGTCCTGTCACACTGAGTGATACACTATCTTGTTCTGTCACACTGAGTGATACACTATCTTGTTCTGTCACACTGAGTGATACACTATCTTGTTCTGTCACACTGATACACTATCTTGTTCTGTCACACTGATACACTATCTTGTTCTGTCACACTGATACACTATCTTGTTCTGTCACACTGATACACTATCTTGTTCTGTCACACTGATACACTATCTTGTTCTGTCACACTGATACACTATCTTGTTCTGTCACACTGATACACTATCTTGTTCTGTCACACTGAGTGATACACTATCTTGTTCTGTCACACTGAGTGATACACTATCTTGTTCTGTCACACTGAGTGATACACTATCTTGTTCTGTCACACTGAGTGATACACTATCTTGTCCTGTCACACTGAGTGATACACTATCTTGTTCTGTCACACTGAGTGATACACTATCTTGTCCTGTCACACTGAGTGACACACTATCTTGTTCTGTCACACTGAGTGATACACTATCTTGTTCTGTCACACTGAGTGATACACTATCTTGTTCTGTCACACTGAGTGATACACTATCTTGTTCTGTCACACTGAGTGATACACTATCTTGTCCTGTCACACTGAGTGATACACTATCTTGTCCTGTCACACTGAGTGATACACTATCTTGTTCTGTCACACTGAGTGATACACTATCTTGTTTCTGTCACACTGAGTGATACACTATCTTGTTCTGTCACACTGATACACTATCTTGTTCTGTCACACTGATACACTATCTTGTTCTGTCACACTGATACACTATCTTGTTCTGTCACACTGATACACTACTTGTTCTGTCACACTGATACACTATCTTGTTCTGTCACCACTGATACACTATCTTGTTCTGTCACACTGATACAATATCTTGTTCTGTCACACAGAGTGCTAGACTATCTTGTTCTGTCACACTGATACACTATATTGTTCTGTCACACTGATACACTATCTTGTCCTGTCACACTGAGTGATACACTATCTTGTTCTGTCACACTGATACACTATCTTGTCCTGTCACACTGAGTGATACACTATCTTGTCCTGTCACACTGAGTGATACACTATCTTGTTCTGTCACACTGAGTG
Source organism: Megaustenia siamemsis (assembly GCA_032433765.1). NCBI lineage: Eukaryota > Metazoa > Mollusca > Gastropoda > Stylommatophora > Ariophantidae > Megaustenia > Megaustenia siamemsis. Next base: position 15,722,511 of record JAVIAB010000139.1, on the reverse strand, counting down.
AAACACTAACTTGTCCTGTCACACTGAGTGATACACTATCTTGTCCTGTCACACTGAGTGATACACTATCTTGTTCTGTCACACTGAGTGATACACTATCTTGTTCTGTCACACTGAGTGATACACTATCTTGTTCTGTCACACTGAGTGATACACTATCTTGTTCTGTCACACTGAGTGATACACTATCTTGTTCTGTCACACTGAGTGATACACTATCTTGTCCTGTCACACTGAGTGATACACTATCTTGTTCTGTCACACTGAGTGATACACTATCTTGGTTCTGTCACACTGAGTGATACACTATCTTGTCCTGGCACACTGAGTGATACACTATCTTGTTCTGTCACACTGAGTGATACACTATCCTGTTCTGTCACACTGAGTGATACACTATCTTGTCCTGTCACACTGAGTGATACACTATCTTGTTCTGTCACACTGAGTGATACACTATCTTGTTCTGTCACACTGAGTGATACACTATCTTGTTCTGTCACACTGAGTGATACACTATCTTGTTCTGTCACACTGAGTGATACACTATCTTGTCCTGTCACACTGAGAGTGATACACTATCTTGTTCTGTCACACTGAGTGATACACTATCTTGTTCTGTCACACTGAGTGATACACTATCTTGTTCTGTCACACTGAGTGATACACTATCTTGTTCTGTCACACTGAGTGATACACTATCTTGTTCTGTCACACTGAGTGATACACTATCTTGTCCTGTCACACTGATTGATACACTATCTTGTCCTGTCACACTGATACACTATCTTGTCCTGGCACACTGATACACTATCTTGTTCTGTCACACTGATACACTATCTTGTCCTGGCCTACTGATACACTATCTTGTCCTGTCACACTGAGTGATACACTATCTTGTCCTGTCACACTGAGTGATACACTATCTTGTCCTGTCACACTGAGTGATACACTATCTTGTCCTGTCACACTGAGTGATACACTATCTTGTCCTGGCACACTGAGTGATACACTATCTTGTCCTGTCACACTGAGTGATACACTATCTTGTCCTGACACACTGATGCACTATCTTGTCCTGCACACTGATACACTATCTTGTCCTGGTACACTGATACACTATCTTGTCCTGGCACACTGATACACTATCTTGTCCTGTCACACTGAGTGATACACTATCTTGTTCTGTCACACTGAGTGATACACTATCTTGTCCTGTCACACTGAGTGATACACTATCTTGTCCTGTCACACTGAGTGATACACTATCTTGTCCTGTCACACTGAGTGATACACTATCTTGTCCTGTCACACTGAGTGATACACTATCTTGTCCTGTCACACTGAGTGATACACTATCTTGTTCTGTCACACTGAGTGATACACTATCTTGTCTGTCTGGCACACTGATACACTATCTTGTCCTGTCACACTGAGTGATACACTATCTTGTCCTGTCACACTGAGTGATACACTATCTTGTCCTGTCACACTGAGTGAGACACTATCTTGTTCTGTCACACTGAGTGATACACTATCTTGTTCTGTCACACTGAGTGATACACTATCTTGTCTGTCACACTGAGTGATACACTATCTTGTCCTGGCACACTGATACACTATCTTGTCCTGTCACACTGAGTGATACACTATCTTGTTCTGTCACACTGAGTGATACACTATCTGTTCTGTCACACTGAGTGATACACTATCTTGTCCTGTCACACTGAGTGATACACTATCTTGTCCTGGCACACTGATACACTATCTTGTCCTGTCACACTGAGTGATACACTATCTTGTCCTGGCACACTGATACACTATCTTGTCCTGTCACACTGAGTGATACACTATCTTGTCCTGTCACACTGAGTGATACACTATCTTGTCCTGTCACACTGAGTGATACACTATCTTTCAGAAGTTCGTGTTGTCTTTGTATCAACATTCCAGATATTTCATGTGTCAGTTATGTCTTTCAATGACTATGTACATCTGTATTTATAGTGTCAAGGTCAAGTGTGTGCTTCTAGTGAAGTTGGTCATTCTCTGTCTTCTACGTTTAGTTCCAGCAGAAGGCTCCATCAAGCCGCATCGTCGATTTGATTTTGTACCAACTCTTACCTGTACCATTTATGACTTTTCTTGATCTCTCTTCTCGTGACAACACACAGAAAAACACAGTTATCATAACAACACACTGAAAAACACCGTTATCAGACCAACACCCAGAAAAACACAGTTATCATAACAACACAACGAAAACGTCATTATCATAACAACACACTGAAAATAACCGTTATCAGACCAACACACAAAAAAAAACACCGTTATCATAACAACACCGAGAAAAACAATATTGTCATACCAACACACTGAAAAACACCATTATCAACCAACACCCACAAAAAACACCATTATCATACCAACACCCAGAAAAACACCATTATCATCACACAGCACCCAGAAACACCATTATCATAACAACACATTGAAAAACACCATTATCATACCAACACAATGAAAAACACCGTAATCATACCAACACATCGAGAAACGTCATTATCATACCAACACCCATAAAAACACCATTATCGGACCAACATCATTAAAAACAGCGTTATCACACCAACACCATGAAGAAACCCTTTTAACGACCACACTATGTCAGACACCCTCAATGTGTTCTTATAATTTTTTATTTTTATTTTTAGATCGTTCATTTCACTAGCTCTCCGTATCTCTGACATCAGCCACTACCAGCTCTCTGTATCTCTGATATCAGCCACTACCAGCTCTCCGTATCTCTGACATCAGCTACTACCAGCTCTCCGTATCTCTGACATCAGCCAACTACCAGCTCTCTGTATCTCTGATATCAGCTACTACCAGCTCTCTGTATCTCTGATATCAGCTACTACCAGCTCTCTGTATCTCCATCAGCTACTACCTTCTCCGTATCTCTGAATCAGCTACTACCAGCTCTCTGTATTTCTGATATCAGCTACTACCAGCTCTCTGTATCTCTGACATCAGCTACTACCAGCTCTCTGTATCTCTGATATCAGCTACTACCAGCTCTCTGTATCTCTGACATCAGCTACTACCAACTCTCCGTATCTCTGATATCAGCTACTACGCTCTCTGTATCTCTGACATCAGCTACTACCAGCTCTCGTATCTCTGACATCAGCTACTACCAGCTCTCTGTATCTCTGACATCAGCTACTACCAACTCTCCGTATCTCTGACATCAGCTACTACCAGCTCTCCGTATCTCTGACATCAGCTACTACCAACTCTCCGTATCTCTGACATCAGCTACTACCAACTCTCCGTATCTCTGATATCAGCTACTACCAACTCTCCGTATCTCTGACATCAGCTACATACCAGCTCTCTGTATCTCTGACATCAGCTACTACCAACTCTCCGTATCTCTGACATCAGCTACTACCAACTCTCCGTATCTCTGATATCAGCTACTACCAGCTCTCTGTATCTCTGATATCAGCTACTACCAGCTCTCTGTATCTCTGACATCAGCTACTACCAGCTCCGTATCTCTAACATCAGCTACTACTAGATCTCCGTATCTCTGACATCAGCCACTACCAGCTCTCTATATCTCTGACATCAGCTACTACCAGCTCTCTGTATCTCTGACATCAGCAACTACCAGCTCCGTATCTCTGACATCAGCTACTACCAGCTCTCTGTATCTCTGACATCAGCAACTACCAGCTCCGTATCTCTGACATCAGCTACTACCAGCTCTTTGTATCTCTGATATCAGCTACTACCAGCTCTCTGTATCTCTGACATCAGCTACTACCAGCTCCGTATCTCTTACATCAGCTACTACTAGATCTCCGTATCTCTGACATCAGCCACTACCAGCTCTCTATATCTCTGACATCAGCTACTACCAGCTCTCTATATCTCTGACATCAGCAACTACCAGCTCCGTATCTCTGACATCAGCTACTACCAGCTCTCCGTATCTCTGACATCAGCTACTACCAGCTCTCTGTATTTCTGATATCAGCTACTACCAGCTCTCTGTATCTCTGACATCAGCTACTACCAGCTCTCTGTATCTCTGATATCAGCTACTACCAGCTCTCTGTATCTCTGACATCAGCTACTACCAACTCTCCGTATCTCTGATATCAGCTACTACCAGCTCTCTGTATCTCTGATATCAGCTATTACCAGCTCTCTGTATCTCTGATATCAGCTACTACCAGCTCTCTGTATCTCTGACATCAGCTACTACCAGCTCTCTGTATCTCTGATATCAGCTACTACCAGCTCTCTGTATCTCTGGCATCAGCTACTACCAGCTCTCCGTATCTCTGACATCAGCTACTACCAGCTCTCTGTATCTCTGACATCAGCTACTACCAACTCTCCGTATCTCTGACATCAGCTACTACCAGCTCTCCGTATCTCTGACATCAGCTACTACCAACTCTCGGTATCTCTGACATCAGCTACTACCAGCTCTCTGTATCTCTGACATCAGCTACTACCAACTCTCCGTATCTCTGACATCAGCTACTACCAACTCTCCGTATCTCTGATATCAGCTACTACCAGCTCTCTATATCTCTGACATCAGCTACTACCAGCTCTCTATATCTCTGACATCAGCAACTACCAGCTCCGTATCTCTGACATCAGCTACTACCAGCTCTCCGTATCTCTGACATCAGCTACTACCAGCTCTCTGTATCTCTGACATCAGCTACTACCAGCTCTCCGTATCTCTGACATCAGCTACTACTAGCTCTCCGTATCTCTGACATCAGCTACTACCAGCTCTTTGTATCTCTGACATCAGCCACTACCAGCTCTCCGTATCTCTGACATCAGCCATTACCAGCTCTGTATCTCTGACATCAGCCACTACCAGCTCTGTTTCTCTGACATCAGCCACTACCAGCTCTCCGTAAATCTGACATCAGCTACTACCAGCTCCGTATTCTGACATCAGCGCTACCAGCACTCTGAATCTCTGACATCAGCCACTACCAGCACTCTGAATCTCTGACATCAGCTACTACCAGCTCCGTATTTCTGACATCAGCCGCTATCAGCTCTCGGTATCTCTGACATCATTTTTTTTTTTCAATTACCACATTCATACTTACACAAATGAGGATCCGTTATTGTCCTTGGTCATTAATCAGTTATTGTCCTTAGTCATTGATGAGTTATTGTTCTTGATCATTGATCAGTTATTGTCATTGGTCTTTGACGAGTTATTGTCCTTTGTCTATGATCAATTTTTTGTACTTGGTCTATGATCAGTTGTTGTCCTGGTAATTAGTGAGTTATTGTCTTTAGTCATTGATGGGTTATTGTCCTTGGTCATTGATGAGTTATTGTCTTTGGTCAATGATGAGTTATTTTCCTTCGTCATTGAACAGCTATTGTCCTTGGCTATTGATCAGTTATTGTCCTTGTTCTAAGATCAGTTTTGTCCATGGTCATTGATGAGTTATTGACCTTGGTGACTGATGAGTTAATGCCCTTGGTCATTGATCAGTTATTGTCCTAAGTGAATGATGAGCTATTGTTCTTAGTCATCGATGAGTTATTGTCCCTGATCATTGATCAGTTATTGTCCTTGGTCATCGATGAGTTAGTCCTTGGTCATTGATCAGTTATTGTCCTTGGTGATTGATGAGTTATTGTCCTTTGTCATTGAGGAGTTATTGTCCAAATCATTGATTAGTTATTGTCCCTGATCATTCATCAGTTATTTTCCTTGGTTATTCATCAATTATTGTCCTTCGTCATTGTTGAGTTATTATCTTTGGTCATTGAACAGTTATTGTCCTTGTTCATTGATTAGTTATTGTCCTTGTTCATTGAATAGTTATTGTCCTTGGTCATTGATCAGTTATAGTCCTTGGTCATTGATCAGTTATTGTCCTTGGTCATTTATCAGTTATTGTCCTGGTCATGGTCAGTAATTGTTCTTGGTCTAGGATCAGTTATTGTCATTGGTCATTTGATGAGTTATTGTATTTGGTAATTGATGATTTATTGTCTTTGGTCATTGAGGAGTTATTGTTCATGGTAATTGATAAGTTATTGTCCTTGGTCATTGATGAGTTATTATCCTTGGTTATTGATGAGTTATTGTCCTCTGTCATGGATGAGTTATTGTCCTTGGTCATTAATGAGTTATTGTCTTTGTCATGGGTGAGTTATTGTCCTTGGTCATGGATGAGTTATTGTCCTTGTCATTGATGAGTTATTGTCTTTGTCATGGATGAGTTATTGTCCTTGGTCATTGATGAGTTATTGTCTTTGTCATTGATGAGTTATTGTCCTTGGTCATTGATGAGTTATTGTCCTTGGTCATTGATGAGTTATTGTCTTTGGTAATTGAGAACAGTAGAGGCCTAGCAAAAGAGATGATGATGGTAGAGATGACAGTAGAGACCTAGCAAAAGAGATCATGATGGTAGAGATGACAGTAGAGACCTAGCAAAAGAGATGATGATGGTAGAGATGACAGTAGAGACTTAGCAAAAGAGATGATGATGGAAGAGATGACAGTAAAGACCTAGCAAAAGAGATGATGATGGAAGAGATGACAGTAGAGGCCTAGCAAAAGAGATGATGATGGTAGAGATGACAGTAGAGACCTAGCAAAAGAGATGATGATGGTAGAGATGACAGTAGAGACTAAGCAAAAGAAATGAAATGATGATGGTAGAGATGACAGTAGAGACCTAGCAAAAGAAATGAAATGATGATGGTAGAGATGACAGTAGAGGCCTAGCAAAAGAGATGATGATGGTAGAGGTGACAGTAGAGACCTAGCAAAAGAGATGATGATGGTAAAGATGACAGTAGAGACCTAGCAAAAGAGATGATGATGGAAGAGATGACAGTAAAGACCTAGCAAAAGAGATGATGATGGAAGAGATGACAGTAGAGGCCTAGCAAAAGAGATGATGATGGTAGAGATGACAGTAGAGACTTAGCAAAAGAGATGATGATGGTAGAGATGACAGTAGAGACTAAGCAAAAGAAATGAAATGATGATGGTAGAGATGACAGTAGAGACCTAGCAAAAGAAATGAAATGATGATGGTAGAGATGACAGTAGAGGCCTAGCAAAAGAGATGATGATGGTAGAGGTGACAGTAGAGACCTAGCAAAAGAGATGATGATGGTAAAGATGACAGTAGAGACCTAGCAAAAGAGATGATGATGGTAGAGATGACAGTAGAGACCTAGCAACAGAGATGATGATGGTAGAGATGACAGTAGAGGCCTAGCAAAAGAGATGATATGGTAGAGATGACAGTAGAGACCTAGCAACAGAGATGATGATGGTAGAGGTGACAGTAGAGACCTAGCAAAAGAGATGATGATGGTAGAGATGACAGTAGAGCCTAGCAAAAGAGATGATGATGGTAGAGATGACAGTAGAGACCTAGCAACAGAGATGATGATGGTAGAGATGACAGTAGAGACCTAGCAAAAGAGATGATGATGGTAGAGATGACAGTAGAGACTTAGCAAAAGAAATGATGATGGTAGAGATGACAGTAGAGACCTAGCAAAAGAGATGATGATGGTAGAGATGACAGTAGAGACCTAGCAACAGAGATGATGATGGTAGAGATGACAGTAGAGACCTAGCAAAAGAGATGATGATGGTAGAGATGACAGTAGAGACCTAGCAAAGAAATGATGATGGTAGAGATGACAGTAGAGACCTAGCAAAAGAGATGATGATGGTAGAGATGACAGTAGAGACCTAGCAAAAGAGATGATGATGGTAAAGATGACAGTAGAGGCCTAGGAAAAGAGATGATGATGGTAAAGATGACAGTAAAGACCTAGCAAAAGAAATAATGATGGTAGAGATGACAGTAGAGACCTAGCAAAAAAAATGATGATGGTAGAGATGACAGTAGAGACCTAGCAACAGAGATGATGATGGTAGAGATGACAGTAGAGACCTAGCAAAAGAGATGATGATGGTAGAGATGACAGTAGAGACTTAGCAAAAGAAATGATGATGGTAGAGATGACAGTAGAGACCTAGCAAAAGAGATGATGATGGTAGAGATGACAGTAGAGACCTAGCAACAGAGATGATGATGGTAGAGATGACAGTAGAGACCTAGCAAAAGAGATGATGATGGTAGAGATGACAGTAGAGACCTAGCAAAAGAAATGATGATGGTAGAGATGACAGTAGAGACCTAGCAAAAGAGATGATGATGGTAGAGATGACAGTAGAGACCTAGCAAAAGAGATGATGATGGTAAAGATGACAGTAGAGGCCTAGGAAAAGAGATGATGATGGTAAAGATGACAGTAAAGACCTAGCAAAAGAAATGATGATGGTAGAGATGACAGTAGAGACCTAGCAAAAGAATGATGATGGTAAAGATGACAGTAGAGACCTAGCAAAAGAGATGATGATGGTAGAGATGACAGTAGAGGCCTAGGAAAAGAGATGATGATGGTAGAGATGACAGTAGAGACCTAGCAAAAGAAATGATGATGGTAGAGATGACAGTAGAGACCTAGCAAAAGAGATGATGATGGTAAAGATGACAGTAGAGACCTAGCAAAAGAAATGATGATGGTAAAGATGACAGTAGAGACCTAGCAAAAGAAATGATGATGGTAGAGATGACAGTAGAGACCTAGCAAAAGAGATGATGATGGTAAAGATGGCAGTAGAGACCTAGCAACAGAGATGATGATGGTAGAGATGACAGTAGAGACCTAGCAAAAGAAATGATGATGGTAGAGATGACAGTAGAGACCTAGCAAAAGAGATGATGATGGTAAAGATGACAGTAGAGACCTAGCAAAAGAGATGATGATGGTAAAGATGGCAGCAGAGACCTAGCAAAAGAAATGATGATGGTAGAGATGACAGTAGAGACCTAGCAACAGAGATGATGATGTTAAAGATGGCAGTAGAGACCTAGCAAAAGAAATGATGATGGTAGAGATGACAGTAGAGACCTAGCAAAAGAGATGATGATGGTAGAGATGACAGTAGAGACCTAGCAAAAGAGATGATGATGGTAAAGATGACAGTAGAGACCTAGCAAAAGAGATGATGATGGTAAAGATGGCAGCAGAGACCTAGCAAAAGAAATGATGATGGTAGAGATGACAGTAGAGACCTAGCAACAGAGATGATGATGGTAAAGATGGCAGTAGAGACCTAGCAAAAGAAATGATGATGGTAGAGATGACAGTAGAGACCTAGCAACAGAGATGATGATGGTAAAGATGGCAGTAGAGACCTAGCAAAAGAAATGATGATGGTAGAGATGACAGTAGAGACCTAGCAAAAGAGATGATGATGGTAAAGATGACAGTAGAGACCTAGCAAAAGAGATGATGATGGTAAAGATGACAGTAGAGACCTAGCAAAAGAGATGATGATGGTGAAGATGACAGTAGAGACCTAGCAAAAGAGATGATGATGGTAAAGATGACAGTAGAGACCTAGCAAAAGAAATGATGATGGTAGAGATGACAGTAGAGACCTAGCAAAAGAAATGATGATGGTAGAGATGACAGTAGAGACCTAGCAAAAGAGATGATGATGGTAAAGATGACAGTAGAGACCTAGCAAAAGAGATGATGATGGTAAAGATGACAGTAGAGACCTAGCAAAAGAGATGATGATGGTAAAGATGACAGTACTTAGAGACTTCTACATTGTGTAATGAAAACGTTGGGTGTAGTTGTTTGAAATGTTGATATATTGATGACAGATGTGGCGAGTGCTTCTAGTTCTATTTTGTCTTAACTTTGGGGGATGTTTTTTTTTTGGTTGGGGAAAAGGGGGGGGGTGGAGAGGAAGGGGTGCGGTATGTTCTAGAAGTTTTTTTCTGCTGGCTTTTGATGTTTTGTTTGTCCTTTTGGTATTTGTTAGCGAGATGGGCTGTCCATGTGTATGTATGTATGTATGTATGTATGTATGTATGTATGTATGTATGTATGTATGTATGTATGTATGTGTGTATGTATGTATGTGTGTATGTATGTATGTATGTATGTATGTATGTATGTATGTATGTATGTATGTATGTATGTATGTATGTATGTATGTATGTATGTATGTATGTATGTATGTATGTATGTATGTGTGTGTGTGTGTGTGTGTGTGTGTATATGTATGTATGTATGTATGTATGTATGTATGTATGTATGTATGTGTGTGTGTGTGTGTATGTATGTATGTATGTATGTATGTATGTATGTATGTATGTATGTATGTATGTATGTATGTATGTATGTATGTGTGTATGTATGTATGTACGTGTGTGTGTATGTGTGTCTATTTATGTATGTGAATGTATGTATATTTGTATGTGTATATATGTATGTATGTGTGTATGTGCGTATATGTGTATGTATATGTGTATATATGTATGTATGTATGTAACGTAAATAGCTCGGATGTATTATGTTGGTATCTGTGTTTGAGCTACGTGGCCAACACAGCGGCACCTATGATCGTCGTCATGTTCCTTGTGTTGAGCCTTAATTGCAATGTTTTCAGAGTCTATGCCCGCTTTTAGTGGACACAATGAATGGCCACACCAATTAAGTGTTAGACATGGCTCCTTACATTATGGCATCCCATTGTCTTTCTTGAAATGATCTGGCAGCCGTCAGTTATTAATGTGGTAGTAGTAGTGGTTGTAGTGATGGTGGTAGTAGTAGTGTTGGTAGTGGTAGTGGTAGTAGTAATAGAAGTGGTTATAGTAGCTGTAGTAGTTGTAGTAATAGAGATAGTAGTGATACTAATAATGTCAATAGTGGTAGATGTAGTAGTAGTAGTAGTAGTAGTAATATTAGTAGTGGTGGTAGTTGTAGTGGTAGGGGTAATGGGAGTAGTAGTGGTAGAAGTAGTCGTAGTGGTAGTAGTGTTAACGGAGGTAGTAGTAGTGGTAGTAGCGTTAGTGGAAGAAGTAGTAATAGTGGTAGTCGTGTTAGTGGAAGTAGTAGTAATAGTGGTAGTATTGTTAGTGGAGGTAGTAGTAATAGTGGTAGTCGTGTTAGTGGAAGTAGTAGTAATAGTGGTAGTATTGTTAGTGGAGGTAGTAGTAATAGTGGTAGTCGTGTTAGTGGAAGTAGTAGTAATAGTGGTAGTATTGTTAGTGGAGGTAGTAATAATAGTGGTAGTATTGTTAGTGGAAGTAGTAGTAATAGTTGTAGTTTCGTTAGTGGAAGTAGTAGTAATAGTGGTAGTAGCGTTAGTGGAAGTAGTAGTAATAGTGGTAGTATTGTTAGTGGGGGTAGTAGTAATAGTGGTAGTATTGTTAGTGGAAGTAGTAGTAATAGTGGTAGTATTGTTAGTGGAAGTAGTAGTAATAGTGGTAGTATTGTTAGTGGAGGTAGTAGTAATAGTGGTAGTATTGTTAGTGGAAGTAGTAGTAATAGTTGTAGTTTCGTTAGTGGAAGTAGTAGTAATAGTGGTAGTAGCGTTAGTGGAAGTAGTAGTAATAGTGGTAGTATTGTTAGTGGGGGTAGTAGTAATAGTGGTAGTATTGTTAGTGGAAGTAGTAGTAATAGTGGTAGTATTGTTAGTGGAAGTAGTAGTAATAGTGGTAGTATTGTTAGTGGAGGTAGTAGTAATAGTGGTAGTATTGTTAGTGGAAGTAGTAGTAATAGTGGTAGTTTCGTTAGTGGAAGTAGTAGTAATAGTGGTAGTAGCGTTAGTGGAAGTAGTAGTAATAGTGGTAGTATTGTTAGTGGAGGTAGTAGTAATAGTGGTAGTAGCGTTAGTGGAAGTAGTAGTAATAGTGGTAGTAGCGTTAGTGGAAGTAGTAGTAATAGTGGTAGTAGCGTTAGTGGAAGTAGTAGTAATAGTGGTAGTATTGTTAGTGGAGGTAGTAGTAATAGTGGTAGTATTGTTAGTGGAGGTAGTAGTAATAGTGGTAGTCGTGTTAGTGGAAGTAGTAGTAATAGTGGTAGTATTGTTAGTGGAAGTAGTAGTAATAGTGGTAGTAGCGTTAGTGGAAGTAGTAGTAATAGTGGTAGTAGCGTTAATTGAAGTAGTAGTAATAGTGGTAGTCGTGTTAGTGGAAGTAGTAGTAATAGTGGTAGTATTGTTAGTGGAAGTAGTAGTAATAGTGGTAGTCGTGTTAGTGGAAGTAGTAGTAATAGTGGTAGTATTGTTAGTGGAAGTAGTAGTAATAGTGGTAGTATTGTTAGTGGAAGTAGTAGTAATAGTGGTAGTATTGTTAGTGGAGGTAGTAGTAATAGTGGTAGTCGTGTTAGTGGAAGTAGTAGTAATAGTAATAGTGGTAGTAGAAGTATTAATAGTAGAGGTAGTTGTAGTAGTAGTAGTAGTGGTAGTGGTAGTAGTAGTAGTCAATGATATTAGTAGTGATGGCGGTAGTAGAATTGTTGTAGTATTGGTGGTAGTAGTAGAATTAGTAGTAGTACTGGTAGTCATCCTGGTAGTGGTAGTAGTAGTTGTAGTGGTAGTAGTTGTACCAATGATAGTAGTAGTAGTAGTAGTAGTAGTAGTAGTAGTAGTAGTAGTAGTAATAGTGGTATAGTAGTAATGATAGTAAGGGTAGCATTAGTAGTAGTGGTAGTAGTAGTGGTATTAGAAGTAGTAGTGGTATTAGCAGTAGTAGTAGTACTGATAGTACTGGTAGTAATAGTAGCAGTAGTGGTAGTAGTAGTAGTGGCAGTAGGAGCAGTAGTATTAGTAGTTGTAATAGTAGTAGTGGTCACACACATTATATTCCCTGGACACCACGTGACGGGCACACACATTATATTCCCAGTACGCCACGTGACGGTCACACACATTATATTCCCTGGACGCCATGTGACGGTCACACACATTATATTCCCTGGACGCCATGTGACGGTCACACACATTATATTCCCTGGACGCCATGTGACGGTCACACACATTATATTCCCTGGACGCCATGTGACAGTCACACACATTATATTCCCTGGACGCCATGTGACGGTCACACACATTATATTCCCTGTACGCCACGTGACGGTCACACACATTATATTCCCTGGACGCCATGTGACGGTCACACACATTATATTCCCAGTACGCCAGGTGACGGTCACACACATTATATTCCCTGGACACCACGTGACGGCCACACACATTATATTCCCTGTACGCCACGTGACGGTCACACACATTATATTCCCTGGACGCCATGTGACGGTCACACACATTATATTCCCAGTACGCCAGGTGACGGTCACACACATTATATTCCCTGGACACCACGTGACGGCCACACACATTATATTCCCTGCACGCCATGTGACGGTCACACACATTATATTCCCTGTACGCCACGTGACGGTCATACACATTATATTCCCTGGATGCCACGTAATGGTCCCACACATTATATTCCCTGGACGCCACGTAACGGTCCCACACATTATATTCCCTGGACGCCACGTGACGGTCACACACATTATATTCCCTGCACGCCACGTGACGGTTTTACAGAAGAATGTTGAGAATACCATGGACAGCTAAGAAGAGTAATGAAAACGTTCTGAAAGAGGCCAAAGCAAAAAGAGAACTAATTTCCAATATTAGGAAGAAACAATCATCATTTTGTGGCCATGTAATGAGAAGAGAACAACTGGAATATATTGTAACAACTGGGAAAATTGAGGGAGGAAGAGATAGAGGGAAGCAAAGAGAAAAGATACCAGACAGCTTAAGAAAATGGCTTGACAGAAGGTCAACAGCAGAAATGATAAATAACTGACAAGATCGAAAGTTGAGGAGAGAGATGATCACTTACGCCAGCATGCCCGGTACTTGAAGATGATGATGATGATGACGCCACGTGACGTGACGGGACTCTATACTTTTACTTATAAGTAGATGACATGTCACGTGGTGGTGCCCTATCCTGATCTACTGTCAATGTGTGACGGTAAGAGGTGAATATATTCCTTTTTTTTCATGACAAAAACAAGCCGACCCTGTTATGTTAGAAACATCATCACCACACCCCGGAACAACCCATAGGTGCTCCGATTTCCCTCGAAATGTGAAGAAAACTCCGAGGAGAACTTTGATCCACATGCACGAACTCCGTGGTAAGATATACGTATGTACATATTTGTGTGTGTGTGTGTTGTGTTGTTCTTATTTTTTAAAATGAATTAATGTTAGTTCTCGGAACTAGTGAAGAAAAACTCTGGCAGACAACCCAAGATGCACGGACAACCGGAAATAACATCTGACCTGGCATCTGAGACTTAGCAGTCGGGTCTGTGAGTGAAGGTCCCAGAGAGGGAAGAGGACAGTTCCATCCAGTAAATCAGCTTGAACGAGCTGGCTCCATGAATAATTGAGTCAAGTTCTTGTGACTTCTGCGTTCTAGAGTTGCTAGCCAACACTATCTATCTATCTATCTATCTATCTATCTATCTATCTATCTATCTATCTATCTATCTATCTATCTATCTATCTATCTATCTATCTATCTATCTATCTATCTATCTATCTATCTATCTATCTATCTATCTATCTATCTATCTATCTATCTATCTATCTATCTATCTATCTATCTATCTATCTATCTATCTATCCATCCATCCATCCATCCATCCATCCATCCATCCATCCATCCATCCATCCATCCATCCATCCATCCATCCATCCATCCATCCATCCATCCATCCATCCAGCCATCCATCCATCATCTATCTATCTATCTATCTATCTATCTGTCTATCTATCTATCTATCTATCTATCTATCTATCTATCTATCCATCCATCCATCCATCCATCCATCCATCCATCCATCCATCCATCCATCCATCCATCCAGCCATCCATCCATCATCTATCTATCTATCTATCTATCTATCTATCTATCTATCTATCTATCTATCTATCTATCTATCTATCTATCTATCTATCTATCTATCCATCCATCCATCCATCCATCCATCCATCCATCCATCCATCCATCCATCCATCCATCCATCCATCCATCCATCCATCCAGCCAGCCATCCATCCATCATCTATCTATCTATCTATCTATCTATCTATCTATCTATCTATCTATCTATCTATCTATCTATCTATCTATCTATCTATCTATCTATCTATCTATCTATCTATCTATCTATCTATCTATCTATCTATCTATCTATCTATCTATCTATCTCTCTGTCTGTCTGTCTGTCTGTCTGTCTGTCTGTCTGTCTGTCTGTCTGTCTGTCTGTCTTTCTTTCTTTCTGTCTGTCTGTCTAGTGTTTCACATTAAATATTCCAGTGTTTCTTATATACCACATCACTCAAGTGTTTCTTACTAACCACATTATTCTCGTGTTTCTTATATACCACATTACTCGATTGTTTAATATATACCACATTACTGAAGTGTTTCTTATATACGACATTACTCAAGCGTTTCATATTAACCACATTGCTCAAGTGTTTCTTATATACCACATTACTCAAGTGTTTCATATTAACCACATTATTCCAGTGTTAAATTTAACATTTAACATTTAAGAAAGATCAATACATGTGAGATGCGATGCTTGAGAAAAGTAACAAACAACACAAGAAGAGATAGAATACCAAATGAAACCATAAGAAAAATGGTAGGAACAAAACCCTGCCAAGAATATATAGAACAACAACAACTTAAATGGTTTGGCCACCTGGTCAGAATGAATCCTCACCAATCACCATCAAGGGCGTTCTTCTCGAGAATGCATGGAAAAAGACCAAGAGGAAGACCCAGAAGAAAATGGATAGATGCAGTGACAGAGACATGTAACAACAAAGGAAAATCACTAATTCAGACAATTCGAGCAGCACAAGAACGACAAATGATATAAACCACGACACTTTTTAGGTATCAGTGAAAAGAGAAAAGAAGAAGAAGAAGATTCCAGTGTTTCCTAATGATCACATAACTCCAGTGTTTCCTATTGATCACATAACTGCAGTGTTTCCTATTGATCACATTACTTCAGTGTTTCCTATTGACCTCATAACTCCAGTGTCTGCTATTGATCACATAACTTCAGTGTTTCATATTGTTCATATTACTTCAGTGTTTCCTATTGACCACATTACTCCAGTGTTTAATATTTACTACATTACTCCAGTGTTTTCTATTGGACCATTACTCTAGTTTTTCCTATTAATTATATTACTCCAGTATTTCCTATTGACAACATTACTCCACTATTTCCTATTGACAACATTACTCCAGTGTTTCCTATTGACCACTTTACTCCAGTGTTTCATACTCCAGTGTTTCACAATCACCACATTACTCCAGTGTTTCCAACTCAAGGTTTTCCTCTTGACCACATTACTCCAATTTGTTCTATTGATCACATTACTCAAGCGTTTCTTATTGATCACGTTACTACAGTGTTTCATATTGATTACATTACTTCAGTGTTTCCTAGTGACCACATTATTCCAGTGTTTCCTCTTGACCACTTTAGTCCAGTGTTTCCTAATGGGCACTTTTCTCCAGTGTTTCATATTGATCACATTACTCCAGTGTTTCCTTCTCCAGTGTTTCCTATTGACCACATTACTCCAGTGTTTCCTAAAGGGCCCGTCACTCCAGTTCTACCTTTTGACCACATTACTCCAGGGTTTCCTATTGAACCCATTACACCAGTTTATCCTATTGACCACATCACTCCAGTATTTCATACTCTGGTGTTTCCTATTGATCACATTACTCCAGTGTTTATTATTGACTACATACCTCCAGTGTTTTCGATTGGACCCATTACTCTAGTTTATCCTATTAATCACATTACTCCGGTATTTCCTACTGACCACATTAATTCAGCGTTTCCTATTGATCACAATATTTAGAGTTTCCTCTTGACCACATTAATCCAATGTTTCTTAATAATCACATTACTCCAGTGTTTCTTATTGAACACGTTACTGCAGTGTTTCATATTGATTACATTACTTCAGTGTTTCCTATTGACCACATTACTCCTGTGTTTCATATTGACCACATTACTACAGAGTTTCCTATTTACAATATTACTGCAGTGTTTCCTATTGACCACTTTACTCCAGTGTTTCCTACTCCAGTGTTTCATATTGACCACATTACTCCAGTGTTTCCTACTCCAGTGTTTCATATTGACCACATTACTCCAGTGTTTCCTACTCCAGGTTTTCCTATTGGCCATATTACTCCAGTGTTTCCTAATCACCACATTACTCCTGTGTTTCCTAAATACCACATTACTCCAGTGTTTCCCATTGACCACAGTACTCTGGTGTTTCCTAATGATCATATTACATAAGTGTTTCCTATTGACCACATTACTCCAGTATTTCATGTTGACTACATTACTCGACTGTTTTCTAGTGGACCCATTACTCCAGTCTTTTATATTGACAAAATCACTATAGTTTTTCCTATTGACAACATTACTCCCGTGTTTCCTATAGACCTCTTTACTCCAGTGTATCCTACTCCAATGTTTCCTATTGACCAAATTACTCCAGTGTCTTATAATGACCACATTACTTCAGTGTTTCTTACTCCAGTGTTTCCGATTGACCACACTACTCTAGTGTTTCCTACTCCAGTTTTTCATATTGTTACATTACTCCATTGTTTCCTATTGATCACATTACTCAAGTGTTTACTATTCACCACATTACTCCAGTGTTTCCTACTCCAGTGGTTTGTATTGAACACATTACTCCAGTGTTTCCTATTGATCACATTACCCCAGTGTTTCCTATTTACCAAATTACTCTAGCGTTTTCTATTGACCACATTACTCCAGTGTTTCCAACTGACCACATTACACCAGTGTTTTTTACCACATTACTGTAATGTTTTTTTATGACCACATATCTCCAGTGTTTCCTATTGATCACATTACTTC
The DNA here is from genome assembly GCA_032433765.1 of Megaustenia siamemsis. Taxonomy (NCBI): domain Eukaryota; kingdom Metazoa; phylum Mollusca; class Gastropoda; order Stylommatophora; family Ariophantidae; genus Megaustenia; species Megaustenia siamemsis. The sequence continues at coordinate 15,704,572 of JAVIAB010000139.1, read as the reverse complement.
AGTGTTTCATATTTTTCACATTACTCCAATGTTTACTATTGACCACATAACTCCAGTGTTTCTTATTTACCACATTACTCCAGTGTTTGCTATTGTCAATATTTCTCCAGTGTTTCCTTTTGATCACATTACTCCAGTGTTTCCAACTGACAACATTACTCCAGTGTTTCCCATTGACCACATTACTCCAGAGTTTCTTATTTACCACATTACTCCTGTGTTTCTTATTGACCACATTACTCCAGTATTTCCTACTCTGGTGTTTACTATTGATCACGTTAGTTCAGTGATTCCTATTGACCACATTGCTCCATTGTTTATTATTGACTACATTACTCAAGTATTTCCTACTATGGTGTTTACTATTGATCACATTAGTTCAGTGATTCCTATTGACCACATTACTCCATTGTTTATTATTGACTACATTACTCAAGTTTTTCCTATTAATCACATTACTCCAGTACTTCCTACTGATCACATTAATTCAGCGTTTCCTATTGACCACTATATTTAGAGTTTCCTCTTGACCACATTAATCCAACGTTTCCCCTATTGATCACATTACTCCAGTGTTTCTCATTGAACACGTTACTACAGTGTTTCATATTGATTACATTACTTCAGTTTTTCCTATTGACCACATTACTCCTGTGTTTCATTACTCCAGTGTTTCCTACTGCAGGTTTTCCTATTGACTACATTACTCCAGTGTTTCCTACCCCAGTGTTTCCCATTGACCACATTACTCTGGTGTTTCATAATGATCACATTACATCAGTGTTTCCTATTGACCACATTACTCCAGTGTTTCGTGTTGACTACATTACTCTACTATTTTCTAGTGGACCCATTACTCCAGTGTTTTATATTGATAACATCACTACGGTTTTTCCTATTGATCACATTACTCCACTGTTTCCTATTGGCCACTTTACTCCAGTGTATTCTACTCCAGTGTTTCCTATTGACCACATTACACCAGTGTCTCATATTGACCACATTACTCCAGTGTCTCCTAATGACCACATTACTCCTGAGTTTCTTATTTACCACATTACTCCAATGTTTGCTATTGTCCACATTACTCTAGTGTTCCCTATTGATCACATTATTTTAGTGTTTCCTTTTGACCACATTACTCCAGTGTTTCCAGTTGACCACATTACTCTTGTGTTTCCTAATGACCACATAACTCCAGTGTTTTATATTGATCACATTACGTCAGTGTTTCTTTTTGACCACATCACTACAGTGTTTCCTATTGACAACATTACTCCACTGTTTCGTATTGACCACTTTACTCCAGTGTTTCCTACTCCAGTGTCTCCTAATGACCACATTACTCCAGTGTTTCCTACTCCATTATTTCCTATTGACCATATAACCACAGTGTTTCTTACTCCAGATTTCCTATTGACCACATTACTCCAGTGTTTCCTATTGATCACATTACCCCAGTGTTTCCTATTTACCAAATTACTCTAGCGTTTTCTATTAACCACATTCCTCCAGTGTTTCCAACTGACCACATAACTCCAGTGTTTCCTATTGATCACATTACTTCAGTGTTTCATGTTTTCCACAATACTCCAGTGTTTACTGTTGACCACATTACTCCAGTGTTTCTTATTTACCACATTACTCCAATGTTTGCTATTGTCCATATTACTCCAGTGTTTCCTTTTGATCACATTTCTCCAGTGTTTCTTACTGTCCACATTACTCAAGTGTTTCCTATTGACCTCATGACTCCAGTGTTTCCTATTTATCACATTTCTCCAGGCTTTCCTATTGACCACATTACTCCTGTGTTTCCTAATTACCACATAACTATAGTGTTTCATAATGATCACATTACTTCAGTGTTTCTTTTTGACCACATCACTACAGTGTTTCCTATTGACAACATTACTCCACTGTTTCCTATTGACCACTTTACTCCAGTGTTTCCTACTCCAGTGTTTCCTATTGACCACATTACTCCAGTGTCTCATAATGACCACATTACTCCAGTGTTTCCTACTCCAGTGTTTCATATTGACCACATTACTCCAGTGTTTCCTATTGATCACATTACCCCAGTGTTTCCTATTTACCAAATTACTCTAGCGTTTTCTATTGACCACATTACTCCAGTGTTTCCAACTGACCACATTACACCAGTGTTTTTTACCACATTACTCTAGTGTATTTTTAATGACCACATAACTCCAGTGTTTCCTATTGATCACATTACTTCATTGTTTCATATTTTCCACATATCTCCAATGTTTACTATTGACCACATTACTCCAGTGTTTCTTATTTACCACATTACTCCAATGTTTGCTATTGTCCATATTATTCCAGTGTTTCCCCTAATTACTGCAGTGTTTCCTATTTATCACATTGCTCCAGGCTTTCCTATTGACCACATTACTCCTGTGTTTCCTATTGACCACATACTTCAATATTTCCTATTTGCCACATTACTCGAGTGCTTCCTTTTGATCACATTTCTCCAGTGTTTTATACTGTCCACATTACTCCAGTGTTTCCTATTGACCACATTACTCCAGTGTTTCCTATTGACCAAATTACTCTAGTGTTTCTTATTTACCACATTACTTCAGTGTTTTCTACTGAACACATTACTCTAGTGTTTACTATTTGACCACATTACACCAGTGTTTCGTACTACAGTTTTCCTACTCCAATGTTTCCTGCTCTATTGTTTCAAATTCCAGTGTTTCCTTTTCGAGTTTTCCCTTTTCCAGTGTTCCCTATTCCCGTGTTTCCTATTCCCGTGTATCCTAATCCAGTGTTCCCTATTCCAGTGTTTCCTACTCCTGTATTCCCTACACCTGTGTTTCTACTCCAGTGTTTCCTACTCCAGTGTTACCTACTCCAGTGTTTCCTACTCCAGTGTTCCCTACTCCAATGTTCCCTATTCCAGTGTTCCCTACTCCTGTGTTTCCTACTCCAGTGTTCCCTATTCCAGTGTTCCCTGTTCCCGTGTTTCCTACTCATGTGTTTCCTACTAAGGACATTACATTTCGATGATGTCAGAAACAGGAGACTCACTAGCTTGAGCTTGGAGTCTATAACAGTAATAGTGGTAGTGCTGGTAGTAGTGGTGATGGTAGTGCTGGCGGTAGTGCTGATGGTAGTGGTGGTGGTAGTGATGGTGGTAGTGGTGGTGGTAGTACTGGCGGTAGTGCTGATGGTAGTGGTGGTGGTAGTGATGGTGGTAGTGATGGTGGTAGTTGTGGTGGTAGTACTGGCGGTAGTGCTGATGGTAGTGGTGGTGGTAGTACTGGTAGTAGTGGTGATGGTAGTGCTGGCGGTAGTGCTGATGGTAGTGGTGGTGGTAGTGATGGTGGTAGTGGTGGTGGTAGTACTGGCGGTAGTGCTGATGGTAGTGGTGGTGGTAGTGATGGTGGTAGTGGTGGTGGTAGTGATGGTGGTAGTGGTGGTGGTAGTACTGGCGGTAGTGCTGATGGTAGTGGTGGTGGTAGTGATGGTGGTAGTGGTGGTGGTAGTACTGGCGGTAGTGCTGATGGTAGTGGTGGTGGTAGTGATGGTGGCAGTGGTGGTGGTAGTGGTGATGGTAGTGCTGGCGGTAGTGCTGATGGTAGTGGTGGTGGTAGTGATGGTGGTAGTGGTGGTGGTAGTGGTGGTGGTAATTTCGGTGGTAGTAGTGGTGGTATTGGTGGTGGTAGTGGTGGTTGTAGTGCTGGTAGTAGTGGTGATGACAGTGGTGGTAGTAGTGGTGGTGGTAGTGGTGGTGGTGGAAGTGGTGGTGGTAGTGTTGGTAGTAGTTTTAATGGTAGTGGTGGTGGTAATGCCGGTGGTAGTGGTGGTGGTAGGAGTGGTGGTGGTGCTGATAGTAGTGGTGATCGTAGTGCTGGTAGTAGTGTTGATGGTAGTGGTGGTAGTAGTGATGATGGTAGTGGTAGTGGTAGTGGTGATGGTAGTCGTGGTGGTGGTGGTATTGGTGGTGGTAGTGGTAGTGGTAATGGTGGTGGTAGTGCTGGTAGTAGTGATGATGGTAGTGGTGATGGTAGAGCTGGTAGTCGTGGTGGTTGTAATACTGGTAGTAGTGCTGGTATTAGTGGTGATGGTAGTGCTGGTGGCAGTGGTGGTGGTAGTTGTGGTGATGGTAGTGGTGATGGTAGTGCTGGTGGTGGTTGTGGTAGTAGTGCTGGTAGTAGTGGTGATGGTAGTGGTGGTGGTAGTGGTGGTGGTAGTGGTGGTGGTAGTGGTTATGGTAGTGCTGGTGGTGGTAGTGGTGGTGTTAGTGCTGGTAGAGCTAGTGGTATTGGTGGTGGTAGTGCTAGTGGTAGTACTGGTGGTATTGTTGGTAGTGCTAGTGGTAATAGTAGTGATAGTAGTGGTTATAAGGTAGTAGTGGTATGGTAGTAGTAGGTGTTGTAGTAGTTGTGGTATGAATAGCAGTAGTGGTGGTAGTAGTGGTAGCAGTAGTAGTGGTAGCGATAGTAGTGATAGTGTTGGTAGCTGTAGTGATATTAGTGGTGTTAGCAGTGGTGGTGTCAGTGGTAGTAGTAGTGGTATTAGTCGTGATGGTAGTAGTGGTGGTAGTAGTGGCGATAGTAGTGAAGACAAGTGAAAGCATAGGTGAAGATGATGGTGAAGACATGAAATGACATGAAAAAATGACAAGAAACAGAATGGTTTGGAAAGTTGTTTGTTGAAGACCTATGCTCCACAGGGAGATAAAAGTGTGTCTTGAAGACCTATGCTTCACAGGGATCTGAAAGTGTTTGTTGACGACCTATGCTACACAGGGAGCTGAAAGTGTTTGTTGTTTACCTATTTTCCACAGGGAGTTGACAGTGTGTGTTGAAGACCTATGCTCCACAGGGAGATAAAAGTGTGTCTTGAAGACCTATGCTTCACATGGATCTAAAAGTGTTGTTGACGACCTGTGCTCCACAAGGATCTGAAAGTGTTTGTTGAAAACCTATGCACCACAGGGATCTGAAATTGTGTTTTGAATACCTATTTTCCACATGGAGTTAAAAGTGTGTGTTGAAGACCTATGCTCCACAAGGATCTGAAAGTGTTTGTTGATGACCTATGCTCCACAGGGATCTGAAAGTGTTTGTTGAAGATACATGCTCCACAGAGAGCTGAAAGTGTTTATTGAAGACCTATGCTACACAGGGAGCTGAAAGTGTTTGTTGATGACCTATGCTCCACAGGGAGCTGAAACTGTGTTCTGAATATCTATTCTCCATAGGGATCTGAAAGTGTTTGTTGATGACCTATGTTCCACAAGGATCTGAAAGTGTTTGTTGAAGACCTATGTTCCACAAGGATCTGAAAGTGTTTGTTGAAGACCTGTGCTCCACAGGGATCTGAAAATGTTTGTTGATGACCTATGTTCCACAAGGATCTGAAAATGTTTGTTGAATACCTATGCTCACAAGGATCTGAAAGTGTTTGTTGAAGACCTGTGCTCCACAGGGATCTGAAAGTGATTGTTGAACACCTATGCTCCACAAGGATCTGAAAGAATATATTGAAGACCTATGCTCCACAGGGATCTGAAAGTGTGTTTTAAATGCATATTCTCCACATGGAGTTGATAGTGTGTGTTGAAGACCTAAGCTTCACAAGGAGCAGAAGGTGTTTATTGAAGACCTATGCTCCACAAGTGGTATATTCCGGATATTCCGTTTCCGGTTGTTTCCAAAATGGAGGAATTATTTTTCTCCGGCTTGGTATAGAACCGTTGATCAGAGGTTTAACAAGCCGCTATCGTAAAACGATGTTGTTAATGAAACGTAGACCTGATACAGAATGTGTAAATTAGCAGTAGATAGTAGTGATAGTTTTTTCGGCCCTAAAACAACAACAAAAATAGGATTCTGGAATGTGCGAACAATGGCCGCTCCGACGAAACATGCACAGGTCGCGAGCGAGATGGACAGATACGATCTAGATATTTTAGGATTAAGCGAAATGCGCTGGCCTGGAACAGGTAGGAGATCTATTGATAATAAAATAGTAGTTTTTTCTGGAAGGGAAGATGGAAAACACCGTGAAGGAGTAGGCATAATGATGACAGACAAAGCTGCAAGAAGTTTATTAGAATGGGAACCGGTAAATAGCCGTCTGATACGAACACGATACAAAACAAAACATGGAAGACTTTCAATTATTCAATGTTATGCGCCTACTAACGAAGCTGATGATGAAGTTAAGGATGATTTTTATAACCAACTGCAACAACTTATAAACAAAATACCAAAACACGATCTTTTAATTGTAATGGGAGACTTCAACGCCAAAGTAGGACAAGATAACGCAGGAGTGGAACATGTGATGGGGAGAGAAGGCTGTAATACAACAAGTCAGAATGGAGAAAGATTAATAGAATTATGTTTAATAGAAAATTTAGTTATAGGTGGGACATTATTTCCACATAAAAATATCCACAAAACAACATGGATATCTCCTGATGATAGAACATCAAATCAAATTGACCACCTATGTATTAAACAACAATTCAGATCATCATTAATAGATGTAAGAGCATACAGAGGTGCTGATGTTAATAGTGACCACAACCTGTGCATTGGGAAAATAAGATTAAAATTTAGAAACCAACAGAAGAGGTCAATTACACATAAAATTGATAGTCATAAACTGAAAGATGAAGCAATAAAGGAAAAGTTTAACATAGAGCTAAGTAATTGTTATTCAGCACTTGGTGAAATAGACTTAGATATCAATGAAATGTGGGACTCACAGAGCAAAATACTAATGACAGCAGCAGAAGCAAGTGCTGGACTGAAGAAAATGGAAAAACGAGCTTGGATCTCAGACACCACATGGAAATACATCAAAGAAAGAAGAGAAGCGAAGAGAGCCATGACTAATGTAAAGACAAATCTTGGAAAGGTTCTGGCAAAAGCAACATACAAAGAATTAGACAACAAAGTGAAAAGTTCGGCAAGAAGAGATACAAGAGCTTATATAGACAACTTGGCAGAGAAAGCAGAGACAGCTGCAATTACAGGAGACAGCAGAACTCTTTATACTGTACAAAAGATGCTGACAAACACCTATACATCCAGTGGAACACCAATTCTAGACAAATCTGGATTAATGCTAACAACAAGCGCAGACATAAAAAGCCCGTTGGGCGGAACACTTCAAAGAAATTCTTAACCGTCCACTACCTCACAGTTTAATAGATTTTGAAGCTGAAACACCAGCAGCAGAATTAGATGTAAATTTAGATGACTTCACCTTGAGTGAAATAGAAACCACCTTAAAGCTAATGACCAATAACAAGGCTGCTGGAGAGGATAAGTTAACAGCTGAGATCCTCAAGGCAATTGATAGCCATAATTTAATACATCTCCAAAAAATGTTCAACATCATTTGGAAAACAGAGAAGACGCCTCATAAATGGAAAAAAGGAATCATTGTTAAGATCCCAAAAAAGGGTAATCTTAGAGATTGTAACAATTGGAGAGGCGTGACACTTTTGTCAGTTGCCTCAAAATTATTCTGTAAAATCATCCTAAATAGAATAAAGGATTCAATAGATACAGTAATGCGTGAAGAACAGGCTGGGTTTAGAAAAGGGAGAAGCTGTCTTGACCACATTTTCACTCTACGACTTATATTGGAGGAACACATTGAAAAGCAAAAACCTTTTGTACTTAACTTCATCGACTTCAAAAAAGCATTTGATAGTATTCATAGAGATTCTTTGTGGAAAATTCTGAAGCAATATGGCTTACCATCAAAAATCATAAATATTATCAAAGACATGTATGATGGTTACACATGTGCAGTTCGAACAGAGGAAGGACTGAGCGAATGTTTCCCAATAGAAACTGGGGTTAAACAAGGATGTATTTTATCGCCCTTGTTATTTGGAATTGTTATGGACTTCATAATGAAGAAATGCTGCACTGGTAATAAAGGCATCGAATGGATACAAGGAGACCATTTGGAGGACCTGGACTTTGCTGATGACATAGTTCTCATCAGCAATCAGATAAAAACGATGCAGGAAAACACAAATGAACTATCATCAATAGCCAGCAAAATTGGGCTTGAGGTCAATCATGAAAAGACTAAAGTCATGAAAAGTTTAATTCCAACAAGTGACAAAATATACATGGAAAACAAACCAGTAGAAGAGATCGATCACTTCATCTATCTTGGAAGTCACATTGATCGAGAAGGGGATACAAGCAAAGAAATTAGAATCAGAATGGCTAAAGCAGCAATGTCTTTCAGAAGCCTTGAAAAGTTGTGGAAATCAAAACTCATTAGCACAAACACAAAACTTAGGCTATTCAAATCAAATGTACTATCAACCCTTACGTATGCGTGTGAAAGCTGGAAAACAACAAGAGATATAGAAACAAAGTTGAACGCATTCGAAAATAAATGTCTAAGGAAAATACTTGGTATAGAATGGAACGAATTCAAAACAAACGAGGAAATTAGAGAAATCGCCAATCAACCACTAATATCTTCAGTAATAAAGAAAAGACGATGGTCATACGTTGGACATGTGATGAGAAGAGATAATAATCGAATAGCAAAGCAAGCCCTCATATGGGAAACAACAGGTAAAAGAAAAAGAGGAAGACCCAGGGAGACACTGAGAAGAACATTGATGAGAGAGGCAAGAGCAGCAGGAATCGGCTCCCTCAATGAGATAGAACTGCTTGCACAGAACAGAGACAGATGGCGAGATTTGATAAAATATCTTTAAAAAAAACTGCTAGAACAAAATTCATATAGGAGAAGGTGTATCTTGGTCTACGCCCTATGGGCCGGTTACGGCTCGAAAGGTCAATAGATAGATAGATGCTCCACAAGGATCTGAAAGTGTTTGTTGATGACCTATGCTCCACAGGGATCGAAAGTGTTTGTTAAAGACCTATGCTTCATAAGGATCGGAAAGTGTTTGTTGAAGACCCATGCTCCACAGAGAGCTGAAAGTGTTTGTTGAAGACCCATGCTCCACAGAGAGCTGAAAGTGTTTGTTGAAGACCTGTGTTCCACAATGATCTGAAAGTGTTTGTTGAAGACAACTTTGACAAGTTACAAATCTGCCTAGTCACAACTTTGGCTAGTCACAACTTTCACTGGTCACACATCTGGCTAGTCACAACTTTGACTAGTTACAACTTTCACTGGTCACAAACCTGGCTAGTCACAACTTTGGCTAGTCACAAACTTTGACTAGTTACAAGTCTGGCTAGTCACAACTTTGACTACTTACAACTTTCACTGATCACAAACCTGGCTAGTCACAACTTTGACTAGTTACAACCTGGCTAGTTACAACTTTGACTAGTTACAAATCTGGCGAGTCACAACTTTGGCTAGTTACAACTTTCACTGGTTACAAATCTGGCTAGTCACAACTTTGGCTAGTCACAACTCCAACTAGTCACAACTTTGACTAGTCACAACTCCAACTAGTCACAACTTTGACTAGTTACAAATCTGGCTAGTCACAACTTTCACTGATCACAAATCTGGCTAGTCACAACTTTGGCTGGTTACAACTTTGGCTAGTCACAACTTTTGCTGGTTACAACTTTGGCTAGTCACAACTTTGGCTGGTTACAATTTTGGCTAGTCACAAATCTGGTAGTCACAACTTTGGCTAGTCACAACTTTCACTGGTCACAATTCAGGCTAGTCACAACTTTGGCTAGTCACAACTTTTGCTGGTTACAACTTTGGCTAGTCACAACTTTTGCTGGTTACAATTTTGGCTAGTCACAAATCTGGGTAGTCACAACTTTGGCTAGTCACAACTTTCACTGGTCACAATTCAGGCTAGTTACAACTTTGGCTATTCACAACTTTGGCTTGTCACAACTTTGGCTAGTGACAACTTTGACTGGTCACAATTCTCGTTAGTCACAACTTTGACTGGTCACAACTCTGGCGATTCACAACTTTGGTTAGTCACAACTGTGGCTAATCACAACTTTGGCTAGTCACAACCTTGGCTAGTCACAACTTTGACTGAACACAACTTTGGCTAGTCACAACTCTGGCTAATCACAACTCTGGCTAGTTACAAACTTGGCTAGTCACAACTTTGAATGAACACAACTCAGGCTAGTTACATGTTTGGCTAGTCACAACTTTGATTGGTCACAACTTTGACTAGTCACAACTCTTGCTAATTGCAATTATGGCTAGTCACAACTTTGGATAGTCACAACTTTGACTGGGTCGTAACTCTGGCTAGTCACAACTTTTGCTAGTCACAACTTTACGTGGCACAAGTCTGTTTAGTCACAGCTTTTACTGGTCACAACTTTGGCTAGTCACAACGATAGCTAGTCACAACTCTGTCTAGTCACAATTTTGACTGGTCACAACTTTAACTGGTCACAACCCTGGTTAGCCACAACTTTGGCTAGTCACATTTTTGGGTGGTCGTAACTGTGACCGGACATATGAAATAGTTGTAAGGATTGAACGGTTCCCATGTATTTCTGTTCTGTAACGACCACATACAATTTCCAATCTGTGGTCCCGATTGTTGCAGTTTCCTCATATTCCAAGTCCGGCTTGCTGTCGGAGCTGCTAAATTTAGTGCTCTGTGCACACAGTTAGCTGTGTTTTTTATCCGGATCGTGTTGCGATATTCCGATTGCTTACGATAAACGATGATATAGTATGACAAAGATCAGTTCAGGGAGCCAATGGTGGGGTGTGCTAAACACTCCAAGGTATGGTGACAGCTTTACAAATAAAGAACACAACACAATACTGACGTTTCGGCCTGTGGCCTTCTTCAGAATACAGGGACAACGACAACAAGCGGTGAAGCACAATTACTACATGTTAGATGATCAAGTGGAGGGCGAGGAAAGTAGGATGCAGAAATAAGAAAAGAGAGAAATGAATTTTACATGATGAGAGGTATGATGGGCGTCAAAATATATAAAATAGAAAAAGAGAGAGAAAAATGTAAAATAATTTGTACTTAGCTGAGCTCAGAGCAGGAAAACTGTAATCCGTGCTGAAACCAGTCGGAATGACTAAAAGCGCAGAGAACGTGTATAGAAAGCCCTCGAGTTAAGTGGGCTGCTACAGGAGTGTCCTGTTTTTGAATGACATTACCCAGAAGCGGACACTCCTGTAGCAGCCCACTTTAACTCGAGGGGCCATCGAGGTAAGACTGATGTCTTGGTAACTGGCCTAGTATCATGCTCCTCCGATCACCACAGTCGGCTCACACTTGAGCACCGTCTGATCGCTCGTTGGGGCTGCCTCACCCCTCGTGGCATCAATGTATCCCTGTCCCTCTGAGGACCCTCCGGCCTCCGACTCCACCCTCCTTGGACCTCTCTTCCTATTTCTCTTCTTGGGTCCTCTACTCCTCGTCCATCCCTGCTTTTCATATCCTCTTTGAGTAACCCCCATCTTGCCTTCTTCCTCCTAAACCCCCCCCTCTCCCTACACCTTTTTCTCTTCTGACTACCTTCATGTCCTTTACCTCTTTATCACTATATCACCTCTCCACCTGGACTGTACGTACGATCTCTCTGCCCACCTCTATTGTCCTCGTCCTTCCTACCACCCCTCTGCTGATCTACTCCTAGCTCACCACTCTCCTCTCTATTAACTTGTAGTCACTACTCATCTATACCTACTATTCCAGTATCCCCCTTATCCTGATGCCCACTTTCATTCCCCCCTTTGTTCTATCATTTCCCTACTTCTTTACCTCCTATGGTTCATACCTCTTGCACACCATCCCCTATTGCTTCACTTCTTCCAGACTTTCTCTTTTTCCATTCACTTCTGACCTACCGCCTCTCCCCCTATCCAGTTTTCACATACCTGCTTCTTATCCCTCCTCTCCATACCTCCTCCTCCAATACTTCCCTACCTTCCGATAGACTAACTTCCTCCGGACCACCCCTCTATCGCCCTTCTCATTATACCGGCTTTATTATTCTTCCTCACCGTATCTCTTCCTCCAGTATCCAATCCTTCCTTTCGTTGACCTACCTCTCAACTCTTTCAGTTCGAGGCCATCCATTCTGTAGAGTCCATCTCTCTCACCCACTGCCTAGTTTACTACTTTGTCGTGTCATTCTATTTCTTTCTCTTAACCTCTCGCGTGATCTCTCACTTCCATTGTTGAGTGATTTATATGTATTGCTTGTTGTGTCCCAGGAGTGTCCTCGTCTATCCCCCCTTCCCCACCCCCTTTTTGGTTTTCCCGATATTAGATCCTTTTTGCCCTCTTTACTGACCTGTCTTTGTCACGTGTTGCTTTCTATACACGTTCTCTGCGCTTTTAGTCATTCCGACTGGTTTCAGCACGGATTACAGTTTTCCTGCTCTGAGCTCAGCTAAGTACAAATTATTTTACATTTTTCTCTCTCTTTTTCTATTTTATATATTTTGACGCCCATCATACCTCTCATCATGTAAAATTCATTTCTCTCTTTTCTTATTTCTGCATCCTACTTTCCTCGCCCTCAACTTGATCATCTAACATGTAGTAATTGTGCTTCACCGCTTGTTGTCGTTGTCCCTGTATTCTGAAGAAGGCCACAGGCCGAAACGTCAGTATTGTGTTGTGTTCTTTATTTGTAAAGCTGTCACCATACCTTGGAGTGTTTAGCACACCCCACCATTGGCTCCTTGCTACCAGCTTTACCGCAGCATTGCAATTATTTGCCTGTTCCCTACCCAAAGATCAGTTCAGCTGCTTTCTCTTTCGGTGTCGCTTGCCCTTATGTCTTTTGGCGTGTGCTGTAGCTGCTATGATGAGGACTACAGTTGCCTTTCTTTCTTTGGATCCTTGAATGAGATGAGTTTTAATTCGGATGATTCCACTGGCACGGGCGATTGAGCAATTATGGGTTTTAATTCGTTTGTCAGTGACACCGGGGCTTTCGATTAACCATAAGCATAACGACCACATACAGGCCTCGATGTGTTTATGTCCTGTAACGACCACATACAGGCTCCGATGATGTGGTCACAGCCAGGATATAGTACCTGTACCGACGTTGCTTAATACATCGATTATCTGCCCTGGATCTTCTAGGCATTGATTCTCTCCCCTTGCGACAGAAATAGTACTGGCTGTTCCAGGCATTGATTCTCTCCCTTGTACTTTGGATATTTTATTTCTAACGCCTTAAAAGAGGTGGGTGAAGTAGAAAGGGGGAACAAGGGGGAGGGGGGCAGAAAGCTTTCTAGTTACATCGTGACACAGGGAGCTATTTTCATCTTTACGACTAAAAGCCTCCAAAATTGAGAGATCAATGATGCGTCATTCTTGTATTCAGGTATTGATCACCGGCAAGAAATGAAATACTTGCCAGCACGTTGTAAGAGACAGGCTAAATGTCAGGCACAAACATGGCGCCCATCGATAGTGACTTCTCCCAGTGCTAGCTCTCACTAGAAATATCGAGACTAGCAACCACAAGTAGGCATGAGTCTGTTCATCTAGTTACCTTTTGGTCTACTAGCTAGATAAGTAGATTGTTCTAGTCAGCTACGTAGATTGTTCTAATCACCTATGTGTCTACTATTTAGATAAGTAGATTGTTCTAGTCACCTCTGTGTCTACTATTTAGATAAGTAGATTGTTCTAGTCACCTCTGTGTCTACTTTTTAGATAAGTAGATTGTTCTAGTCACCTCTGTGTCTACTATTTAGATAAGTAGATTGTTCTAGTCACCTCTGTGTCAACTTTTTAGATACGTAGATTGTTCTAGTCACCTCTGTGTCTACTATTTAGATAAGTAGATTGTTCTAGTCATCTCTGTGTCTACTATTTATATAAGTAGATTGTTATAGTCACCTCTGTGTCTACTATTTAGATAAGTAGATTGTTCTAGTCACCTCTGCGTCTACTATTTAGATAAGTAGATTGTTCTAGTCAGCTACGTAGATTGTTCTAGTCACATCTGTGTCTACTATTTAGATAAGTAGATTGTTCTAGTCAGCTACGTAGATTGTTCTAGTCACCTCTGTGTCTACTATTTAGATAAGTAGATTGTTCTAGTCACCTCTGTGTCAACTATTTAGATAAGCAGATTGTTCTAGTCACCTCTGTGTCTACTATTTAGATAAGTAGATTGTTCTAGTCACCTCTGTGTCTACTATTTATATAAGTAGATTGTTCTAGTCACCTATGTGTCTATTATTTAGATAAGTAGATTGTTCTAGTCACCTCTGTGTCTACTATTTAGATAAGTAGATTGTTCTAGTCACCTCTGCGTCTGCTATTTAGATAAGTAGATTGTTCTAGTCAGCTATGTAGATTGTTCTAGTCACCTCTGTGTTTACTATTTAGATAAGTAGATTGTTCTAGTCACCTCTGTGTCTACTATATAGATAAGTAGATTGTTCTAGTCACCTCTGTGTCTACTAATTAGATAAGTATATTGTTCTAGTCATCTCTGTGTCTACTATTTAGATAAGTAGATTGTTCTAGTCATCTCTGTGTCTACTATTTAGATAAGTAGATTGTTTCCAGTCACCTCTGTGTCTACTGTTTAGGTAAGTAGCTTGTTCTATATAGTCACCTCTGTGTCTACTATTTAGATAAGTATATTGTTCTAGTCACCTCTTTGTCTACTAGTTAGATAAGTAGATTGTTCTATTGGTCGTTTCAAAATATTTTGAAGGTGTTTAAAATTCCATATCTCTGCAACCAATGGATTGATAATACTGAAATTTTGCATATGGTCTTGTGATTTTTTGGTCCCAAGAAGTACATTCATTTCCTCACCAACAAACGTATAGTTTTAAATATTCTTTATTGAAGTATACAAATTTAAGGCATTTTGATCAAACCATATATTTGGAGGAATTACCGCTTCATATGAGTGAGCACCCACGGACTTGTCATCTTGAACGTAATGCGCGCCAATTTCCCTGTTTTAAGCACTAAAAAACACATAAAACGCGTCATAGTTATAATTTTATATCCGGTGCATCCCATTTCCTGTCGTTTTGTTGTGATTTATGTGCAACGGCGTATCCTAATTATTGGGTAATTTCGTTAAATTTGTGATCTGTTAGTCAATGGGTATAAAAGTAAAGTTCCTTATATTGCAATCAGTGGCCATAAAGGTGTATAAATATTTTTGCATAGAAGCTAAGCGTGGAAAACTGTATCGAAGCATCTCAAAGCCAGAAAAGAGAACTATTCACGCATTGGGTATAAGCAAACGCTTTTTCAAACAAGTGCTTAAAGCTAACGGAGTGTTCAGTTCAATCAAGACTAGGACGCTAGGAAGAAAGAAAGTAGTAGATAGTTTTGACAAGGAAGTGATTAGAAGAGCAATTTGTAAAATGTTCGATTCCAAGAAACTGTGACTTTAAGAAAACTGAAAATTCGACTGAGAGCAGAAAATGACATTGTTGTGTCGAAAACAACATTATGGAGAACTGTTAGAAGCATCGGTTTTACGTTTAGAAAGTACGATAGTGGTAGAAATGTCATCTGCGAGAAGCCGCACTTAGTTTCTATGAGGAGTAAATATTTACGTGAAGTACGGGAAATGCGTAACCAAGGTTATGATATTGTATTTCTAGATGAATCTTGGATAAATTCTCACCACACAAGTGCCAAGGAATGGCAGTTATCAGATGGAAGTATTAAAGATGTGTACCCACTGGAAAAGGACAGCGTATTATAATGGCACATGCAGGCAGCCGAAAAGAAGGGTTGGTGAAAAATGCAGAACTTATATTCACCTCTAATTATACTGACAACAGGGACTATCACACCGAGATGAATGGCCATATATTTAGAGAGTGGATTGAAAATACTCTTCTTCCAATTCTAGACAGACCATCCTGTCTGGTAATGGACAACGCGTCGTACCACAACGCTGTGGCAGAAGAAGACAAAATTCCTACATCTACCAGTACAAAAGATGTTATAAAGATTTGGCTAAGAAAGGAAGGAATTCCATTTAACGAGGGATTTTTGAAACCTGAATTACTGTCACTTGTTAAGAAATCGCAAAAGACCAAAGTATTCCAAATAGACAAAATCATTCAACAGCATGGTCATACGTGCTTGAGACTGCCCCCTTATCATCCACAATTAAACCCCATTGAACTCGTTTGGGCAAAAATTAAAGGGCAGGTAGCAGCTGAGAATACAAGTTTTAAACTATGCGATATAAAAGGACTGACATATGCTGCTCTATCACAGATTGACAAAGATTTTTGGTGCAAATGTGAAGATCATGTCTTAAAAGAAGAAAATGACTATTGGAAAAAAGATGGACTATCGTTCGTTCAGCCCAGATTAGTAATCAATATGTTAGACTCCTCTGATTCAGAATAAATGAAATAATAATGGACGTTTTTATATGTCCGCATGATCAATCTTTAGCTAAAGTTGATAACGTTTTGAAAATGTAAAGATTCTTGATATGTGTACTGCAGGCATGCAAAGAAACTAAATCACTTTCATATGTCTTGTTTACGTAAAATAATGAAAGTCACATGGAAAGACATAAAACGAACAATGTAGCTCTTTACAGTGAAGAGGATCCCGTGCTTACATCGGACTCTTTAGTCACATGCGTACCCATAAACAATAACTTTGCTTGATATGTCATGCTCGTTATCGCTCGCAACGGATAATTAATTTTTTTAAATGTATTCTTTGTTGTATATTGTTTAAATAGTTTTCATTAATGGAACTGTTTATACGCTGATTTGTTTTAGACCGTCTGTAAAGCTATAACATTGACATTCTCATAGTATTTTAAAGAAAGTAAACAGTTGATAAACGCCTCCAACTTTCAAGTTGTGTAGAGACGCCTATGTCGAGAAGCTGATTTCCATTAATGTACGGTAAATTATTTTCTCCAGGAGCAAAAAGATCCGTAAATTCACTGAGATCAAAGGAAAGTGCTGCTTCATGATGAAGCATACTTCCTACATCATTAAATTTTGTGAAATCGGTGGGACCTTGGAAAAACAAGGCCAGATGCAAAAAATCAAGTTTGTAAGTGCAGGGAAAGAGGAGATATTTCATGTTAATCGTGAACATTTAGATTTGAAACGACCATAGTCACCTCTATGTCTAGTAGTTAGATAAGTAGGTTGTTCTAATCACGACTGTGTCTACTAACTAGATAAGTAGATTGTTCCAGTCACCCCTCGGTCCCTTCTTTCTAGTGACACCTTACAAATGTCTCCACCACTGAAATCAAACACAAATTGAGCACCTAGCTGATTCAGCGATTTTTAGTGGAGGTCGGGCCAAGATGATCCGATCGTGTTGTCCTAGGCTTAATGAGCAGTTCAGCGACGATCTACGCTTGAGGGCGCTCTTATCGACTAGTGTGGTCACGTGAACCAACTAAAGTAGAATTATGGAGTTGAGTAAACAGCTTCAGTAAACAAACTGAGTAAACAAGCTTGGGTAAACAAGGAGATAATAGCTGGATCGTGTCGTCTGTCACCAAAGTTTACACTTTTAATGAAGTTAATAGAGCCGTGCAGTCGATCGGTCAGATAGACAACAGGTTGTAGTTGAACTATTAGATGTGTACAGGCAACATGTTGTAGTTGAACTATTAGATGTGTACAGACAACAGGTTGTAGTTGAACTATTAGATGTGTACAGGCAACATGTTGTAGTTGAACTATTAGATGTGTACAGGCAACATGTTGTAGTTGAACTATTAGATGTGTACAGACAACAGGTTGTAGTTGAACTATTAGATGTGTACAGGCAACATGTTGTAGTTGAACTATTAGATGTGTACAGGCAACATGTTGTAGTTGAACTATTAGATGTGTACAGGCAACATGATGTAGTTGAACTATTAGATGTGTACATACAACATGTTGTAGTTGAACTATTAGATGTGTACAGACAACAGGTTATAGTTAAACTATTAGATGTGTACAGACAACAGGTTATAGTTGAACTATTAGATGTGTACAGACAACAGGTTATAGTTGAACTATTAGATTTGTACAGACGGTTGTAGTTAAACTATTAGATGTGTACAGACAACAGGTTATAGTTGAACTATTAGATGTGTACAGACAACAGGTTATAGTTGAACTATTAGATTTGTACAGACGGGTTGTAGTTAAACTATTAGATGTGTACAGACAACAGGTTATAGTTAAACTATTAGATGTGTACAGACAACAGGTTATAGTTAAACTATTAGATGTGTACAGACAACAGGTTATAGTTGAACTATTAGATGTGTACAGACAACAGGTTTATAGTTGAACTATTAGATGTGTACAGACAACAGGTTTATAGTTGAACTATTAGATGTGTACAGACAACAGGTTATAGTTGAACTATTAGATGTGTACAGACAACAGGTTATAGTTGAACTATTAGATGTGTACAGACAACAGGTTATAGTTGAACTATTAGATGTGTACAGACAACAGGTTATAGTTGAACTATTAGATGTGTACAGACAACAGGTTATAGTTGAACTGTTAGATGTGTACAGACAACAGGTTATAGTTGAACTATTAGATGTGTACAGACAACAGGTTATAGTTGAACTATTAGATGTGTACAGACAACAGTTATAGTTGAACTATTAGATGTGTACAGACAACAGGTTATAGTTAAACTATTAGATGTGTACAGACAACAGGTTATAGTTAAACTATTAGATGTGTACAGACAACAGGTTATAGTTAAACTATTAGATGTGTACAGACAACAGGTTATAGTTGAACTATTAGATGTGTACAGACAACAGGTTATAGTTGAACTATTAGATGTGTACAGACAACAGGTTATAGTTGAACTATTAGATGTGTACAGACAACAGGTTATAGTTGAACTATTAGATGTGTACAGACAACAGGTTATAGTTGAACTATTAGATGTGTACAGACAACAGGTTATAGTTGAACTATTAGATGTGTACAGACAACAGGTTATAGTTAAACTATTAGATGTGTACAGACAACAGGTTATAGTTAAACTATTAGATGTGTACAGACAACAGGTTATAGTTGAACTATTAGATGGTACAGACAACAGGTTATAGTTAAACTATTAGATGTGTACAGACAACAGGTTATAGTTGAACTATTAGATGTGTACAGACAACAGGTTATAGTTGAACTATTAGATGTGTACAGACAACAGGTTATAGTTGAACTATTAGATGTGTACAGACAACAGGTTATAGTTGAACTATTAGATGTGTACAGACAACAGGTTATAGTTGAACTATTAGATGTGTACAGACAACAGGTTATAGTTAAACTATTAGATGTGTACAGACAACAGGTTATAGTTAAACTATTAGATGTGTACAGACAACAGGTTGTAGTTAAACTATTAGATGTGTACAGACAACAGGTTATAGTTAAACTATTAGATGTGTACAGACAACAGGTCAAAATGACCTCTCGAAGAAGAACTAAATATTGAGGTCAAAGAAGATCTACATTGTAGTTTCATGATCTTTCTTAGTGACTTAACATTGGAGATCTTTTCTTAGTGACTTAACATTGGAGATCTTTTCTTAGTGACTTACATTGGAGATCTTTTCTTAGTGACTTAACATTGGAGATCTTTTCTTAGTGACTTAACATTGGAGATCTTTTCTTAGTGACTTAACATTGGAGATCTTTTCTTAGTGACTTAACATTGGAGATCTTTTCTTAGTGACTTAACATTGGAGATCTTTTCTTAGTGACTTAACATTGGAGATCTTTTCTTAGTGACTTAACATTGGAGATCTTTTCTTAGTGACTTAACATTGGAGATCTTTTCTTAGTGACTTAACATTGGAGATCTTTTCTTAGTGACTTAACATTGGAGATCTTTTCTTAGTGACTTAACATGGAGATCTTTTCTTAGTGACTTAACATTGGAGATCTTTTCTTAGTGACTTAACATTGGAGATCTTTTCTTAGTGACTTAACATTGGAGATCTTTTCTTAGTGACTTAACATTGGAGATCTTTTCTTAGTGACTTAACATTGGAGATCTTTTCTAGTGACTTAACATTGGAGATCTTTTCTTAGTGTCTTAACATTGGAGATCTTTTCTTAGTGACTTAACATTGGAGATCTTTTCTTAGTGACTTAACATTGGAGATCTTTTCTTAGTGACTTAACATTGGAGATCTTTTCTTAGTGACTTAACATTGGAGATCTTTTCTTAGTGACTTAACATTGGAGATCTTTCTTAGTGACTTAACATTGGAGATCTTTTCTTAGTGACTTAACATGGAGATCTTTTCTTAGTGACTTAACATTGAGATCTTTTCTAGTGACTTAACATTGGAGATCTTTTCTTAGTGACTTAACATTGGAGATCTTTTCTTAGTGACTTAACATTGGAGATCTTTTCTTAGTGACTTAACATTGGAGATCTTTTCTTAGTGACTTAACATTGGAGATCTTTTCTTAGTGACTTAACATTGGAGATCTTTCTTAGTGACTTAACATTGGAGATCTTTTCTTAGTGACTTAACATTGGAGATCTTTCTTAGTGACTTAACATTGGAGATCTTTTCTTAGTGACTTAACATTGGAGATCTTTTCTTAGTGACTTAACATTGGAGATCTTTTCTTAGTGACTTAACATTGGAGATCTTTTCTTAGTGACTTAACATTGGAGATTTTTTCTTAGTGACTTAACATTGGAGATCTTTTCTTAGTGACTTAACATTGGAGATCTTTTCTTAGTGACTTAACATTGGAGATCTTTTCTTAGTGACTTAACATTGGAGATCTTTTCTTAGTGACTTAACATTGGAGATCTTTTCTTAGTGACTTAACATTGGAGATCTTTTCTTAGTGACTTAACATTGGAGATCTTTTCTTAGTGACTTAACATTGGAGATCTTTTCTTAGTGACTTAACATTGGAGATCTTTTCTTAGTGACTTAACATTGGAGATCTTTTCTTAGTGACTTAACATTGGAGATCTTTTCTTAGTGACTTAACATTGGAGATCTTTTCTTAGTGACTTAACATTGGAGATCTTTTCTTAGTGACTTAACATTGGAGATCTTTTCTTAGTGACTTAACATTGGAGATCTTTTCTTAGTGACTTAACATTGGAGATCTTTTCTTAGGACTTAACATTGGAGATCTTTTCTTAGTGACTTAACATTGGAGATCTTTTCTTAGTGACTTAACATTGGAGATCTTTTCTTAGTGACTTACATTGGAGATCTTTTCTTAGTGACTTAACATTGGAGATCTTTTCTTAGTGACTTAACATTGGAGATCTTTTCTTAGTGACTTAACATTGGAGATCTTTTCTTGGTGACTTAACATTGGAGATCTTTTCTTAGTGACTTAACATTGGAGATCTTTTCTTAGTGACTTAACATTGGAGATCTTTTCTTAGTGACTTAACATTGGAGATCTTTTCTTAGTGACTTAACATTGGAGATCTTTTCTTAGTGACTTAACATTGGAGATCTTTTCTTAGTGACTTAACATTGGAGATCTTTTCTTAGTGACTTAACATTGGAGATCTTTTCTTAGTGACTTAACATTGGAGATCTTTTCTTAGTGACTTAACATTGGAGATCTTTTCTTAGTGACTTAACATTGGAGATCTTTTCTTAGTGACTTAACATTGGAGATCTTTTCTTAGTGACTTAACATTGGAGATCTTTTCTTAGTGACTTAACATTGGAGATCTTTTCTTAGTGACTTAACATTGGAGATCTTTTCTTAGTGACTTAACATTGGAGATCTTTTCTTAGTGACTTAACATTGGAGATCTTTTCTTAGTGACTAAACATTGGAGATCTTTTCTTAGTGACTTAACATTGGAGATCTTTTCTTAGTGACTTAACATTGGAGATCTTTTCTAGAAAACTAAAAATGAATATCTTCCAAGATCTTTGCTTTCAGGTCTATCTCAAGTGATCTTGATTTTGTTCGCTGTCTGTCTCATATGTTCTTGATTTTGTTCGCTGTCTGTCTCATATGTTCTTGATGATGTTCAATGTCTGTCTCATATGTTCTTGATGATGCTCAGTGTCTGTCTCATATGTTCTTGATGATGTTCAATGTCTTGTCGTGTGTACTTGATGATGCTCAGTGTCTGTCTCATATGTTCTTGATGATGTTCAATGTCTGTCTCGTGTGTACTTGATGATGCTCAGTGTCTGTCTCATATGTTCTTGATGATGTTCAATGTCTGTCTCGTGTGTACTTGATGATGCTCAGTGTCTGTCTCATATGTTCTTGATGATGTTCAATGTCTGTCTCGTGTGTACTTGATGATGCTCAGTGTCTGTCTCATATGTTCTTGATGATGTTCAATGTCTGTCTCGTGTGTACTTGATGATGCTCAGTGTCTGTCTCATATGTCCTTGATGATGTTCAATGCCTGTCTCGTGTGTACTTGATGATGCTCAGTGTCTGTCTCATATGTCCTTGATGATGTTCAATGTCTGTCTCGTGTGTACTTGATGATGCTCAGTGTCTGTCTCATATGTCCTTGGTGATGTTCAATGCCTGTCTCGTGTAACCTTGATGATGTCAGTGCCTGTCTCATGTTTCCTTGATGGTGTTCAATGTCTGTCTCATGTGTCCTTGATGATGTTCAATGTCTGTCTCGTGTGTCCTTGTTGTTGTGCGTTGCATGTCCCATGTTTTCTTGATGTTGTGCAATGTCTGTCTCATGTTTTATGTTGTGCAATATCTGTCGCATGTATTCTTGATATTGTGCAATGTCTGTCTCATGTACAAAGACATGTTTACACACCACCAGCCTACAGCCGCAGTGGTATGTCTTGTCTATGATTGTCCGTCTATGGAGTTGATCAATGTTTAGGCACGTAAGTCCGGACTGTCTCTCTAGCAAATTTGTAGCGCTTTCTTCTGGCCAGATTTATCGATCACCCTCGCATGCACATACATCATCAAGTGGCAGACGTCAGCACTAAATCAAATGAACCTCATTCAATAATCTTATCCCGCCCCTTGTACTGTCAGCCCGGACTCCAATCTGCTATCACGACTTTTATTGCTGGTTTATGTTCTATGACTGGAAACATAGAACTTTCTATTTATGACTAGCCACATGTAAAGTCTTATCTGTCACTGAAATGCTACATGTTATGTTTCTATGTATGATCAGTATGGCTTGGCAGAAAGTCAAAAGCAGAAATGATAAATAACTGTCGAGATCACAAAGTTGTGGAGAGACATGATCGCCTACGCCAGCAGGCCCGGTACTTGATGATGATGATGATGATGATATGATCAGCTAAAAAGAATTTTCTATATATGATCAGCTTTCTAGAATGTTTTATATGTGATCAGACGCCTAGAATGTTCTGTATTTGATCAGCCGCCTATAATGTTCTATGTATGATCAGCCGTCTGGAATGTTCTACATGTGATCGTCCGCCTAGAATTTTATATATATGATCAGCCGTCTGGAATGTTCTACATGTGATCAGCCGCCTAGAATGTTCTATGTATGATCAGCCGTCAAGAGTGCTCTACATGTGATCGGTCGCATAAAATCTTCTTAATATTTCTAGCCGGATTGAATGTTCATTATTTGATTAGCCGCTTTGAATGTTATATATATAGCCATTTGAACCAGTGGTCCATTTAGCGGACAGGCCTCCAATATAGGAGGCAAAGGAGGCATATATCGTCTGTACGTATAAGGTGGCTTATTTGAAAACATTTCTTGTGACTGTCAAACAGAGATGGTCTTCTTTCTTTCTTTCTTTCTTTCTTTCTTTCTTTCTTTCTTTCTTTCTTTCTTTCTTTCTTTCTTTCTTTCTTTCTCTCCAACGTTTAACTGACAGTTAATCATCTCTATACTTCTATCAAAGCTCTACAACATTTAGGTTGGCGACATTCCTGATTGTCATTGATCCGTTGATTGGTTAATCGGTTGATTATTTGATGTGTTAATCGTTTGATCGGTTGATCAGTTTATTTGGTTGCTTGCTTCATAGATTGATTGGTTGATCGGTTTATTAGCTGATCGGTTGATTAGTTGATCTGTTTATTGTTTAATATGGTGATTAGTTGTTTGGTTAATCGGTTTATTGATTGATTAGTTGATCGGTTGGTTGTTTAGAACAAAACGTATATTAATCTTGCAACCGGCTTGCTGTTGTGGACGACCACGTCTCACCACAACCTTCTCTCTACAGCACTTTAGAAATCAATGATCGCCGTGTGATGAGAGAGCAACGCACCAGATCACCGCAGTCTCCGAGAGTTGCGCCCCGGAAGGCAGGAAGTTGTTAGATGCCAGTTTTCGGTACAAATATCATGATAAATCACGTGTTTAATCAAACATGTTTTATGTACACATCACGCGTTTAATCAAACATGTTTTATGTACACATCACGTGTTTAATCACGATTATTTAAAAGAAAACAGCGCATGCGTAAGACAGCCAGGTTTTAGAGAGACATGTTTTAGAGAGACATGTTTTAGAGAGACATGTATTAGAGAGACATGTTTTAGACAGACAGGTTTTAGAGAGACATGTTTTAGACAGACAGGTTTTAAAGAGACATGTTTTAGACAGACAGGTTTTAGAGAGACATGTTTTAGACAGGCAGGTTTTAGAGAGACATGTTTTAGAGAGACATGTTTTAGACAGACAGGTTTTAGAGAGACATGTTTTAGACAGACATGCTTTAGACAGACATGTTTTAGACAGACATGTTTTAGACAGACAGGTTTTAGAGAGACATGTATTAGAGAGACATGTTTTAGAGAGAGACAGGTTTTAGAGAGACATGTTTTAGACAGACAGGTTTTAGACAGACATCAGACGTTTCTACTGATAACTTTTTGTGGTAGAGATTTTAACAGATCAATAAATGTTTATTATTAAGGAAAGCACAAAGACAAAGGAGGAATATAAATCACACACGGACACTTTTACGGCATATGTGAACACACACACAAACAGCAGTAAAACAGTGTACATTAGGCTGAGTGAACTGACTACAGAGAGATTCTTTCACATGGGTTGTGGTGAATGCAATTTTCTGTTTGTGATCTGACTACAGACAGAGATTATTTCAGACGGGCTGTGGTGAATGCAACATTCAGTTTGAGATCTGGCTACAGACAGAGATTATTTCAGACGGGCTGTGGAGAATGCAACATTCTGTTTGAGATCTGGCTACAGACAGAGATTATTTCAGACGGGCTGTGGAGAATGCAACATTCAGTTTGAGATCTGGCTACAGACAGAGATTATTTCAGACGGGCTGTGGAGAATGCAACATTCTGTTTGAGATCTGGCTACAGACAGAGATTATTTCAGACGGGCTGTGGAGAATGCAACATTCTGTTTGAGATCTGGCTACAGACAGAGATTATTTCAGACGGGCTGTGGAGAATGCAACATTCAGTTTGAGATCTGGCTACAGACAGAGATTATTTCAGACGGGCTGTGGAGAATGCAACATTCTGTTTGAGATCTGGCTACAGACAGAGATTATTTCAGACGGGCTGTGGAGAATGCAACATTCTGTTTGAGATCTGGCTACAGACAGAGATTATTTCAGACGGGCTGTGGAGAATGCAACATTCTGTTTGAGATCTGGCTACAGACAGAGATTATTTCAGACGAGCTGTGGAGAATGCAACATTCAGTTTGAGATCTGGCTAGAGACAGAGATTATTTCAGACGAGCTGTGGAGAATGCAACATTCAGTTTGAGATCTGGCTACAGACAGAGATTATTTTAGACGGACTGTGGTGAATGCAACGTTCTGTAAAGGGCACGAGACCTGATGATGATGATGATGATGATAATGATGAAGATAATGATGGTGATGATGATGATGATGATGCTAATGACGATGATGGTGATGATGATCTAAATTTAACAAAAATAAACTGTGGGGTTCATGGTTTAGGTCTAACATCGAATTCGAGTTCGGTCAAGAACCATCAGGGAGCCGCGATAGCTCAGTGGTTAGTGAACGGGACTACAAAGGACAAGAGGTAGGGTTCGATCCCAACCGACGGCTCCGGGTTCACCCAGCCGTAAATGAGCACCGGATTTTTTTCTGGGAAAGTAAAGCGGCACGGGCGTAATACCGACCACATTACCCAAAGATCATGTGCCGAAGGTCTGTAAAATTTATGGTCACTAAAACCATATTCCCTATACGCCACTTGGCGTGACGGGGCTACTTTACTTTTTTTTTTTACAAGAACCATTATTTCAACCTTTCGTCTACTTTCTCTCGTTAACTTGAATCTCGTTATCTGTTAGCGATTGTCTTCTAGTCTTAGAGAGGTACATGGGCGTTCTTCCGTTGGTCATCATTTGTGTCTAGGTCAGTTACCATGGATTGTCCCAATGCCATTAGTTTCAAGTTGGTCATCATTTGTGTCTAGGTCAGATACCACGGAGTGTCCCAATGCCATTAGTTTCAAGTTGGTCATCATTTGTGTCTAGGTCAGATACCACGGAGTGCCCCAATGCCATTAGTTTCAAGTTGGTCATCATTTGTGTCTAGGTCAGTTACCATGGATTGTCCCAATGCCATTAGTTTCAAGTTGGTCATCATTTGTGTCTATGTCAGATACCACGGAGTGTCCCAATGCCATTAGTTTCAAGTTGGTCATCATTTGTGTCTAGGTCAGATACCACGGAGTGCCCCAATGCCATTAGTTTCAAGTTGGTCATCATTTGTGTCTAGGTCAGATACCACGGAGTGTCCCAATGCCATTAGTTTCAAGTTGGTCATCATTTGTGTCTAGGTCAGTTACCATGGAGTGTCCCAATGCCATTAGTTTCAAGTTGGTCATCATTTGTGTCTAGTCAGATACCACGGAGTGTCCCAATGCCATTAGTTTCAAGTTGGTCATCATTTGTGTCTAGGTCAGTTACCATGGAGTGTCCCAATGCCATTAGTTTCAAGTTGGTCAGTATTTTTATCTAGGTCAATTACAATGGAGTGTCCCGATGTCATTAGTGTAAAGTTGGTCATGCCCAGCCGCAAATTGCCTTCTCTGTCAGTTCGTGTCTTCGGGTGAATGTTCTCCATGTTGATTCTGTTATTTGTTGACAATAAGGGCCATTGTTCTGATGTCTTGTTGAGGATCATTGTTCTGATTTCTTGTTGAGGATCACTGTTCTGATTTCTTGTTGAGGATCACTGTTCTGATTTGTTGAGGATCATTGTTCTGATTTCTTGTTGAGGATCATTGTTCTGATTTATTGTTGAGAATCACTGTTCTGATTTCTTGCTGAGGATCATTGTTCTGATTTCTTGTTGAGAATCATTGTTCTGATGTCATGTTGAGGATCATTGTTCTGATTTCTTGTTGAGGATCATTGTTCTGATTTCTTGTTGAGGATCACTGTTCTGATTTCTTGTTGAGAATCACTGTTCTGATTTCTTGCTGAGGATCATTGTTCTGATTTCTTGTTGAGAATCATTTTTCTGATTTCTTGTTGAGAATCACTGTTCTGATTTCTTGCTGAGGATCATTGTTCTGATTTCTTGTTGAGAATCACTGTTCTGATTTGTTGAGGATCACTGTTCTAATTTGTTGAGGATCACTGTTCTGATTTGTTGAGGATCATTGTTCTGATTTCTTGTTGAGAATCATTGTTCTGATTTCTTGTTGAGAATCATTGTTCTGATTTCTTGTTGAGAATCACTGTTCTGATTTCTTGCTGAGGATCATTGTTCTGATTTCTTGTTGAGAATCACTGTTCTGATTTGTTGAGGATCACTGTTCTAATTTGTTGAGGATCACTGTTCTGATTTGTTGAGGATCATTGTTCTTATTTCTTGTTGAGGATCACTGTTCTGATTTGTTGAGGATCACTGTTCTGATTTCTTGTTGAGGATCATTGTTCTGATTTCTTGTTGAGAATCACTGTTCTGATTTCTTGCTGAGGATCATTGTTCTGATTTCTTGTTGAGAATCACTGTTCTAATTTGTTGAGGATCACTGTTCTGATTTGTTGAGGATCACTGTTCTGATTTGTTGAGGATCACTGTTCTGATTTCTTGCTGAGGGTCACTGTTCTGATTTCTTGTTGAGAATCACTGTTCTAATTTGTTGAGGATCACTGTTCTGATTTGTTGAGGATCACTGTTCTGATTTGTTGAGGATCACTGTTCTGATTTGTTGAGGATCACTGTTCTGATTTCTTGTTGAGGATCATTGTTCTGATTTCTTGTTGAGGATCACTGTTCTGATTTGTTGAGGATCACTGTTCTGATTTGTTGAGGATCACTGTTCTGATGTTTTGTTGAGACCCATTTTTCTGATGTCATGTTTAGGGCCATTGTTCTGATGTCTTGTTGAGGATCATTGTTCTGATGTCTTGTTGAGGATCATTGTTCTGATTTGTTGAGGATCACTGTTCTGATTTGTTGAGGATCACTGTTCTGATGTTTTGTTGAGACCCATTTTTCTGATGTCATGTTGAGGGCCATTGTTCTGATGTTTTGTTGAGGATCATTGTTCTGATGTCTTGTTAAGGATCACTATTCTGATGTCTTGTTGAGGATCATTGTTCTGATTTGTTGAGGGCCATTGTTCCGATGTCTTTTTGAGGGTCATTGTTCTGATGTCTTGTTGAGGGTCATTGTTATGATGTTTTGTTGAGGGTCATTGTTCCGATGTCTTTTTGAGGGTCATTGTTCTGATGTCTTTTTGAGGGTCATTGTTATGATGTTTTGTTGAGGGTCATTGTTATGATGTTTTGTTCAGGGTCATTGTTCTGATGTCTTGTTGAGGGTCATTGTTCTGATGTTTTGTTGAGGGTCATTGTTTGATGTCTTGTTGAGGGTCATTGTTCTGATGTCTTGTTGAGGGCCATTGTTCTGATGTCTTGTTGAGGGCCATTGTTCTGATGTCTTGTTGAGGGCCATTGTTCTGATGTCTTGTTGAGGGTCATTGTTCTGATGTCCTGTTGAGGGTCACTGTTCTGATGTTTTGTTGAGGGTCATTGTTCTGATGTCTTTTTGAGGGCCATTGTTCCGATGTCTTGTTGAGGGTCATTGTTCTGATGTCTTGTTGAGAGTCATCGTTCTGATGTCTTGTTGAGGGTCATTGTTCTGATGTCTTGTTCAGGGCCATTGTTCTGATGTCTTGTTGAGGGCCATTGTTCTGATGTCTTGTTGAGAGTCATTGTTCTGATGTCTTGTTGAGGGTCATTGTTCTGATGTCTTGTTGAGAGTCATTGTTCTGATGTCCTGTTGAGAGCCATTGTTCTGATGTCTTGTTGAGGGCCATTGTTCTGATGTCTTGTTGAGGGTCATTGTTCTGATGTCCTGTTGAAGATCATTGTTCTGATTTCTTGTTGAGGATCATTGTTCTGATTTCTTGTTGAGGATCACTGTTCTGATCACTGTTCTGATTTGTTGAGGATCACTGTTCTGATGTTTTGTTGAGACCCATTTTTCTGATATCTTGTTGAGGGTCATTGTTCTGATGTCTTGTTGAGGGCCATTGTTCTGATGTCTTGTTGAGGGTCATTGTTCTGATGTCTTGTTCAGGATCATTGTTCTGATGTCTTGTTCAGAGTCATTGTTCTGATGTCTTGTTGATGGCCATTGTTCTGATGTCTTGTTGAGGGCCATTGTTCCGATATCATGTTGAAGATCATTGTTCCGATGTCTTGTTGAAAGTCATTGTTCTGATGTCTTGTTGGGATCATTGTTCTGATGTCTTGTTGAGAGTCATTGTTGTGGTGTCTTGTTGAAGGCCATTGTTCTGATGTCTTGTTGAGGGCCATTGTTCTGATATCATGCTGAAGATTATTATTCTGATGTCTTGTTGAGGATCATTGTTCTGATGTCTTGTTGAGGGCCATTGTTCTGATGTCTTGTTGAGGGCCATTGTTCTGATGTCATGTTTAGGATCATTGTTCTGATGTCTTGTTGAGAGTCATTGTTCTGATGTCTTGTTGAGAGTCATTGTTCCGATGTCTTGTTGAGGGCCATTGTTCTGATGTCTTGTTGAGAGTCATTGTTCTGATGACTTGTTGAGAGTCATTGTTCTGATGTCCTGTTGAGAGTCATTGTTCCGATGTCTTGTTGAGGGTCATTGTTCTGATGTCTTGTTGAGAGTCATTGTTCCGATGTCTTGTTGAGGGCCATTGTTCTGATGTCTTGTTGAGGATCATTGATCTGATGTCTTGTTGAGAGTCATTGTTCCGATGTCTTGTTGAGAGTCATTGTTCTGATGTCTTGTTGAGGATCATTGTTCTGATGTCTTGTTGAGGGCCATTGTTCTGATGTCTTGTTGAGGATCATTGTTCTGATGTCTTGTTGAGAGTCATTGTTCCGATGTCTTGTTGAGGGCCATTGTTCTGATGTCTTGTTGAGGGCCATTGTTCTGATGTCATGTTGAGGATCATTGTTCTGATGTCTTGTTGAGAGTCATTGTTCTGATATAATTTTGAAGATCATTGTTCTGATGTCATTTTGAGAGTCATTGTTCTGATGTCATGTTGATGATAATTGTTCTGATGTCTTGTTGAGAGTCATTGTTCTGATGTCTTGTTGAGGGCCATTGTTCTGATGTCTTGTTGAGAGTCATTGTTCTGATATCATGTTGAGGATCATTGTTCTGATGTCTTGTTGAGAGTCATTGTTCTGATGTCTTGTTGAGGGCCATTGTTCTGATGTCTTGTTGAGAGTCATTTTTCTGATGCCTTGTTGAGAGTCATTGTTCTGATATCATGTTGAGAGTCATTGTTCCGATGTCTTGTTGAGGGTCATTGTTCTGATATCATGTTGAGGATCATTGTTCTGATGTCTTGTTGAGAGTCATTGTTCTGATGTCATGTTGAGAGTCATTGTTCTGATGTCATGTTGATGTTAATTGTTCTGATGTCTTGTTGAGAGTCATTGTTCTGATGTCTTGTTGAGAGTCATTGTTCCGATGTCTTGTTGAGGGCCATTGTTCTGATGTCTTTTTGAGGATCATTGTTCTGATGTCTTGTTGAGAGTCATTGTTCCGATGTCTTGTTGAGGGCCATTGTTCTGATGTCTTGTTGAGGATCATTGTTCTGATGTCTTGTTGAGAGTCATTGTTCCGATGTCTTGTTGAGGGCCATTGTTCTGATTGGTTGAGGGTCATTGTTCTGATGTCTTGTTGAGAGTCATTGTTCTGATGTCATGTTGAGGATCATTGTTCTGATGTCTTGTTGAGGGCCATTGTTCTGATGTCTTGTTGAGGGTCATTGTTCTGATATCATGTTGAGGATCATTGTTCTGATGTCTTGTTGAGAGTCATTGTTCTGATATCATTTTGAAGATCATTGTTCTGATGTCATGTTGAGAGTCATTGTTCTGATGTCATGTTGATGATAATTGTTCTGATGTCTTGTTGAGAGTCATTGTTCTGATGTCTTGTTGAGGGCCATTGTTCTGATGTCTTGTTGAGAGTCATTGTTCTGATATCATGTTGAGGATCATTGTTCTGATGTCTTGTTGAGAGTCATTGTTCTGATGTCTTGTTGAGGGCCATTGTTCTGATGTCTTGTTGAGAATCATTTTTCTGATGTCTTGTTGAGAGTCATTGTTCTGATATCATGTTGAGAGTCATTGTTCCGATGTCTTGTTGAGGGTCATTGTTCTGATATCATGTTGAGGATCATTGTTCTGATGTCTTGTTGAGAGTCATTGTTCTGATATCATTTTTAAGATCATTGTTCTGATGTCATGTTGAGAGTCATTGTTCTGATGTCTTGTTGAGGATTATTGTTCTGATGTCTTGTTGAGAGTCATTGTTCTGATGTCTTGTTGAGGGTCATTGTTCTGATGTCTTGTTGAGAGTCATTGTTCTGATATCATGTTGAGGATCATTGTTCTGATGTCTTGTTGAGAGTCATTGTTCCGATGTCTTGTTGAGGGCCATTGTTCTGATGTCTTGTTGAGAGTCATTGTTCTGATGTCTTGTTGAGAGTCATTGTTCTGGTGTCCTGTTGAGAGTCATTGTTCCGATGTCTTGTTGAGGGTCATTGTTCTGATATCTTGTTGAGAGTCATTGTTCCGATGTCTTGTTGAGGGCCATTGTTCTGATGTCTTGTTGAGGATCATTGTTCTGATGTCTAGTATAGGGCCATTGTTCTGATGTCTTGTTGAGGGCCATTGTTCCGATGTCTTGTTGAGAGTCATTGTTCTGATGTCTTGTTGAGAGTCATTGTTCTGATGTCTTGTTGAGGGCTATTGTTCTGATGTCTTGTTGAGGATCATTGTTCTGATGTCTTGTTGAGAGTCATTGTTCTGATGTCTTGTTGAGAGTCATTGTTCTGATGTCTTGTTGAGGGCCATTGTTCTGATGTCTTGTTGAGAGTCATTGTTCTGATATCATGTTGAGGATCATTGTTCTGATGTTTTGTTGAGAGTCATTGTTCTGATGTCTTGTTGAGGGTCATTGTTCTGATATCATGTTGAGGATCATTGTTCTGATGTCTTGTTGAGAGTCATTGTTCTGATATAATTCTGAAGATCATTGTTCTGATGTCATGTTGAGAGTCATTGTTCTGATGTCATGTTGATGTTAATTGTTCTGATGTCTTGTTGAGAGTCATTGTTCTGATGTCTTGTTGAGGGCCATTGTTCTGATGTCTTGTTGAGAGTCATTGTTCTGATATCATGTTGAGGATCATTGTTCTGATGTCTTGTTGAGAGTCATTGTTTGTATGTCTTGTTAAGGGCCATTGTTCTGATGTCTTGTTGAGGGTCATTTTTCTGATGTCTTGTTGAGAGTCATTATTCTGATATCATGTTGAGAGTCATTGTTCCGATGTCTTGTTGAGGGCCATTGTTCTGATATCATGTTGAGGATCATTGTTCTGATGTCTTGTTGAGAGTCATTGTTCTGATATCATTTTTAAGATCATTGTTCTGATGTCATGTTGAGAGTCATTGTTCTGATGTCTTGTTGAGGATCATTGTTCTGATGTCCTGTTGAGAGTCATTGTTCCGATGTCTTGTTGAGGGCCATTGTTCTGATGTCTTGTTGAGAGTCATTGTTCCGATGTCTTGTTGAGGGCCATTGTTCTGATGTCTTGTTGAAAGTCATTGTTCTGATGTCTTGTTGAAGATCATTGTTCTGATGTCCTGTTGAGGGCCATTGTTCTGATGTCTTGTTGAGGATCATTGTTCTGATGTCTTGTTGAGAGTCATTGTTCCGATGTCTTGTTGACGGCCATTGTTCTGATGTCTTGTTGAGGGCCATTGTTCTGATGTCTTGTTGAGGATCATTGTTGCGATGTCTTGTTGAGGGCCATTGTTCTGATTTGTTGAGGGTCATTGTTCTGATGTCTTGTTGAGAGTCATTGTTCTGTTGTCATGTTGAGGATCATTGTTCTGATGTCTTGTTGAGGGCCATTGTACTGATGTCTTGTTGAGGGTCATTGTTCTAATATCATGTTGAGGATCATTGTTCTGATGTCTTGTTGAGAGTCATTGTTATGATATCATTTTGAAGATCATTGTTCTGATGTCATGTTGAGAGTCATTGTTCTGATGTCATGTTGATGATAATTGTTCTGATGTCTTGTTGAGAGTCATTGTTCTGATGTCTTGTTGAGGGCCATTGTTCTGATGTCTTGTTGAGAGTCATTGTTCTGATATCATGTTGAGGATCATTGTTCTGATGTCTTGTTGAGAGTCATTGTTCTGATGTCTTGTTGAGGGCCATTGTTCTGATGTCTTGTTGAGAGTCATTTTTCTGATGTCTTGTTGAGAGTCATTGTTCTGATATCATGTTGAGAGTCATTGTTCCGATGTCTTGTTGAGGGTCATTGTTCTGATGTCATGGTGAGGATCATTGTTCTGATGTCTTGTTGAGAGTCATTGTTCTGATATCATTTTTAAGATCATTGTTCTGATGTCATGTTGAGAGTCATTGCTCTGATGTCTTGTTGAGGATCATTGTTCTGATGTCTTGTTGAGAGTCATTGTTCTGATGTCTTGTTGAGGGTCATTGTTCTGATGTCTTGTTGAGAGTCATTGTTCTGATATCATGTTGAGGATCATTGTTCTGATGTCTTGTTGAGAGTCAATGTTCTGATGTCTTGTTGAGGGCCATTGTTCTGATGTCTTGTTGAGAGTCATTGTTCTGATGTCTTGTTGAGAGTCATTGTTCTGGTGTCCTGTTGAGAGTCATTGTTCCGATGTCTTGTTGAGGGTCATTGTTCTGATGTCTTGTTGAGAGTCATTGTTCCGATGTCTTGTTGAGGGCCATTGTTCTGATGTCTTGTTGAGGATCATTGTTCTGAAGTCTTGTTGAGGGCCATTGTTCCGATGTCTTGTTGAGAGTCATTGTTCTGATGTCTTGTTGAGAGTCATTGTTCTGATGTCTTGTTGAGGGCTATTGTTCTGATGTCTTGTTGAGGATCATTGTTCTGATGTCTTGTTGAGAGTCATTGTTCTGATGTCTTGTTGAGGGCCATTGTTCTGATGTCTTGTTGAGGGCCATTGTTCTGATGTCTTGTTGAGGGTCATTGTTCTGATGTCTTGTTGAGGGTCATTGTTCTGATGTCTTGTTGAGGGCTATTGTTCTGATGTCTTGTTGAGGATCATTGTTCTGATGTCTTGTTGAGAGACATTGTTCTGATGTCTTGTTGAGGGCCATTGTTCTGATGTCTTGTTGAGGGCCATTGTTCTGATGTCTTGTTGAGAGTCATTGTTCTGATATCATGTTGAGGATCATTGTTCTGATGTCTTGTTGAGAGTCATTGTTCTGATGTCTTGTTGAGGGTCATTGTTCTGATATCATGTTGAGGATCATTGTTCTGATGTCTTGTTGAGAGTCATTGTTCTGATATCATTTTGAAGATCATTGTTCTGATGTCATGTTGAGAGTCATTGTTCTGATGTCATGTTGATGATAATTTTTTCTGATGTCTTGTTGAGGGTCATTCTTCTGATGTCATGTTGATGATAATTTTTCTGATGTCTTGTTGATGGTCATTGTTCTGATGTCATTTTGAGGATCATTGTTACTTGTGTCCTGTTGAGGATCATGTTCTGATTTTATTTCTGACATGAACCAACAGCAGAGGCCAGTCCATGTCTGCCATGATCGTGGTAGACTCAAACGTTGGGTCCAGCTGTCTCCATTTGAACTATCATCTAGATGCTGACATCGATATATTCAATAAAGCGACTGTAGTCTAGTACCCACACAAATAATCAAATATATATATATATATATATATATATATATATATATATATATATATATATATATACATGTATATATATTATATACGTGTGCGGAACGCCCACATTTTGTTCATTTTTAAAGAAACCCTGAATCAGCCTCAGATTGTCAACGACGCCAGAGAAGTATGAGAAAGCTATTTTCTCTCACGTGACACGCATTCCTTTCACAACGGGATTACCAGGAAAGTCGGACGTGCACGATCTTCCTCTTGTCGTTAATAATGAGGTACGATACCGCCCACGTAATTCTGGGGCGCGTACCTGTTTGGTATCGACATTTGGCGCTACCGTTTCCGGGTTGAAAGTATCGATTCTGCTTGTCATCGTGACTAATTGGCTGGAGACGTTTGATCGTTCTCGAGAACAAGAACATTTGTAACAAGAACATTTGTGGCAAGAACATTTGTGACAAGAAAATTTGTAACAATAACATTTGTGATAAGAACATTTGTAACAATAACATTTGTGGCAAGAACATTTGTGACAAGAACATTTGTGACAAGAACATTTGTAACAATAACATTTGTGATAAGAACATTTGTAACAAGAACATTTGTGGCAAGAACATTTGTGACAAGAACATTTGTGACAAGAACATTTGTAACAATAACATTTGTGATAAGAACATTTGTAACAAGAACATTTGTGTTAAGAACATTTGTAACAAGAACATTTGTGGTAAGAACATTTGTAACAAGAACATTTGTGGTAAGAACATTTGTAACAAGAACATTTGTAGTAAGAACATTTGTAACAAGAACATTTGTGACAAGAACATTTGTGACAAGAACATTTGTAACAAGAACATTTGTAAAAAGAACATTTGTGACATGAACATTTGTAACAAGAACATTTGTGAATAGAACATTTGTAACAAGAACATTTGTGGCAAGAACATTTGTAACAAGAACATTTGTGACAAGAACATTTGTGACAAGAACATTTATGGCAAGAACATTGTAGCAGAACATTTGTAACAAGAACATTTGTGACAAGAACATTGTAGTAATAACATTTGTGACAAGAACATTTGTAACAAGAACATTTGTAACAAGAACATTTGTGACAAGAACATTTGTGACAAGAACATTTGTGACAAGAACATTTGTAACAAGAAAATTTGTGACAAGAACATTTATGGCAAGAACATTGTAGCAAGAACATTTGTAACAAGAACATTTGTGACAAGAACATTGTAGTAATAACATTTGTGACAAGAACATTTGTAACAAGAACATTTGTAACAAGAACATTTGTGACAAGAACATTGTAGTAATAACATTTGTGGCAAGAACATTTGTAACAGGCAATTCTCTGTGGAGATCTATTCGCATATCTATCCTGCCTGGTCTGTCTCATGACGTCTTCCGCTACCAGTAGTACCACTTTGTTTCTGGCTACACTCTCTCATTGTCCTTCCACCAGCTCACATGCTCACATCAGGTAAGGTCCCAGATTCTCTTGATTTCCATTTTTTCTTTTGCTTGTTTAATTCTTGCTTGATACACGCATGTTGTGTTCACGATGGCGCCCATGTTCAACATGTCACCGTTTGCTGTTCCTATTTTGTTTTCATTTTAAAAAATCACTGACCATCTATAATAACGACTCCCACGTGATGACTGTTGCTGTTTTTCTTTGTCTCGGGGGTGCTGATAGTAATGTTCTCCTCGATTAGGGCCAGGTGATTTTTTTGTTTTCGGACGCAACGTTAGTGATCCATTATCGACAATAGAAACACTGTCATAGTTATGTCGCTGGAGGTCATGAACTGAACTGTGAGTGTCAGAAAAAGTGATGGCTACATGGGGCATGGTGGGTTAGCTAACAAGTGATGACTACATGGGGCATGGTGGGTTAACTAACAAGTGATGACTACACGGGGCATGGTGGGTTAGCTAACAAGTGATGACTACATGGGGCATGGTGGGTCAACTAACAGGTGATGGCTACATGGGACAAGGTGGGTCAACTAACAAGTGATTACTACACGGGGCATGGTGGGTTAACTAAAAAGTGATGACTACATGGGGCATGGTGGGTTAGCTAACAAGTGATTACTACACGGGGCATGGTGGGTTAACTAAAAAGTGATGACTACACGGGGCATGGTGGGTTAACTAAAAGTGATGACTACATGGGGCATGGTGGGTCAACTAACAGGTGATGGCTACATGGGACAAGGTGGGTCAACTAACAAGTGATGGCTACATGGGGCAAGGTGGGTCGACTAACAAGTGATGGCTACATGGGGCAAGGTGGGTCGACTAACAAGTGATGGCTACATGGGGCATGGTGGGTCAACTAACAAGTAATGGCTACATGGGGCAAGGTGGGTCAACTAACAGGTGACATGTAGCCACATGGGACAAGGTGGGTCAACTAACAAGTGATGGCTACATGGGGCAAGGTGGGTCGACTAACAAGTGATGGCTACATGGGGCATGGTGAGTTAGCTAACAAGTGATGACTACATGGGGCATGGTGGGTTAACTAAAAAGTGATGGCTACATGGGGCATGGTGGGTTAGCTAACAAGTGATGACTACATGGGGCAAGGTGGGTCAACTAACAAGTAATGGCTACATGGAGCAAGGTGGGTCAACTAACAAGTAATGGCTACATGGGGCAAGGTGGGTCAACTAACAAGTAATGGCTACATGGGGCAAGGTGGGTCAACTAACAAGTAATGGCTACATGGGGCGTGATGGGTTAACTAACAATGGAAGGCTACATGGGACATGGTGGGTCAACTAACAGGTGATGGCTACATGGAGCAAGGTGGGTCGACTAACGAATAATGGCTACATGGGCGTGATGGGTTAACTAACAAGTGAAGGCTACATGGGACGTGATGAGTTAACTAACAAGTGATGGCTACATGGAACGTGATGGGTAAGCTAACAAGTGAAGGCTACATGGGACGTGATGAGTTAACTAACAAGTGATGGCTACATGGAACGTGATGGGTTAGCTAACAAGTGAAGGCTACATGGGACGTGATGAGTTAACTAACAAGTGATGGCTACATGGAACGTGATGGGTTAGCTAACAAGTGAAGGCTACATGGGACGTGATGGGTTAACTAACAAGTGATGGCTACATGGAACGTGATGGGTTAGCTAACAAGTGAAGGCTACATGGGACGTGATGGGTTAACTAACAAGATAGATGTTAATAGTGGAACTATTCACAAGTAGAGGACCCCGAGCTAGTTACACTGGCAGTCAATTAACTCTTATTTCCCGCGTCCTGCCACCGCCATCTCAACAACAAACATGGTGTCGAGCCTTCAAACCTTGTCATAAGTGATTTTTTTTAATGGGAGGTTGTAAGTAAATCAATCAAAACAAGACAAATGCGATTTTTGGGCCATGTTAAAAGACACAGCAGCCTACTAAAAGTAATCCTGGAGGGGAAAATACAAGGTAAAAGAGGCAGAAGCAGACCAAGACTAATATGGACAAGTAACGTCAAAAGATGGACAAATCAGCTTATGACAACCTGCACCATCAAAGCAAGAGACAGAGCAGAAAGGCGCTCCAGGGTAGCCAACCTTCGTTGCAGAGACGGCACTCGATGAAGATGATGTAAGTAAATGTAACTTCGATCCACGAATACCGATAATCACTCACTAGATGTTGAGCTATAACAAAAGAACGAGCAGGGCCTCAGCAACACTATCTAGTAATACGTGAAGAGTTTGGAATAACAGCTATAGCTCGTTTCAAAACATATGCCCAACTTCAAAACGCTATTACTCTCTAACCGTTTGTTAAATACTTTTGAAATTTTCCAAATGTTATTAGAATGCAAAAGACCCTTTAAATGTATATTTAACAAATATCTTGCAGCTGCAGTTTTCTTAAAGCGGCGATATTTCTTTGATGTTTGTCAAAATTGTAAATTGTGAAGCCCTAAATAATAGAAATTACCGTAGTTGCTGGTCTACGATTAATTTTCACTAGGTAAAGGCGTGGCCGTAATGGGGAAATAACTGGATAAAACAAAACACCAGGAGAATTATTGTCTGCTCAGTTCGAGGACGGACGATAATATCAAGGTATACCTGTATGTCCAATTTTCATAGTTGTGTGGTCCTGAAAAGGACCGTTTGTTGAAATAATTTAAGGTAATATAGGGGCCAACATTGTGGGGGCTATATACTTTCATTCTGAATCAGACGAGTCTAAAAGATTAATAACTGTTTGGGGTTGAACATTCCACAAACCATCATTTTTCCAATATTCCTCTTCCTGTTTTAAGACGTGGTCTTCACATTTAGCCCAATAATCTTTGTCTATATTTAATCAAGCGAGATTAGCAAGAGTCTTTACATCGCATATTTTGAATGTTGTATTTTCATCTGCCACTTGTCCTTTTAATTTTGCCCAGATTAGTTCTATTGGATTTAAATGAGCATGGTAAGGTGGCAGCCTCAAACTTATATGACCGTGCTCTTGGATAATCTTATCTATTTGAAAAATCTTTGTCCTCTGTTTTTGCTTTACTAGAGATAGTAATTCAGGTTTTAAGTACATGTTATTAAATTGTATGTGCTCCTTTGTGAGCCATATCTTAATAGCATCTTTTGTACTGGATGACGTCGGGACTTTATCTTCAAGTGCAATGTTGTGGTACGCGGCATTGTCCATTATTAGGCAAGATGGTCGATCTAGTGCTGGGAGAACAGAATTTTCAATCCAATGTCTAAATATGTGACCATTTATCTCAGAGTGATAATCCCGATTGTCTATGGATCTTGAAAGAAAAATGAGCTCTGCATTCTGTATTAGTCCATGTTGTCGACTACCTACATGAGCAATTATCAAGCGCTGTCCTTTGCTGCTAGGTATTAATCTCTTAATCTTTCCATCTGATGACTGCCATTCCCTTTGGTTAGTGTGGCGAGCATTGATCCATGTTTCATCCAAGTACACAATATCATAACCTTGCTTGCGCACCTCTTTTACTTCACGTAAGTACTTGCTTCTCAAGACTACTATATGTGGCTTCTCACAGATGATGTTTCGTCCATTGGAATACTTTCTGAATGTAAAGCCTGCAGCTCTCACATTCCTCCATAATGTAGACTTTGATTTTTCAATACTGTTGTTCTTTTTCATCGATACTTTTAATTTTCTTATTGTAACAGTTTCATTCATACCCAACATTTTGCGAATTTCACTTCTAATAAGTTCACTGTCGAAATTATCCAACATTTTTGCTCTTCCTTGTGATTTTGTATATTTGGAACATTGACGGTCACGTGCTTGAATCCAGCGATTAAATGACCGTTTAGATAAATTCAAAATGTGTCTTGCCCTATTCTCAGGGTTTTCTAAAGAATGAAATAATAATCTTCCTCGTTTAGCCTCTTTGCAAAAATAGTCATACATTTTTATTGCGATGTTTTGTAAACTGCAGAATTTCATTTTAAGACTCATGATAAATGTTATTGTTCCACGTTACGCCGCTGAATTAACGGAAATGGAACACACAATGTCTCGTGTTTACTACAAGTGTCTAATTGTGTAAGACAACTCACGCGGAAAGCGTGCAAAATCGTAAATTTGAGCGTGTATGGATTTGTAATCGCTATTTTTAACTTAAATACTGTAAACACTAAGTTTTGACTACATCAATGGGTCGTTATAAATTTATATAAATCAAATAAGCAATAATAATAACCAAATGTTTGTTTTTAATGAAATTAATTCCCTGTTGGGTTCTAATCATTATAACTATACATGCAAATTTTGAAAAAATTACAAAAAGCGGTTTAAAAGATATTGATTTTTAAAGTTGGGCACGACTTATTAAACAAGCTATAGGCTTACCAGCAACACCAAAGTCGCTTGACTTCCGTTTCATATGGCGAATAGGCGGCAATGAACCGTTGAGGCACTGTCTGAAAAGATTCCTTGTTGCAGTTTCCTAATATTTCAAGTCCGGCTTGCTCCCAGAGCTACTGAGATTAGTGCTCTGTGAACAGCGTGAGCTGTGTGTTTCATCGACATCGTGTTTCTATATTCAGATTGCTTTCGATGAATGACGATATCGTATGACGAAGAACAGTTCAAATGCGTTCACTGTCAGTGCTAAATGTCTTTTGATGTGTGCTGTGTTTGCTACGATGGGGAGTGCAGCTGCCTTTTTTTGTTTGGTTATTCGATGAGATGTTAATTCGGATGATTCCACTGGCACTGGCAGTTAAGCAATTATGGATTTCCCTTCGTTTGCAGTGATACCGGGGCCTTCGAATAATCATAAGTATAACCAAAGTCGCTGTGTACAAGTCAACGGACTAACGCTGATACAGAAGCTTGCTTTTCTCTGACTGGACGAGTTTCACATCCACTAAGACAAATATTCGTAATCTCCTCGACAAACAACCAAATGATGGATCCTGCTGACGCAAACAGGCAATTGGACTGAAGCAGTCCGTGATTCACAACTGCGTCAAGATCGGCGAACATCTCAAACAAATCATAGATTGGCTCCCGGTTGTGCCAGCAGGTTAATGAGTCTGGCGAAGCAAATGGAAGAAAGAAGGCAAACCCGCTACTTAAAAATGCCCCTACTGAAACAGATTTGTCGGTCCGAAAGGCGCAAAAATCGCGACTAGTAAGCACAACTGCCACTTAACGACTTCTTAACAGTAGTCGGAGGAACGCTGAAGAGGAAGAATACCGGATCGATTTGTACAGCTTCTTCTCACTGTATAACAGTAAATACGCGATCTTCTTTTTTGTCTATATTCTCCCATTACCAACTTTACAACAGACTACTATATCTATTGCCCTCTTCCATTTTGATAACTTTACCACGGCCTACTATATCTATTGCCCTCTTCCATTTTGATAACTTTACCACGGCCTACTATATCTATTGCCCTCTTCCATTTTGATAACTTTACCACGGCCTACTATATCTATTGCCCTCTTCCATTTTGATAACTTTACCACGGCCTACTATATCTATTGCCCTCTTCCATTTTGATAACTTTACCACGGCCTACTATATCTATTGCCCTCTTCCATTTTGATAACTTTACCACGGCCTACTATATCTATTGCCCTCTTCCATTTTGATAACTTTACCACGGCCTACTATATCTATTGCCCTCTTCCATTTTGATAACTTTACCACGGCCTACTATATCTATTGCCCTCTTCCATTTTGATAACTTTACCACGGCCTACTATATCTATTGCCCTCTTCCATTTTGATAACTTTACCACGGCCTACTATATCTATTGCCCTCTTCCATTTGATAACTTTACCACGGCCCAATTATATCTATTGCCCTCTTCTATTTTGATAACTTTACCACGGCCCAATTATATCTATTGCCCTATTCCCAATTTGCCAACTTTACCACGACCTGACATATTGATGCCCTTCTTCCCCCCCCCCCCCACTCCCTTTTAAAATAAATGTTCTACTCATAGCGCTTCACCCAGTTGGTGTGTTTGTTCTCATATCTCTCTATGTTGTACTGTTCTCTCACAATCATTATAATCATCTCCTCTATATGGAGCGGTCGTTCTCTCACAATCATGGTAATCATCTCCTCTATATGGAGTGTTCTCTCACGGTCATTATAATCATCTCCTTTATATGGAGCGGTCGTTCTCTCACAATCATAATCATCTCCTCTATATGGAGTGTTCTCTCACAATCATTATAATCATCTCCTTTATATGGAGCGGTCGTTCTCTCACAATCATTATAATCATCTCCTCTATATGGAGTGTTCTCTCACAATCATTATAATCATCTCCTCTATATGGAGCGGTCGTTCTCTCACAATCAATATAATCATCTCCTCAGTATGGATCGGTCGTTCTCTCACAATCAATATAATCATCTCCTCAATATGGAGCGGTCGCTCTCTCACAATCATTGTAATCATCTCCTCAATATGGAGTGGTCATTCTCTCACAATCAATATAATCATCTCCTCAATATGGAGCGGTCGCTCTCTCACAATCATTGTAATCATCTCCTCTATATGGAGTGGTCATTCTCTCACAATCACTATAATCATCTCCTCTATATGGAGTGGTCATTCTCTCACAATCACTATAATCATCTCCTCTATATGGAGTGGTCATTCTCTCACAATCATTGTAATCATCTCCTCAATATGGAGCGGTCGCTCTCTCACAATCATTGTAATCATCTCCTCTATATGGAGTGGTCATTCTCTCACAATCACTATAATCATCTCCTCTATATGGAGTGGTCATTCTCTCACAATCATTGTAATCATCTCCTCTATATGGAGCGGTCGCTCTCTCACAATCATTGTAATCATCTCCTCTATATGGAGCGGTCGCTCTCTCACAATCATTGTAATCATCTCCTCTATATGGAGCGGTCGCTCTCTCACAATCATTGTAATCATCTCCTCTATATGGAGCGGTCGCTCTCTCACAACCATTGTAATCATCTCCTCTATATATGCACCTATATGTGCATATATAGAGTACCCAAATAACACTAGGGATATGAATAAAATAGCAACAGGGAAATATTGTCACAATTATGATGCAGAAATACAAGCAATAAAGTTGGCAATAGAAAAACTGCTGAACATTAATCTTAGCCCACAGCCTGTAGTGTTTTTGACAGATGCACGATCAGTTCTCCAGGTACTACAATCCAGAAAATTACCACATCTGCAGACCTTATTGACTGAACTCTGCAAGCACCACAGGGTTGCCCTGCAGTGGATCCCATCTCAATGTGGAATACCAGGAAACAGAGAGCAGATCAGTTGGCAAAGGAAGGGTCAACAGGCACACAACTAGATACACAAGTTACATACCATCATAAGGAACAGATAATGAAATCAATCAGAGGACCACAAGCCCCAAATCAGGATGCCTTTTATAATATGAATAGATATGAACAAGTTATCATTATACGCCTAAGAACAGGACACAATCGACTCCATAGTCACATGTATACAAAATTCAAGATCGGCACCTCAACTACTTGTACATGTGGACAGGCGCCCCAGACTGCTGAACACATACTTCAAGACTGCACTGAATATAGTAGACTGAGGAAATCCATTGGCCCATAGATACAACACTACAGACAAAACTATATGGGCCACTGCAAGAATTACAAAAGACAGTAACATTTATACAGGAAACG
Organism: Megaustenia siamemsis; assembly: GCA_032433765.1. NCBI lineage: Eukaryota > Metazoa > Mollusca > Gastropoda > Stylommatophora > Ariophantidae > Megaustenia > Megaustenia siamemsis. The sequence continues at coordinate 15,660,206 of JAVIAB010000139.1, read as the reverse complement.
ACATTGCTGATATAGACAATACTTCAGGCGAACGAAAGATAGATAGATAGATCTCCTCTATATGGAGCGGTCATTCTCTCACAATCATTATAATCATCTCCTCCATATGGAGTGGTTGTTCTCTCACAATCATTATAATCATCTCCTCTATATGGAGTGGTCGTTCTCTCACAATCATTATAATCATCTCCTCTATATGGAGTGGTTGTTCTCTCACAATTATTATAATCATTATAATCATCTCCTCCATATGGAGCGGTCGTTCTCTCACAATCATTATAATCATCTCCTCTATATGGAGTGGTCGTTCTCTCACAATCATTATAATCGTCTCCTCTATATGGGACGGTCGTTCTCTCACAATCATTATAATCATCTCCTCTATATGGAGTGGTCGTTCTCTCACAATCATTATACTCATCTCCTCTATATGGGACGGTCGTTCTCTCACAATCATTATAATCATCTCCTCTATATGGGACGGTCGTTCTCTCACAATCATTATACTCATCTCCTCTATATGGGGTGGTCGTTCTCTCACAATCATTATAATCATCTCCTCTATATGGAGTGGTCGTTCTCTCACAATCATTATAATCGTCTCCTCTATATGGGACGGTCGTTCTCTCACAATCATTATAATCATCTCCTCTATATGGGACGGTCGTATGTTGACGAGATGTGAAAACAGCGATATATATCCAGCAAATCGTCTGCTTCCCAATAATCGTTTCCTGCCTCCCAACATGACCTCATCGGAATCAAATCGATGTATCGGATGGTCCTCATGTATCCTGACCGATCAGCAGGATTTGATTCTTGATTTATGTCTGTTTTCTGATCATGTCTTCATTCATGTATGTTATCTGATCATACCTTGATTTATGTCTGTTATAGGATAATTCCGTCATTATGTCAGTTATCTGATCATTTCTTCATTTATGTCTGCTATCTGATCATTTCTTGATAAATATCTGTTATCTTATAATTTCTTGATTAATGTCAATTATCTAATCATTTTTTTCATTTGTGTCTGCTATCTGATCATTTTTTTCATTTATGTCTGTTATCTGATCATTTCTTCATCTATGTCTGCTATGTGATCATTCCTTGATTTATATCTTTTATTTGATCATTTCTTCATTTATATCTGCTGTCCGAGAATCGCCTTATAGTCCAGTTAGGTTCGCTGACTCCACGAGGCCTTAATGTATCACACTCATACATATGCTACTTACCCTTCTGTTCCAGGGACTATTCTTTGCACAAATCGAGTATGCCTTAGCAATTCTTACTGTCAGTAAAACGCAAATTGACAAGATGGAGAAAATACAGAATGAAGCAATGCGCATTATCTTTGGGTGTACGAGAGAACTCCCTGTGTAGCAATGAGGTATCTTCTTGACTTTCCAACCATGGATGACAGGATCAAGATCTAGATGTCACGAGCATACCTGAAGATAAGTGCAAATAAAGAGCATCTATTGCATCATGAGCTCAACACAGGGAAGGGTGTCAGGCTAAAAAGAGGCAAATCATGGGTGGGCTGAACAGAAGATGTCATCAGACAGGTATGTGGGCTTACCGATAGCAACGCTGGCTAGGAGTTGATACCGGTGCCTACGTCATTCAGAGGGACATTCTCGTGTTCTGTCACAAGGAAATGTAGGGAACAGAATTCAGTCGTGGTCAATGCGGAGATCAACGGTCTCATCTGGGATAACACCGATAAGAAAGATGCAGTCATCTATACAGACGGGTCTGTAATACGACACCAAAGGAGTTCATGGGGATTTACAGCACGCTTGGCGGGCAGAATAGTCAAAGAAGATAGTGGTGCATACGTTATGATCACGAGTAGCGTGACGATGGAGATGATGGCAGTGGCCAGGGCATTCTTCTGGTTAGAGTCACAAGACTACACCCACGCCTGTATACTGAGTGATTCGATGAGCATGATCAGAAAAGTGGAAGCGGGCTCTGCACGTATGCAATGGGTAGAGTCATTGCAGAAGTCAAAAATACGTACCTTTGTCTACGTCCCAGAACATGCGGGAGTACGGGGAAATGAAAGAGCGGACAGGTTGGCTAGCTGCGCTGTCGTTGAAGACGGTCAACCAGTGGATCAGGCGGACATCATCAATGCCCTCCGAGATGTCGGAAGAACACAGGACTTCGACAACCATGAGTCCACGTCACTCCTTAGGATGAAAGAGATGGGAGTTACGTTGGGCACAGCCAGAAACGAGAAACTTAGTGGGCGTGTAAGAAGACTTATCAACCAACACAGAACTGGAGTCGTCAGTCGCTGGACACTGCGGGACCATCTGAGGAAATTATCCGCAAATAACTCAATCACATCATACACATAATTTCCCTATGGCTTCCCCTTCCTTTTTGTATATTAATGTATGAGTACATTAGTATATGCACATGCTATGCTATTCACAGCTCATTCAGGCGACACTCCGGCTGTCCCCTATATCTCCTGTGTCTGGGCTGCTTTCTTCTGTGCAAGGCGTTACCCTACCATCGACACTACACTGTACCTTACCTTTTACATGTTCTTAGAGAACCCCATTCTGTGACATCTCACTCTTTCCTTCTTTCGGTAAACAAGTATTTCTCTGGACTATCTTTATGTTTTGTGTATACACACGGACCTAGGCGTGGACACTTCTGGGTATGTATGCGCACTTGTTCACGTGTGTGGGCGCACACATATAGGTGTGCACAAATAATAATAAATGAATATTAAAATAGAGGGAAACACAGAAGGCGACAGATTAGCGAATCATTTCAGAGGAGGAGGTATGTTTACAGCACTCGGGAAAAAATGACGAATAATCAACAACAGAAAAAATGAACAGTATATGGTTAGAAAGAGGATCGAACCCGTACTCTTTGGCACAGGGTCCACGAGAAACCAAAGGCAAGAGCACACGACCAGCTCAGCTAAAAGATAGACGTGTTCTGCAGTCACGTGCCCATCTACCTTCTGTCATGTAGTGCCAGGTGACGTTTTGTGTATTCACGTCACTATTTATGACACGTGATCACTTACAAGGAAATATTTCAGGCACGATGTGTGCAAAGGTCATGGTCACCAATTGCGCGTGCATGCAGCGAGAGATTATTGAAAGTAGCAGTGACGGGTTGGCCAGTGAATGAGCAGGGACAACTGTTTCTCTAGCTGGACAGACAATATCTGTCTGAGCTGTGGACATCTCTCCTCCAGGCCTGCAACAAGATTCTCCAGTGACAGGCTGTGCAGATATGGGCTCTTGAATCTTCTACCTAATATGGTACACGAATGGATCTCAATGTTACTCGTCTTTGTGCTGCAGACCCTATAACTCTGTCAACATCTCCATGTTACTCGTCTCTATATAGCAGACCCTACAACTCTGTCTGGTTCTCCATGTTACTCGTCTCTATGTAGCAGACCCTACAACTCTGTCTGGGTCTCCATGTTACTCGTCTCTATGTAGCAGACCCTACAACTTTGTCTGGGTCTCCATGTTACTCGTCTCTATGTAGCAGATCCTACAACTCTGTCTGGGTCTCCATGTTACTCGTCTCTATGTAGCAGATCCTACAACTCTGTCTGGGTCTCCATGTTACTCGTCTCTATGTAGCAGACCCTACAACTCTGTCTGGGTCTCCATGTTACTCGTCTCTATGTAGCAGACCCTACAACTTTGCTGACCGCTCACTTTCTCCTCTGTATTTGTAGCAAACATGCTACCAGTGGACTAGTTGGAGCAAGTAGAACATCACAGAAATAGGTATGGCAAAAAGTAATTGTAATGTCATGAAAAGTATACTAACATCAAAACAAATAACACCAGGGCTAAAACTAAGAATAGCAAAATGTTACATCTTCTCAATTTTCCTGTATGGTGCAGAAACATGGACATTAGACAAGAAAATAAAACAGAAAATTGAAGCCTTTGAAAATATGGATTTATAGAAGAATAGGTAGAATTGGATGGAAAGAAAAGAAAACAAACGATGAAGTTTTAAAACAACTAAAAATGAAAAGATAACTATTAAACACAATTAGAACAAGACAAATGAAATTTTTGGGGCATGTTAAAAGACACAACAGCCTACTAAAAGTAATATTGGAAGGGAAAATACAAGATAAAAGAGGCAGAGACAGACCAAGACTAACATGGACGAGTAACATCAAAAGATGGACAAGTCAGCCTATGATAATCTGCACCATCAAAGCAAGAAACAGAGTAGAATGGCGATCCATGGTAGCCAACCTTCGTTGCGGAGAAGGCACTCGATGATGATGATGATGATGATTACATCACAGCTGTCATGTATTTATATGTTATATTAAATCACAGCTGCCATGTATTTATATGTTATATTAGATCACAGCTGTCATGTATTTATATGTTATATTAGATCACAGCTGTCATGTATTTCTAGGTTATATCGGATCACAGCTGTCATGTATTTCTATGTCATATTAGATCACAGCTGCCGTGTATTTATATGTTATATTAGATCACAGCTGTCATGTATTTCTAGGTTATATTAGATCATAGCTGTCATGTATTTCTAGGTTATATTAGACCACAGCTGTCATGTATTTCTATGTTATATTAGATCACAGCTGTCGTGTATTTCTAGGTTATATTAAATGAGAGCTGTCATGTATTTCTAGGTTATATTAGATCACAGCTGTAATGTATTTCTAGGTTATATTAGATCACGACTGTCATGTATTTCTATGTTATATTAGATCACAGCTGTCATGTATTTCTATGTTATATTAGATCACAGATGTCATGTATTTCTATGTTATATTAGATAACAGCTGTCATGTATTTCTAGGTTAGATTAGATGACAGCTGTCATGTATTTATAGGTTATATTACATCACATCTGTCATGTATTTCTAGGTTATATTAGATCACATCTGTAATGTATTTCTAGGTTATATTAGATCACGACTGTCATGTATTTCTATGTTATATTAGATCACAGCTGTCATGTATTTCTATGTTATATTAGATCACAGCTGTAATGTATTTCTAGGTTATATTAGATCACAGCTGTCATGTATTTCTAGGTTATATTACATCACAGCTGTCATGTATTTCTAGGTTATATTTGATCACAGCTGTAATGTATTTCTAGGTTATATTAGATCACGACTGTCATATATTTCTAGGTTATATTAGACCACAGTTGTCATGTATTTCTAGGTTATATTACATCACAGCTGTCTTGTATTTCTAGGTTATATTAGATCACAGCTGTAATGTATTTCTAGGTTATATTATATCACGACTGTCATGTATTTCTAGGTTATATTAGACCACCGCTGTCATGTATTTCCAGGTTATATTAGATCACAGCTGTCATGTATTTCTAGGTTATATTAGATCACAGTTGTCGTGTATTTCTAGGTTATATTAGATCACAGCTGTAATATATTTCTATGTTATATTAGATCACAGCTGTCATGTATTTCTCGGTTATATTAGATCACAGCTGTAATGTATTTCTAGGTTATATTAGATCACAGCTGTAATGTATTTCTATGTTATATTAGATCACAGCTGTCATGTATTTCTAGGTTATATTAGATCACAGCTGTAATGTATTTCTAGGTTATATTAGATCACAGCTGTCATGTATTTCTATGTTATATTAGATCACAGCTGTCATGTATTTCTAGGTTATATTAGATCACAGCTGTCATGTATTTCTAGGTTATATTAGATCACAGCTGTCATCAACAGATTAATAGATTAACATCAATATCTTGTGTGTGAGTGGGACGTCATCTGTATCATCTCAACAATATGTGGTAACATACACTCTCACATTCCGCACGTAAAGCTCACTAGACGCACGTGCGGCCATGTCTCGCTCAGCTTTGTTTTTCCGATGTTGTTGTTGTAGTTACAGTTGTTCTCATATCTACTCGGCTCTCAAGCTCCCAATCTTCCAGTACTTCCGATTTCTCACCCCGTGCCGAGTTTAGTCTGCCGGCTCTCCATTTGGCCTGTCAGACAGCTCCTGGTCATGTTGTAAATCAGCGTACCCTCCAGGGAAATGACAGCCCACACCAAAAATCCCACAAAATGGACATAAATGTCCGTGTTTGATAATCCAGCAATATCTGGGCTAGAAATGAGGCAAAGTTCCCAGCGACCCGTTTTAAGACCTGCATCAATTCATGAGCTTCCGCTTGCGACTTTCCGTTTCTCCACTTTTGGACACGGCGACTTCAGACAACTACTACCCGCTCCACCAAACTGGGACAGCCATCACTCCAGTCCTGAGTCCGTGCCTTGGGGGGTGTGGGGGTGTGGAGGGCGCAACTCGATGCCACTTTGTAAATAGAAAGCAATAATCTGTCTCACGCGGGCTCTCTACGGACCTGCTCTTGGCACACATGTGCCCGTTCTGTCAGACACCCGCCCTGTTTAAAAAGGCCTGCGTTTTTTGCGCGAAAATCCGCGTGCAGACAGCTATTTTTCACCTCGCGTCTGCACGAATGATGTGAGCTCTTGAGCCAGCTAATTGCAACCTGCCAACTTCTAGCCTCTTCTCAACACTGCCCAGCTCTATTTTTAGGCTGACATTTTTGTTCAACATTCAACATTATTTTTACAGCCGGTACAGTACGTGTTTATTATCTAAACAATCCCTGTTTATCCTCTAAACATTCAACAATTACTCGTAGAACAATCCAGCTGTATCCACTAAATGCTTTAACATTACTTATTGCACAACTCACGTTATCCACCTGCCGCTCCACCATTATTTCATGATCATAAACCACATTACTCCACTAAACACGTCATTATTGTCTACTCCACAATCCACGCTTATCGAAAAACAACATATCGCACGCACACACACTCACAAGATATGAGAACAATGTCTGACGAAGACCTAACCTCACACTCACAAGATATGAGAACAATGTCTGACGAAGACCTAACCTCACACTCACAAGATATGAGAACAATGTCTGACGAAGACCTAACCTCACACTCACAAGATATGAGAACAATGTCTGACGAAGACCTAACCTCACACTCACAAGATATGAGAACAATGTCTGACGAAGACCTAACCTCACACTCACAAGATATGAGAACAAGGTCTGACGAAGACCTAACCTCACACTCACAAGATATGAGAACAAGGTCTGACGAAGACCTAACCTCACACACACAAGATATGAGAACAAGGTCTGACGAAGACCTAACCTCACACTCACAAGATATGAGAACAAGGCCTGACGAAGACCTAACCTCACATACACAAGATATGAGAACAAGGTCTGACGAAGACCTAACCTCACACACACAAGATATGAGAACAAGGTCTGACGAAGACCTAACCTCACACACACAAGATAAGATAACAAGGTCTGACCATGACCTAATCTCTCTCACACACACACAAGATAGGAGAATAAGGTCAGTCCATGGCCTAACCTCACACACACACACTCACACACAAGATATGAAAACAAGGCCTGTCGGTGACCAAGCCGCTCTGACCTGACCCGCCATTATCGTGAACCTAATCTACATCTGTTACCTTCAATCAGGCCAGCGGAGACAAATAAATCAATTTCCGGTTTGATTTTGCGATCGAATTCCCTCCCAATGTGAATGTCTACGGTACATACATGGTGGAACTCGGATATTCAACACACGACACTTGAAGGTCAGCAGATACGGGAAGGAGCCGACATATGATGAGTTAACGTAGGAATGATAGTGTTCTTAGATTGAGATGACCACACAGACATTATAGAGATGAGTGGTGAGATGATGTGTGTAGAGACATGGTAGAGATGAGCGAGGAGATGTTGTATGTAGATAAGTGGTAGAGATGAGCCAGGAGATGATGTGTGTAGAGACATGGTAGAGATGAGTGGTGAGATGATGTGTGTAGAGACATGGTAGAGACATGGTAGAGATGAGCGGTGAGATGATGTGTGTAGAGACATGGTAGAGACATGGTAGAGATGAGCGGTGAGATGATGTGTGTAGAGACATGGTAGAGATGAGCGAGGAGATGATGTGTGTAGAGACATGGTAGAGACATGGTAGAGTTGAGCGGTGAGATGATGTGTGTAGAGATATAGTAGAGATGAGCGAGGAGATGATGTGTATAGAGACATGGTAAAGATGAGCGAGGAGATGATGTGTGTAGAGACATGGTAAAGATGAGCGAGGAGATGATGTGTGTAGAGACATGGTAGAGATGGGCCAGGAGATGATGTGTGTAGAGACATAGTAGAGATGAGCCAGGAGCTGATGTGTTTTTAGACATGGTAGAGATGAGCCAGGAGATGATGTGTGTAGAGACATGGAAGAGATGAGCCAGGAGATGATGTGTGTAGAGACATGGTAGAGATGAGCCAGGAGATGATGTGTGTAGAGACATGGAAGAGATGAGCGAGGAGATGATGTGTGTAGGGACATAATAGAGAAGAGCGAGGAGATGATGTGTGTAGAGACATGGTAAAGATGAGCGAGGAGATGATGTGTATAGAGACATGGTAAAGATGAGCCAGGAGATGATGTGTATAGAGACATGGTAAAGATGAGCCAGGAGATGATGTGTATAGAGACATGGTAAAGATGAGCGAGGAGATTATGTGTGTAGGGACATAATAGAGAAGAGCCAGGAGATGATGTGTATAGAGACATGGAAGAGATGAGCCAGGAGATGATGTGTGTAGAGACATGGAAGAGATGAGCCAGGAGATGATGTGTGTAGAGACATGGAAGAGATGAGCCAGGAGATGATGTGTGTAGAGACATGGAAGAGATGAGCGACGAGATGATGTGTGTAGAGACATGGTAAAGATGAGCGAGGAGATGATGTGTGTAGAGACATGGTTGAGATAAGCTAGGAGATGATGTGTGTAGACAAGTGGTAGAGATGAGTGGTGAGATGATGTGTGTAGAGACATGGTAGAGATGAGTGGTGAGATGATGTATGTAGAGACATGGTAATGATAAGAGAGGAGATGATGTGTGTAGAGGCATGGTAGAGATGAGTGTTGAGGTGATATGTGTAGAGACATGGTAGAGATGAGCGGTGAGAGGATGTGTGTAGAGACATGGTACAGATGAGTGGTGAGATGATGTGTGTAAAAACATGGCAGAGATGAGTGGTGAGATGATGTGTGTAGAGACATGGTAGAGATGAGTGTTGAGATGATGTGTTTAGGGACATGGTACAGATGAATGGTGAGATGATGTGTGTAGAGACATGGTAGCGATGAGTGTTGAGATGATGTGTTTAGAGACATGGTAAAGATGAGCGAGGAGATGATGTGTGTAGAGACATGGTAGAGATGAGCGAGGAGATGATGTGTGTAGAGACATGGTAGAGAAGAGCGAGGAGATGATGTGTGTAGAGACATGGTACAGATGAGCGAGGAGATGATGTGTGTAGAGACATGGTAGAGATGAGCGAGGAGATGATGTGTGTAGAGACATGGTAGAGATGAGCGAGGAGATGATGTGTGTAGAGACATGGTACAGATGAGCGAGGAGATGATGTGTGTAGAGACATGGTAGAGAAGAGCGAGGAGATGATGTGTGTAGAGACATGGTACAGATGAGCGAGGAGATGATGTGTGTAGAGACATGGTAGAGATGAGCGAGGAGATGATGTGTGTAGAGACATGGTAGAGATGAGCGAGGAGATGATGTGTGTAGAGACATGGTACAGATGAGCGAGGAGATGATGTGTGTAGAGACATGGTAGAGATGAGCGAGGAGATGATGTGTGTAGAGACATGGCACAGATGAGCGAGGAGATGATGTGTGTAGAGACATGGTTGGCCTTCGACAAAACTGTGTCATGTGGTTATGCCTGGTAATCAAAACTGTACCATGTGGTTGTGCAAGGTATTCAAAACTATGAGATGGGGATGTGCCAAGTAATGAAACCTGTGCAATGTGGTTGTGCCAGGTATTCAAAACTATGCCATTTGGTTGTGCAAGGTTAGCAAAACTGTGCCACGTGTTAGTGTCAGGTAATAAAAACTGTGCCAGGTAACGAAAACTTTGCAATTTGGTTGTGCCAGGTAATCAAAATTGTTCCACGTGGTTGTGCCAGGTAATCAAAACTGTGCAATGTGGTTGTACCAGGTAATCAAAACTGTGCCCTGAGGTTGTACCAGGGAAGAAAAACTGTGCCATGTGGTTGTGCCAGGTAATCAAAATTGTGCTATATGGTTGTTCCAGGTAAGCAAAACTGTGCCATGTGGTTGTGCCAGGTAATCAAAACTGTGCCATGTGGTTGTGCCAACAAATTGAAATTGTGCCATATGGTTGTGCCAGGTAATCAAAACTGTGCCCTGTGGTTGTGCCAACAAATTGAAATTGTGTCATGTGGTTATGTTAGGTAATCAAAAATGTGCCACGTGGTTGTGCCAGGAATCGAAATTGTGTCATGTGGTTGTGTCAGGTAATCAAAACTGTGCCATGTGGTTGTGCCAGCAAATCGAAATTGTGTCATGTGGTTGTTAGGTAATCAAAATTGTACCATATAGTTGTGCCAGGTAATCTAAACTGGTCCATCAACTCTGATGTGAACTAATACATCAACTGACATGAACGTTTTTTTTTTCATTTAAAAATTCCTAGCTTTTACAAGACTGGACCTGACTGTGGCCTGACATTGGACAGCTGGTACCTTACTGTGGCCTGACATTGGACAGCTGGTACCTTACTGTGGCCTGACATTGGACAGCTGGTACCTTACTGTTGCCTGGCATTGGACAGCTGGTACCTTACTGTGGCCTGACATTGGACAGCTGGTACCTTACTGTTGCCTGACATTGGACAGCTGGTACCTTACTGTGGCCTGACATTGGACAGCTGATTCCTTACTGTGGACTGACATTGGACAGCTGGTACCTTACTGTGGCCTGACAATGGACAGCTGGTACCTTACTGTGGCCTGGCATTGGACAGCTGGTACCTTACTGTGGCATCACAGTGGACAGCTGGTACCTTACTGTGGCATCACATTGGACAGCTGGTACCTTACTGTGGCATCACAGTGGACAGCTGGTACCTTACTGTGGCATCACAGTGGACAGCTGGTACCTTACTGTGGCCTGACATTGGACATCTGGTACTTTACTGTGGCATCACAATGGACAGCTGGTACCTTACTGTGGCATCACAGTGGACAGCTGGTACCTCACTGTGGCATCACAGTGACAGCTGGTACTTTACTGTGGTTTGACACTGGAGAGCTGGTACCTTGCTGTGGCCTGACATTGGAGAGCTGGTACTTTACTGTTGCCTGGCATTGGACAGCTGGTACCTTACTGTTGCCTGGCATTGGACAGCTGGTACCTTACTGTTGCCTGGCATTGGACAGCTGGTACCTTACTGTGGCCCGACATTGGACAGCTGGTACCTTACTGTGGCCTGACATTGGACAGCTAGTACCGTACTGTGGCATAACATTGGACAGCTGGTACCTTACTGCGGCCTGACATTGGACAGCTGGTACCTTACTGTGGCCTGACATTGGACAGCTGGTACCTTACTGTGGCCTGACAATGGACAGCTGGTACCTTACTGTGGCCTGGCATTGGACAGCTGGTACCTTACTGTGGCATCACAGTGGACAGCTGGTACCTTACTGTGGCATCACATTGGACAGCTGGTACCTTACTGTGGCATCACAGTGGACAGCTGGTACCTTACTGTGGCATCACAGTGGACAGCTGGTACCTTACTGTGGCCTGACATTGGACATCTGGTACTTTACTGTGGCATCACAATGGACAGCTGGTACCTTACTGTGGCATCACAGTGGACAGCTGGTACCTCACTGTGGCATCACAGTGACAGCTGGTACTTTACTGTGGTTTGACACTGGAGAGCTGGTACCTTGCTGTGGCCTGACATTGGAGAGCTGGTACCTTACTGTGGCCTGACATTGGACAGCTGGTACCTTACTGTGGCCTGACATTGGACAACTGGTACCTTACTGTGGCCTGACATTGGACAGCTGGTACCTTACTGTGGCCTGACATTGGACAGCTCGTAACTTACTGTGGCATCACAGTGGACAGCTGGTACCTTACTGTGGCCTGACATTGGACAGCTGGTACCTTACTGTGGCATCACAGTGGACAGCTGGTACCTTACTGTGGCCTGACATTGGACAGCTCGTAACTTACTGTGGCAACACAGTGGACAGCTGATACCTTACTGTGGCCTGACATTGGACAGCTGGTACCTTACTGTGGCATCACAGTGGACAGCTGGTACCTTACTGTGGCCTGACATTGGACAGCTGGTACCTTACTGTGGTATCACAGTGGACAGCTGGTACCTTACTGTGGCATCACAGTGGACAGCTGGTACCTTACTGTGGCATCACAGTGGGCAGCTGGTACCTTACTGTGGTATCACAGTGGACAGCTGGTACCTTACTGTGGTATCACAGTGGACAGCTGATACCTTACTGTGGCATCACAGTGGACAGCTGGTACCTTACTGTGGCATAACAGTGGACAGCTGGTACCTTACTGTGGCATCACAGTGGACAGGTGGTAACATCATTGACGCAAAGACACTGTTCTATGGGCCACAAACATCTCTAATCAATGATTGCAATCGTAGGCAAGGTCAGCTCTGGCCATGAAATGTCTCCAGCACTGGGATAGTAGCATCAACATAGAAATGTCAGGCTGCTGTAAAGCTGATGACAAGAATTAACACTTAAAGGGAAAAAAAGGAAAAAGTGGTATTTGAACAGTTTCATTAGGCGAGAAACAAAACAAAAGTAGAACGTTTCAGCCCTGCAGGCCTTTCAGCTGAAACAATAAACAACAATACAAAAATATATAAGGATACACACAGAAATATAACTACATGGCGATAATACGCTAGACACTCAAACAAGGAAAATAAGTCACTTTATTATGGTCTGGAGCTTGGTCAGGCACTGACTGGACTAGAATTGATAAGGCAGGCTGACAGGGCAGGACACAGGTATAAAATATAGTAAAAGGGAAGGGTTCTAAAAATATGTGGCGATGGGTACACGATTCCAGACTCTACAATAGCTGGAAATGTTTATTTCCAATGAGTGTATCCACACAAGAAAAAATTCATATGTGATATATGACAGGACTAAATATACATACATACATACATTCATTGAGTGTCATCTCAGCATCGAAGGTTAGCTACCAAGGAGCGCCATTCCGCTCTGTCTCTTGCTCTGATCATGCAGGTTGTCATAGGCTGATTTGTCCATCTTTTGATGTTACTCGTCCATGTTAGTCTTGGTCTCTCTCTGCTTCTTTTACCTTGTATTTTCCCTTTCCAAGATTGCTTTTATTAGGCTGCTGTCTTTTAACATGCCTAACATAAGACTTCATCTTTAATTTTCTTTTGAAACAGGAAATAAAAGAGGGTGTGTGAAACGGCTTGTAGCAGGGTGATAAGTGAAACAGAGTATAGATAAGAGTTGACTGAAACATGCTATATTAGTAGGGAAATAGTAAACAGAAATGGGAGATAAGTAGAAGTGGTCAGGTGTGCGTGAGTTGAGTGAGCTGTTTTGGGAGAAGGGGCTAAATAAGCGTGAATTGGGTGAGCTGTTTTAAGGGAAGTGGGGAAACGAGAACAGAGGGAGAGTTTTAGGTTAGTTGCATTCGAGCAGTAGTCCAGTGCGGACGTCTGGAGAAATGCAGTCGATATCGGAGAGCGTAGTTTGACAGATGAAAGTTAAGTTAATTCTAGGGCGGCAGCCAGATAGTTTAGTTGTAATATTTCCAGGATTTGTGAATGTCAATTAATAAGTGTTTGTGTTGGATTATAAGAATAGGTGTGATGGCAGCGGATAAGGTTAGGGTTACGTTATCTGCACGAAAGCTGATTATGAATCAGCGCAATCGACACAATGGGACATTGTTGGAGATTTGTTTGATTGTCAAACAGTAGACGACTTCAAGGAGGTCGTAGTGGGAAACTTGGGACGCTTGTGGATAGCTTCTACGATGAACACTTGATTTTGTTGATCGCACACATAATTGGAAACTTCAAGTAAGGGTTCCTTAGAGACTTGGTGAGCTTATGAATAGCTTCTACTATGAACAATTGAGTTTGTTGATCGCAAACATAATTGGGAACTTCAAGCAAGAGTTCCTTAGAGACCTGATAAGCTTGTGAATAGCTTCTACTATGAATAATGACTTTTGGTTGATCATGGGGTTTACGCATATTTGGGAACTCTACACCAGAGTTCCACAGAGTTGGGGCTGTATAGTCAGTCCACAAGGAATACACCTGAGGGTGGCAATATAGTTAACCATGGGAGGAAACTATTGTCAATATGTGTATTGTATAATTGTGAACTGTTTTGTATGATCCGGACATGCGCCTTGTTGATTAAAGATGACTTTGTGTACAGTGTGGACTGGTGTTAAGTTCATTAAAGTATCTTAATTGTTCTAACGATCTAGCGAGTGAACGAACTGGGGGAAGTCGAGGAGAATTAGCAACGGCATACCGTGGAAGTACAAGCTATAGATCATGACGGTCCAAAGAGATGGGCATTGGCAGTGTGAACAAGTAGCAAATCATAAAGAGTGGCGAGCAAATCGTCATCAGCAATCCGGCAGCATCACGAGCCATAGCTCATCGTGCGGAAGCACCTGTGGTAATGATGGCTCGTGGTGCAGAGGGATGATAAACAGGCTCAAGGTTGAAGAGCTGTCAGTCGATCGTTCATTGGTTGTCAATTATTGCAGCTGGTTTTCAGCGTTCAAGACGGGCATATCATTACATCAACATGTGAAGATCAGCAACAAGATCAATACAAGAGAAAGTCGGCCCGCGTGAGGGGCCGTGATTGTAGAGTGGTTAGTGCTATCGTGTTGTGCACTGTTACGTTTAGTGCACCCTGGCGTGTCATTACATCGACATAAACAGAAATAGGGAGGGTGTTGTGCCCTGTTACACTTTTCTTTCCATCCAATTCTACCTATTCTTCCATAAATCCACATTTCAAAGGCTCCAATTTTCCGTTCTGTTTTCTTGTCTAATGTCCATGTTTTTGCACCACATAGTAATGTTGAGAAGATATAACATTTTGCTATTCTTAGTTTTAGCCCTGGTGTTATTTGTTTTGATGTTAGTATATTTTATATGGCATTTAAATGACTTTTTGCCATTCCTATTCTTTTGTTTATTTCAGTTTTACATCTTCCATCACTGGTTATAGTATGTCCCAGGTAGTTGTAGCTCTGAACTGTCTCCAGGTCTATTCCTGCATGAATATATAAATATACATACATACACATTTCATACACTCATGCGCACCTATACATGTGTGTATATCTGTCTGCATGTGCACTTGCACATTTGGCCATCTATGGGTGTGTTTGGATGTTCTTTGTGGTAATATATATATAGACGCCTGCTTTTATGAATGTATGGTTATGTACATAAGTGTTTTGGACCCATCTGTTCGATGTGCACACCCATAGTTGCAGATATACAGATTGATGTATTCGCTTGGGTACGTATTTTATGAATTGTATGTGTATTTTTTTACATCCAGATACACATCTTGAGAATCAACTCGTATAAATATTACCAGTAACAGTAGAGTCTGGGATCTTGTAGCCACCTCTACATATTTTAGAACCCTTCCTTTTTGCTCTATTTTATACCTGTGTCCATCCTGACAGACAACCTTTTAAACTCTAGTCCAATGGGAAGCTGACCCATCTCCAGACCACTGGGAAGTGACCTATTTTTTTTTTTTGATAGTCTAGCATATTATCACCATGTAATTAGATTTCTGAATGTGTACCCTTATATATATTTTGTGTTAAAACACAGCTAAAGGCCTAATTGGCTGAAACATCGTTCTACTTTTGTTTTTTCCCCTCACCTACATAAAGCTATTACCATAACACATTTTCCTTTTTTTTAATGTCCATTGCCTCTAGCGAAAACACTGGCGGGAGGGGGTAAGCTGTATAAAGGGAAGGAACCCAATAATTATAACACTGTTACTATTTCCCGCAGTTACCTCTCATAACTGATGGCCAAATTAACCTCAACAAAGTTCTGTCAACAGAAGTTATGTGCCCTTACATCAATGAACCACTTTTTGTTTCCATTAGTTTTCTTTGTGTGTGACAAGGTTTCTATGTTTCCATTAGTTAATATTTTCTTTTTGTGTGACAAGCTTTCTTTGTTTCCATTAGTTAATGTTTTCTTTGTGTGACAAGCTTTCTATGTTTCCATTAATTAATGTTTTCTTTGTGTGTGGGAGGGTGTCTATGTTTCCATTAATTTCCTTTGTGTATGACATGTTTTCTTTGTGTGTGACAAGGTTTCTATGTTTCCATTAGAGTTTTCTATGTGTGTGAAAAGGTTTCTATGTTTTAATTAGTTAATGTTTTCTTTGTGTGTGACAAGGTTTCTATGTTTCCATTAGAGTTTTCTATGTGTGTGAAAAGGTTTCTATGTTTTAATTAGTTAATGTTTTCTTTGTGTGTGGGAGGGTGTCTATGTTTCCATTAATTTTCTTTGTGTATGACATGTTTTCTTTGTGTGTGACAAGGTTTCTATATTTCCATTAGAGTTTTCTATGTGTGTGAAAAGGTTTCTATGTTTTAATTAGTTAATGTTTTCTTTGTGTGTGACAAGGTTTCTATGTTTCCAATAGTTTTTTGTGTGTGTGAAAAGGTTTCTATATTTCCATTAGTTAATGTTTTCTTTGTGTGTGACAAGGATTCTATGTTTCCATTAGTTTCCTTTATGTGTGACAAGGCTTCTATGTTTCCATTAGTTAATGTTTTCTTTGTGTGTGACAATGTGTCTATGTTTCCATTAGTTTCCTTTGTGTGTGATAAGGTTTCTATGTTTCCGTTAGTTAATGTTTTCTTTGTGTATGACAAGGTTTCTATGTTTCCATTAGTTAATGTTTTCTTTGTGTGTGACAAGGCTTCTATGTTTCCATTAGTTAATGTTTTCTTTGTGTGTGACAAGGCTTCTATGTTTCCATTAGTTAATGTTTTCTTTGTGTGTGATGAGGTTTCTTTGTTTCCATTAGTTAATGTTTTCTTTGTGTGTGACAAGGCTTCTATGTTTCCATTTCTCAATGCTTTCCTTCTGTGGGACAAGTGAACTTCCACTTGTCTTCAGAGTTACTATTTTCTGTGTGTGTGCAACAAGAGATCCTCTACCTTTCCTTCAGAGTCAATGTCTTCCTAGTGTAGATCAAGAGAACTTGTGTTTTCTCTTGAGTGAGTTTCAGAAATGTCTGTGTACTTTCCAGCAAAGTGTTGTGTTATAAACGTGGAAAGTGATATTGCACTTAATAACAGACATCCAGGTTGGGGCTATGGTGGGTGTAATTAAAAACTGAAGTTGTAGGCCAATACTGCATAGGTGTAATATTGAAAAATAGTCACTATCAAATAGTGTGGGCGTATATTTTTTTTTTTTAATCTGCAGATTGTATGGGAGGACAGATACAGTCAACAATTATTTATATATTAACAGACATGTAGGCAGATAGACAAATAGGAGGGTAAAAAGGGAGTGCCCATCATATATATGGATTATCACTCCCAGACCAACTAGTAAGTAATTAAGTGAGAGTGAGTAAAGGTAGTTGAGTAAGTGAGTAAGCATGTCAGGAAAATGAGCTCAGTAAGGAAGAGAGACAGTTGAGACAGAAATGTTTATGAGATGGAGCTTAGACATTTGATAGAGCAGATAGAGATAACGAGCGATAATTAGCAAAGCACAATTAGTAATGCTGTGATTATTTCTAAAGAGAAGCTAATAAATAGCAGATGTAGTCAGTCCACAAAAGGGGTAGCGTTTAGACATCTAGAAATGTGTTCTGTGATCTACTGATTCCTGGATTATGCGAGTCCAGTGGTTATCCAGATCACCTGATAGAATATCTGTACTTTATTATGTGATAATATAACTTGTGATTTGTCATGATTATTCTAGGCAATTTAAGAAGGTAGTTTGCCATTCCTTTCCTTCTTGGCAGTGACTGTACTAGTTGGAGATCGCAGCCATTGTCTCTATACATGAGATCCTCTGCCTGCCATCGCGGTGTGGGGACCATAACCGGCACTACTTGTCGGCTGCTCCCACAACACCATCCACCACCTGCTCCAATGGCTTCACATAACCCTGGATAGGGGGGCTAAACGGGAGCTCCACCTTGCCCAGGGGTGTCCCGAAGACTAGCGGAGGAAAGGAGACATCTTACTCCTCCTTTGGTAGGGCAGAACTCTACCCCGCTAACCTAGTTGGAATACTTGGTTACAACTGGCAAAATAAAAGGAAAGAGAGATCGCGGGCGACAAAGAGAGAAAATACTGGATAGCTTGGTGTCATGGCATGGAAAACAGTCAACTCAGAACTGATACGATGCACTGTAGATAGAAGATTGTGGAGGGACATGATCACCTACGCCAACCGGTATGGCACATGATGATGATGATGATAACTTGTGATGGTAGAAATGTTATGATAGTAACTAAATAAATATGCTTTCGTGTGATGGAACACCTTAAGAGTTTCTTTGACTGTCACAAATAGATGTTATTTGAATGTGATAAAAGAAAGACGAACGGCCTAATCAGTCTATGAAGTATGAACAAGCACTGCGCAAAAAAATAATACATTATATTTGAAGTTCAACGTAATTCAACGAGCGTCAAAGTTAAAGTACCACACTTTACAATGGCACCGTAAAACAGTCTTAAAATCAAATTAAAGCGCAACTTAATTTAACAGTGTCACAATGACATGCAATGCCGATCTCCAGCCTTGACCAGGTGCCGTACACTGACCTCACTAAAATTCACTTCCATGGACACATATTCAACTTGATTTAGACTACACCAATGGTGGCAAAATGGAGGCCCATGGTCAGCTTCGATCCGTCAGTCTATTTTTGATGGCCCTTAAAGCCTCCACAGAAACTCCTATATTAAATACCTATAAATAAAACCCAAAGTTCCAGTCAGTTAAATAAAAAAAGGTATTGATGCTGACAATGATGAAAGGCTTGGTTGGCGCTGTAAAGTTGTCAGGGGATAGTGTGCAAGCATGATTATTTATTACTTAATCTAATGTCATTTTAGACGATACTCTTAAGTCTGGTCCTGGTCTTGGCTATAACCCAGCCCTCGATCAACCTTAACTTGGTCATCACTGGTCTACACAACCAGCTGAGGGCACATATTCAACCAGATTGTGTCTACACAACCAGCTGTGGGCACATATTGAACCAGATTTTATCTACACAAACAGCTGTGGGCACATATTGAACCAGATTTTGTCTACACAAATAGCTGTGGGCACATATTGAACCAGATTTTGTCTACACAACCAGCTGTGGGCACATATTGAACCAGATTTTGTCTACACAACCAGCTGTGTGCACATATTGAACCAGATTTTGTCTACACAACTAGCTGTGGGCACATATTGAACCAGATTTTGTCTACACAACTAGCAGTGGGCACATATTGAACCAGATTTTGTCTACACAACTAGCTGTGGGCACATATTGAACCAGATTTTGTCTACACAACTTGCTGTGGGCACATATTGAACCAGATTTTGTCTACCCAACCAGTAGTGGGTACATATTGAACCAGATTTTGTCTACACAACTAGCAGTGGGCACATATTGAACCAGATTTTGTCTACACAACCAGCTGTGGGCACATATTGAACCAGATTTTGTCTACACAACTAGCTGTGGGCACATATTGAACCAGATTTTGTCTACACAACTTGCTGTGGGCACATATTGAACCAGATTTTGTCTACACAACCAGCTGTGGGCACATATTGAACCAGATTTTGTCTACACAACCAGCAGTGGGCACATATTGAACCAGATTTTGTCTACCCAACTAGCTGTGGGCACATATTGAACCAGATTTTGTCTACACAACTAGCTGTGGGCACATATTGAACCAGATTTTGTCTACACAAACAGCTGTGGGCACATTTTGAACCAGATTGTCTACCCAACCAGCTGTGGGCACATATTGAACCAGATTTTGTCTACACAAACAGCTGTGGGCACATATTGAACCAGATTTTGTCTACCCAACCAGCTAAGGGCACATATTGAACCAGATTTTGTCTACACAACTAGCTGTGGGCACATATTGAACCAGATTTTGTCTACACAAACAGCTGTGGGCACATATTGAACCAGATTGTCTACCCAACCAGCTGTGGGCACATATTGAACCAGATTTTGTCTACACAAACAGCTGTGGGCACATATTGAACCAGATTTTGTCTACCCAACCAGCTAAGGGCACATATTGAACCAGATTTTGTCTACACAACCAGCTGTGGGCAAATATTCAACCAGATTTTGTCTACACAACCAGCTGTGGGCAAATATTCAACCAGATTTTGTCTACACAACCAGCTGTGGGCAAACATGCAACCAGATTTTGTCTACACAACCAGCTGTGGGCACATATTTGAAGATATCACTGACTTAACTCTCCATTAGTAACAGAAAATTGTAGCACTGAGAACAAACATAAACAACAACAATCAGGCATGACATGGAGTCAATTCACAATAATAATCTGCCTTGTTCATTTGGATGAGAAGCTGGATGGCTGGTAAATCTGTCACTGGCAGTTGGTAATGAACACTGACACCAGGCTGCTACCAGCCATATGTGAAAATGCAAATGACCACACACGTGTATACGAAGATAAATGTTATAAAACAAACATGCACACCAAAATACATGATATAAAAGACAGAAGACGTGAAAAGTTCATGAATATTTAGTAGAAAACCTGTCATAATGTTGAACACACAAGGCAAGCTGACCCCTCAGATCTTGAGGATGGCATTTCCCTCCATTGCTGTCTGGTAAGCCTGATTCCAATAACAGATGTCAAGTTAAGCAGTTGGACCTCACTAACAGATGTCAGGTTTAGCAGTTGGACCTTACTAACAGATGTCAAGTTAAGCAGTCGAAACTCAGTAACAGATGTCAAGTATAGCAGTCGGACCTCACTAACAGATGTCAGGTTTAGCAGTCGGACCTCACTAACAGATGTCAGGTTTAGCAGTCAGACTTCACTAACAAATGTCAAGTTAAGCAGTCGAACCTCACTAAAAGATGTCATGTTTAGCAGTCGGACCTCACTAAAAGATGTCAGGTTAACAGTAAGACCTCACTAACAGAAGTCAAATTAACAGTATGACCTAAAAGATGTCAAGTTAACAGTCAAACCTAACAAATGTCAATTTAACAGTCAAACCTCACTAACAGATG
This sequence comes from Megaustenia siamemsis, assembly GCA_032433765.1. Lineage (NCBI taxonomy): Eukaryota > Metazoa > Mollusca > Gastropoda > Stylommatophora > Ariophantidae > Megaustenia > Megaustenia siamemsis. The sequence goes on along the minus strand of JAVIAB010000139.1, from coordinate 15,638,843 downwards.
TCAAGTTAACAGTCATACCTCACTAACAGATGTCAAGTTAACAGTCAGCCCTAACAAATGTAAAGTTTAGTTGTCAGACCTCGCTAACAGATATCAGGTTAACAGTAGGACCTCACTAACAGATGTCAAATTAACAGTATGACCTAACAGATGTCAAGTTAACAGTCAGACCTCACTAACAGATGTCAAGTTAACAGTCAGACCTCACTAACATATGTCAGGTTACAGTCAGACCTCACTAACATAGGTCAGGTTACAGTCAGACCTCACTAACAGATGTCAGGTTAACAGTAGGACCTCACTAACAGACATCAAGTTAACAATCAGACCTCACTAACAGATGTCAAATTAACAGTTGGACCACACTAACAGATGTCATTTTAACAATCAGACCTCGCTTACAGGTGTCAAGTTGGCAGTCAAACCTTACTAACAGATGTCAAATTAACAATCAGACCTCACTAAAAGATGTCAAGTTGGCAGAATGTCAACTAATAGATTCATGAGCACAGCATGCACACTAACAGATGCCAAGCTAATGAAGAAAGTTCACAAACACGTGTTAGCTTACAGAAATACTTCATTTACAAATGTCAAGTTTAGCACTAGTATTTTACTAACAGATGTCAGGATTAGCATTAGTGTCACACTAACAGTTGTCAAGCTAATGAAGAAAGTTCACAAACACGTGTTAGCTTACAGAAATACTTCATTTACAAATGTCAAGTTTAGCACTAGTATTTTACTAACAGATGTCAGGATTAGCATTAGTGCCACACTAACAGTTGTCAAGCTAGCGTTAGTACCTCACTAACAGATGTCAAGCTAGCATTAGTACCTCACTAACAGATGTCAAGCTAGTATTAGTACCTCACTAACAGATGTCAAGTTAGTATTAGTACCTCACTAACAGATGTCAAGCTAGTATTAGTACCTCACTAACAGATGTCAAGCTAGTATTAGTACCTCACTAACAGATGTCAAGTTAGTATTAGTACCTCACTAACAGATGTCAAGCTAGTATTAGTACCTCACTAACAGATGTCAAGTTAGTATTAGTACCTCACTAACAGATGTCAAGTTAGTATTAGTACCTCACTAACAGACGTCAAGCTAGTATTAGTACCTCACTAACAGAAGTCAAGATAGCATTAGTACCTCACTAACAGATGTCAAGTTAGTATTAATACCTCACTAACAGATGTCAAGCTAGTATTAATACCTCACTAACAGATGTCAAGCTAGTATTAGTACTTCACTAACAGATGTCAAGCTAGTATTAGTACCTCACTAACAGATGTCAAGCTAGTATTAGTACCTCACTAACAGATGTCAAGTTAGTATTAATACCTCACTAATAGATGTTAAGCTAGCATTAGTACCTCACTAGCAGATGTCAAAGCACTGAAAAATAAAACAACTGTCTTCAGCTTGTATTGTTACAAATCCACAAGACACAACATACTGATTTTCACACACAACTTGACATAAACATGACAATTCGCATGTGCAATTTGACATATACCTGACAAATCTCATGTAAAACTTACACCCAACAATTTGACATATACCTGACAAATCTCATGTAAAACTTACACCCAACAATTTGACATATATCTGACAAATCTCATGTAAAACTTACACCCAAAACAATTTTCATACACCTGACAAATCTCATGTGCAACTTGACATATTCAAACGTGACAATTGTGACTTGTGGCTTGACAAACGTAACCAAACACAGTCAGTTGGGAGGAGACACAGAATTCGCTCTTCAAAGATGGCAGTCCCTCTGCCCATACCAAAATGTGCTGGTCAACAACCGTCTGTGCTTTTGAAAGCCTTGACCGACTGGTTGTTGTTAGTCTTGGCTGACATCACTGTCAAAATGATCAGAGAAATCCTCAGCAAAGTCTTCATCATCATCATCATCATCGTCATCATCATCATCATCATCATGACGAGATCGTAGATGTCCTGGAAAGCCAACAAATTCTGTCTTGTTACCAAGGTATATGTTTTTGACTGGCCGCACCTGTAAGAAACAAGAGCCGTTCTTGTCAAACATATCATGAATTGTCTGAATGTCATCAAACAACATCAGACATATCTCTATTCTTCTTCTTTACTTCCTCATTTGCCTTTCAACGCCAAGGGGAGATATAATTTATGATCCTTTGCTCTTCTGTTTGCCTCTGCTGCTGTTATGTTTCCTAGTGTTTCTTCTGTTCTGTCAATCCATCTTTTTTGTGGTCGATCCTTGGGTGTGGTATTCTCGCAACACTTATTGTGTTTAAATTTAAAATCCTCTACTTGTTTTAGTTTGCCTTCTATAGTTTTGTTAATGTTGTTTCTCTTTCATGATATTCAAGACTCCTGTTTTGTTGATGTTGATTTTCATGTTGTATTTTATGCCTGTGCTATTCTGTCTATTTACGTGTTCTTGTAGGTCTTACAATTTTTCATGTATTAGTGCCTGATCATCTGCAAATAAAAGTTTATTGATCTCCTCTGTCTCTGGTGGGTTGACTAACCTGCATATATAGTCCATGTATGTACAAACAGTAGTGAGGATATGATGTCCCTCTGTGATACACCTGATCTAACTGATATTATTATGGGTGTAAAGACCATGAAGCATAAAGAAAAGACAAGAGAAATTGTATGAAGGTGCTCTAGAAGATGAATGACCAGTAAAGAACATTGAAGAGTCACATGACTATGACTGGAGTCAAACAATCAGGAGAAACACTATTGAAGAGTCACATGACTATGACTGGAGTCAAACAATCAGGAGAAACACTATTGAAGAGTCACATGACTATGACTGGAGTCAAACAATCAGGAGAAACACTATTCAACCAGAAATGATGAACATGAGAGTGCATTTGTTGGTGGTGAAAGGTACAGACAACATCAAATACATCATGAGATCATTAGTAGAGAGAAGCAGAGAGGTGAAAACTGGATCTGTACTTATGCTGTACCATCATTATCATGTGCCATACCAGTTGTGTAGGCAATCATGTCCTTCCACAATCTGCATCACTGTGCATCCTATCAGTTCTGTTGTTGACTGTTTTCTATGCCATTGTATCAGGAGGTCTCTTGAATCGGGCGGAAGTATTTGATGTTGTTCATTCGTTCACCGGACAATTGGTGAATCAGGATGTTATTCATTACGGGGACACAGACTGCTGACACGCTGGTGAATCACTTGATACCGGGAATCACTCATGAGTTAGCTGTTATAATCAGCTGCTGGCTGCCCTGGTCTCTGGCCATGCAATATGACAGGCGAAACACTTGTCCGTTGGCCCTGACCTTACTGGCCTCCTGGATCTTGGTCAAGCACGAGATTCTCTCACTTAGGAAACCCCAACACGTTATAACGTGTCCCGTGTTAGAGTACAGCGTTTTGTACTTTGACTTGTGTTGTGCCTGCAACTTTTTGTTTCTTTCCTTTAACGTTCCCAAGTCTTTCTTCGCCAGGCGTGATCTGCTAACTGTTGGACACACCAAATTAGAACAATTTTATGCAAACAGTCTTTATTTTACAGCCCAATCCATGTGCGACGTGTTTAACATGTTTACATGACATTACATGACCAATGTTGGAAATAAGGTCATTCACACGCTGCCCAGAAGCAATGTTACTCGCCACTGGGCCCTAGGCTTCTACACACTGCTCTACTTATCTACTCACTTAAGCGGAGACCATTCCCCATTGAACGGCCTCCTCAGGTCTAAGTCTAATATACTTACTCTACCAGTTTAGTGTACCTATATAGAGATTGTTCCCCATTGAACGACCTCCTCAGGTCTAATGCTAACCTACTTATTCTATTTGTCTCGTGGACTTTAATTCTCTGGAAACTCCTAACCTAATCTTCGAGGTTTCATCTATGACTGTTCAGAACTCTCTACATCTAATGGTTCTTAGTCTACACTTAGTTCATCACTGCTTATTACGTTGGCTATGGTTAGCCCCTATAGCGGACCACAAATGTGGCCACTTTCTCTACAACTATGCGTGTGTCATCTCTGATGTTCTCCTAGAAAATCCTCTCGTTTCTTTGTGTCTCCTCTTTAGACATTTGTCGGCTCCTCCAATCAAATCGATCCACATGTTTAGTTTCTCGACTAATACACCCCCGCAAATCTCGAGATAGTCTGTTGCATATTTTTTTCTTTTCCAGTTGCTTGTCATCCATTTCAGAACTCACGCTAATACACCCCAGCAAATCTCGAGATAGTCTGTTTCATATTTTTTGCTTCTCTTTCTCGTGGACTCTATTATCGTTTCCAGTTGCTTGTCAACTATTTCAGAACTCATGCTTTTACACCCCCGCACCTCGAAATGTGTTTCTATTTCTTTAATTTCACGTGGGTTATCGCTTCCGGTTGGCTTGTCATTCACCTCGGACAATCCTGTTTTCTCCCTTCCTCTTCTTTCTCGTGGTATCTCAACCCCCCGGTCTACACCATGACACCAAGCTATCCAGTATTTTCTCTCTTTATCATCCACGATCTCTCTTTCCCTGTTTTTTGCCAGTTGTAACCAAGTATTCCAACTTTCTATCTCTTCGACTGTTATGTTGTCGGGACCTGGAGGTTTGCCTCTTTTCATGTGATGAGCTGCCTCCTCCACTTCACTCTGCATTATTGATGGGCCTGTTTCTTTGTTTGAACTGTTTAGATCTGGTCTTTCATCATCATAGAGTTGACTGAAATATTATGTCCATCTTTCCATTATCTTCTCCTGTCCCATTATTATATTTCCTTCCTTTGATTTCACACATCCTGAAACTTTGATTTCTTTTCTTCCTGTTAATTCATTTAACTGGTTGTGCATAAATTTTGAGTCTTTCTTTTGTTGTTTTTTCATTTCTTCACATTTCTGCTTTAACCATCCTACCTTTGCTTCACTGCACTTGTTTTGGATCTCTTTGTGCAATATTTTATATGTCAGTTCTTCTTTCTTATGTTTTTATCTTTCGTCCATTAGTTGTAATATTTCTTCTGTCATCCATTTCTTTTTGTTGATTTTTTTAGTCACTGGTATTACTTCTTTTGATGTTTGTTGAATCAATTGTTTGAGCATTTCTCACTGCTCCTCGATGTTCTGTATTTTCTCAAAAGCATTATATCTATTTTGTTATTATCACTCATCTGTCTTTCTACTCTAAGCATATCTAGTTCTAGTTTTATATTTCTTGGGGATTTCTGTGCCTTCCGCAGTTTTATTCTTATATTTCCAACTACTTGTACATGGTCACTATTGCAATCTGCTCCAGGCTTTGTTTTAACAGATGTTAGCCCATTCCTGAATCTTCTCTGTACCAGTATAAAATCAACTTGTTTGTGTACTTTTTTGTCTGGGCTTTGCCATGTCCATAGTCATCTAGGGTGTTGCTTGAACCAGGTGTTACCTATAATCATTTCATGTGTCTTTGCCCAATCGATCTCCTCTGTCATTCATCTCTCCAAGGCCATGTCTTCCAGTCACATTTGACACTTTAGCTGTTCCTACCTTTGCATTGAAATCCCCTAATATAAAAGTTATTTCTTGGGATTTACACTGTTCCATGGTCATCTTTAGCTCGTTGTAAAAAGTGTCAATGTCTTCTTCTTCGCTATTACTTGTTGGTGCATAAGCTTGAATTATGTTGACATCCATTGGTCTACCTCTCAATTTTACTAGCAGAATTCTATCTGATATTGGCCAAAATCCTTTCACTGTTTTGCTTCTTTCCTTATCTAACATGACGCCTATTCCTCTTTTGTGCATTAGGTTAGCGGGGTAGATTTATTCCCCAACCAAAGGAGGAGTAAGACATCTCCTTTGCTCCGCTAATCTTCTAGACACCCTTGGGCAGGTTGGAGCACCCATTTAGGCATAAATGCTGAGGCACATAAAACAGTCGATGACACATAAAACATCTGATGCACATAATACAGCTGAGGCACATAAAACAGTTGATGACACATAAAACATCTGATGCACATAATACAGCTATTGACACATAAAACATCTGATGCACATAATACAGCTGAGGCACATAAAACAGCTATTGACACATAAAACATCTGATGCACATAATACAGCTGAGGCACATAAAACAGTTGATGACACATAAAACAGCTATTGACACATAAAACAGCTATTGACACATAAAACATCTGATGCACATAATACAGCTGAGGCACATAAAACAGTTGATGACACATAAAACAGCTATTGACACATAAAACAGCTGAGGCACATAAAACATCTGATGCACATAAAACAGTTGATGCACATAAAACATCTGATGCACATAAAACAGCTGAGACACATAAAACAGCTGATGCACATAAAACATCTGATGCACATAAAACATCTGATGCACATAAAACAGCTGAGACACATAAAACAGCTGAGGCACATAAAACAGCTGATGCACATAAAACAGCTGAGGCACATAAAACATCTGATGCACATAAAACAGCTGAGACACATAAAACAGCTATTGACACATAAAACATCTGATGCACATAAAACAGCTGAGGCACATAAAACAGCTGAGGCACATAAAACAGCTGAGGCACATAAAACATCTGATGCACATAAAACAGTTGATGCACATAAAACAGCTGAGGCACATAAAACATCTGATGCACATAAAACAGCTGAGACACATAAAACAGTTGATGCACATTAAACAGTTGATGCACATAAAACATCTGATGCACATAAAACAGCTGAGACACATAAAACAGCTGAGGCACATAAAACAGCTGATGCACATAAAACAGTTGATGCACATAAAACAGCTGAGGCACATAAAACATCTGATGCACATAAAACAGCTGATGACACATAAAACAGCTGAGGCACATAAAACAGCTGATGCACATAAAACATCTGATGCCCATAAAACAACTGAGGCCCATAAAACATCTGATGCACATAAAACAGCTGAGGCACATAAAACAGCTGAGGCACATAAAACAGCTGAGGCACATAAAACAGCTGAGGCACATAAAACATCTGAGGCACATAAAACATCTGAGGCACATAAAACATCTGATGCACATAAAACAGCTGAGGCACATAAAACATCTGATGCACATAATACAGCTGAGGCACATAAAACAGCTATTGCCACATAAAACATCTGATGCACATAAAACAGCTGAGGCACATAAAACATCTGAGGCACATAAAACATCTGATGCATATAAAACATCTGATGCACATAAAACAGCTGTGGCACATAAAACAACTGATGACACATAAACAGCTACTGACACATAAAACAACTGATGACACATAAACAGCTACTGACACATAAAACAGCTGAGGCACATAAAACAGCTGAGGCACATAAAACAGCTGAGGCCCATAAAACAGTTGATGACACATAAAACAGCTGAGGCACATAAAACAGCTGAGGCACATAAAACAGCTGATGACACATATTTCAGTTGATGACACATAAAACAGCTGATGCACATAAAACAGTTGATGACACATAAAACAGCTGATGACATATACAACAGCTTATGACATAAAACAGCTGATGACACATATTCCAGTTGATGACACATAAAACAGCTGATGCACATAAACAGTTGATGACACATAAAACAGCTGATGACATATACAACAGCTTATGACATAAAACAGCTGATTACAAATATTTCAGTTGATGACACATAAAACAGCTGATGACACATAAAACCAAATATCTGACCTTTGCAATGGGAACCTCCATCTTGTAGAGGCAGACCAATGGATAGATGTGTTCAATGGCAAGCTGGACATTTAAGACACTCGGAGCTGAGGATATAAGAGCAGGCTTATTATGCTGTCTTATCACATACTGACTTCACTTATTTACCACAAGTGTTCACAGAAAAAATAATATTTTTTTTAAACTTTTGACATATTTGTTCCTGGTCAATATGGATATTTTTGTTCTGATAGAACATCACAGAGGTGAATTTGTTCCCAGACAATATGGATATTTTTGTTCTAATAGAACATCACAGAGGTGAATTTGTTCATAGACAATATGGATATTGTTGCTCTAATAGAACATCACAGAGGTGACATTGTTCCCAGACAATATGGATATTTTTGTTGTAATAGAACATCACAGAGGTGAATTTGTTCCTAGACAATATGGATATTTTTGTTCTGATAGAACATCACAGAGGTGAATTTGTTCCAAGACATTATAGGTATTTTTGTTCTTATAGAACATCACAGAGATGAATTTGTTCCTAGACAATATGGATATTTTTGTTCTAATAGAACATCACAGAGGTGAATTTGTTCCTAGACATTATGTATATTGATCTGATAGAACATCACGGAGGTGTGTATTGGTTCCTAGAAAACAGGTATGTGGATATTCGTTGACACACAGAGAACATGGATGAGACATTTGTTGTCACATAGAGATCATGGATGAGACATTTGTTGTCACATAGAGATCATGGATGAGACATTTGTTGTCACATAGAGATCATGGATGAGACATTTGTTGTCACATAATAGTGTATAAATACATAATAGTGGCACTTCTCTTAGAATTACTTTTCTTAAATTCTGGACATTCAGTAGGTTATCACCGAATATTTATTGAACTGTCCACAAGTGCATATTATAAATTAATATATCTCACACCATACTTATGACTTCTTATAGGAAATATGAAGCACAACTTGGAACACTCTCAAAAACACTTTCACAACTAAATGTTCAATGTTCTAATTCACTTGTTCTGGTTCTGTCTACTGCTCCAGTAATTTCCTGTCACTATTATCTTTTCCTACTCTAAGCTTGACTAGTCCACACTTATGATTCAAACTGCTTCTTACTACTCTCTAGTCTGTTCCTTCATAACTTCTCAACTAACTTAGAACTACAAACTACTTTCTGACTTTCAATTCCTAACTCATTTTCCTGACTACTTCTCTGTCCTGAATTGCGGCCCTAACTAATTTCTGACTACTGAACTCATGGAGATTCCTAACTAATCAAAAACCTATTGTGTCGAAGTTTAAATATACCAACATAACTTTTCATGTGGAATATCTGTAGCCAATGAAATTTCGCTACGTCATCACGAAGTGACAACTTGCAACCCCTTGAACCAATCAGATTTAATCATTCTGACCCACAGTTGAACTATGTCTAAGACTTGACCAAAACTAACTGTTTATGACTCCGTGAGTAACCTCTGGTCAGCTTGACCTCTCCAGCGTTTCAAAAAAATGTTTACTTCATGACTTTGACCTGTCCTGGTAGTTGTTTGTCAACCTATTTACCTGACGGTCAAGCCATGTGTTATCCCCACTTCCACAACAACTGCTTGGACAATTTCCATTCTCCCTAAACTTGTTATGTCCAGTACTATTCTGCACCTTTCCTTCACCTCCATCCTCCGTGGGTTGTCCACTACCCGCTATGAACTTTCCATTGCCTGTCACTAACTACTGATGACTGCTATTCTATGCTACTGTCATAGTCTGTTAAGAAATGGGTACCAGTTGAGTTACCTGCCCCATACATTCATTCACCTTTACTGTTACATCCAGCTACTACTCTATAAGAAAGAAGATGTTTATATATCCAGCTACTACTCTATAAGAAAGAAGATGTTTATATATCCAGCTACTACTCTATAAGAAAGAAGATGTTTATATATCCAGCTACTACTCTATAAGAAGAAAGATGTTTATATATCCAGCTACTACTCTATAAGAAAGAAGATGTTATATCCAGCTACTACTCTATAAGAAGGAAGATGTTTATATATCCAGCTACTACTCTATAAGAAGGAAGATGTTTATATATCCAGCTACTACTCTATAAGAAGGAAGATGTTTATATATCCAGCTACTACTCTATAAGAAGGAAGATGTTTATATATCCAGCTACTACTCTATAAGAAGGAAGATGTTTATATATCCAGCTACTACTCTATAAGAAGGAAGATGTGTATATATCCAGCTACTACTCAACATGTGGAAGAATGAGTAGAAACATGTAGCTTAACAGATAATCAGGCACTAGGTAACCTTACCTGTCACTGTGATACTGCCAGTAGAGAAGACTTTCAAAGTTGCTTTTGGCTCCTTGATCCGGTAGGTGACTCCAGGATGAAGTTCAGGTTCATAACTTATGTGAAAGATCAAAGTCATGGTTATGTCATTTCACTTTATGAGATTACTGAACAAGAAATATGAGATTATTGAACAAGAAATATGAGATTATTGAACAAGAAATATGAGATTATTGAACAAGAAATATGAGATTATTGAACAAGAAATATGAGATTATTGAACAAGAAATATGAGATTATTGAACAAGAAATATGAGATTATCAAACCTTGCCCACAATAAAACACTTTGATCTACCCTAATATATCAAACCTTGTCCACAACAAAACACTTTGATCTACCCCAATATATCAACCCTTGTCCACAATAAAACACTTTAAATACACTGTGATTTTTCTCCTAATTTGCCTTTCAGCATTGAGGGGAGATATAATTTGCGGTCTTTTGCTCTTCTGTTTGCCACTGCTGCTGTTATGCTTCCATGTGTTTCTAATACTGTGTTTTGTGTGTTAACACTCAATTGTCTCTTTTAATCCTTCTGCACTGTTTGAGAGGAGGATTGTGTCATCAGTGTATCTGAGTTCTAGAATTATGTTGCCATTTATTGTGAAAGGGTCGAACTTCACAAATCTGTCATCGTTTCTGACATTTCTCATGATGTTGTCAGCACAGATGTTGGACAGGTGTGGAGAGAGGATGCATCCCTGGCTCACCACTTTTTTGTACTTCAGTTGATGTTTCTCCCGCTATTCTGATAGCTGCTTGCTGTTCATGATATAGTGATTTGATAAGTTGTGTTAGGTGTGTTGGAAAGTTCATATATTTCATGATGTTCAAAGTTTCTGATGTTGTACGCAGTCAAAGACCTTGCTGTAATCTATGAAGCATGTATGCAGTTCTATGTTGTATTCCCTACACTTCACAAAGGCCTTGCTGTAATCTATGAAGCATGTATGCAGTTCTATGTTGTATTCCCTACACTTCACAAAGGCCTTGCTGTAATCTATAAAGCATGTATACAGTTCTATGTTGTATTCCCTACACTTCACAAAGACCTTGGTGTAATCTATAAAGCATGTATGCAGTTATATGTTGTATTCCCTACACTCCACAAAGACCTTGCTGTAATCTATAAAGCATGTATGCAGTTATATGTTGTATTCCCTACACTCCACCAAGACCTTGCTGTAATCTATAAAGCATGTTTGCAGTTATATGTTGTATTCCCTACACTTCACAAAGACCTTGCTGTAATCTATAAAGCATGTATGTAGTTATATGTTGTATTCCCACACTCCACAAAGACCTTGCTGTAATCTATAAAGTATGTATGTAGTTCTGTGTTGTACTCCCTACACTCCACAAAGACCTAGCTGTAATCTATAAAGCATGTATACAGTACTATGTTGTATTCCCTACACTTCTCAAGGATGTTTCTTATGTTAAAGATGTGGTCCAGGCTACCTCTACTATGTCTGAAAACTGCTTGAACTATTCAACGTTCTTGTTCTAACTTTCTTGCTATCCTATCCATGATGACCTACAAGAGTATTTTGCTACCAAGTGATTACATTCAAAAGATTTATTTACGTATATCTTGTTACATTTCACAAATCCATGTGGATAAATGTCTTGCCGCTATATAAAAGTCTCTCATTACACAGAGATGCTGGTTCTGGCTACCGTTCTGTTCATGGAATCAGTATCACTGCAGTCAGAAATTCCCCATATCCGCTCCACTCATGTCACAGCTCTCACCAAGCCAGAGCATGTGTGATGACAAGGTTGACTAGCATGCAGCTCTAACCAGCTCACAGATGATGATTCTAAATGACTTCAACCGAATAGAGACTGCACAGTCACTTCCTCACTCCAGTTTTCTCAAAAACATGCATTTAAATCAAACAAAACAACTGAAGATACACCGTCATGACTAATCAACCAACTCAGAACTGGAGTCGTCAGTCACCGGACTCCCTCCGACACTTGCGGAGGAGGGGATCTGAGCACCTACATCTATAGACATGTTCGGAGTGCAATGATGATGACCCGCTAATAACTCAATAAAACAACCGAAAGTTTAAGTGACTTCTTTAATGATCCCATCTGTAATCCTCCAAGCCGACATAGATTATGAATGTTATCTTAAATAGTTGAGTTCAGCCCAGGTAACAAAACTGGTTCTTTCACAATCATCCAACCATCGTACTCAGGGCTGAAAGTGTGTAAACGATTTATACTCTCTGTCTTAATCAACATCAAAGATGTGTTATACCATTACCTTAAGAGACATGTGTAGATGTTTTATACAGCTCAGGCCACAAAGATGTGTTATAACATTACCTTAAGAGTCATGTGTAGATGTTTTATACAGCTCAGGCCACAAAGATGTGTTATAACATTACCTTAAGAGTCATGTGTAGATGTTTTATACAGCTCAGGCCACAAAGATGTGTTATACCATTACCTTAAGAGTCATGTGTAGATGTTTTATACAGCTCAGGCCACAAAGATGTGTTATAACATTACCTTAAGAGTCATGTGTAGATGTTTTATACAGCTCAGGCCACAAAGATGTGTTATAACATTACCTTAAGAGTCATGTGTAGATGTTTTATACAGCTCAGGCCACAAAGATGTGTTATATCAAAACCACACATTTCAAACACATTGACACTAGAATACAATTCCACAATAAAATTAGTTCAGAAAATATATTTTTGAAATTTGACAGTTTCCCCACAGAAAACATTGCCCCCTCCCTATACTTCCCTAATGATCACTTGCAGTGAGCCTTGAGTGTTTGATTTCTTTCCTTTGATGTTGGATTACTTTCTTTTTTATCCATGTAGTCAAAGGTACTATGATATCATAAACACCGCACATTTATTTTAAAAATTCAGCCAAATTTCAAGAAATCCCCCCCCCTTTGTTTTTCTCTTGTGGGATAAATCTCTTCGGCTTCTGCATGACATCAAAGAAACCTTTGTAACACAGGAGAGTGAGTGAACAACACGAAGAAGGTGCCGAACATACAGGCTGAACTGACGGCTTGCGGCAGCCATGTGAATAGACAAATGTAAAACCCCCTGGTAGCCATGGCGAGATGGGCTCAATTTGAGGTCATAAAATGAATGATAGCCAGGAAATGATGACAGCATCTGATCCCTGTGTCTCTGCTAGGGTAATCATACTGCTGTGTAGCAAAACCTCTAGGAAAATTGGATTTTCAAAGTTCAAAATGGTACATTGAAGCAGTCGTAATTTTCACAACGGAATCGTGAACAAGTTTGGTCTCAGGAATGTATCGTAATCTGTGGTTAAGACAGCGCAGTTCTAATCAGCATCAAAGAGGTGTACATTGTCAATGCCTTATGGGTGTAACTTTCTATAGAGCTGGATACTATATCCAGGTCAGTGTGTACCACGTCTGTGTGCATCAAGGTCAGCTTACAACTGATTCAGTGTGCACCTAGGTCAGCTTACAACTAAGTCAGTGTGCACCAAGCCTATGTGCATCAAGGTCAGCTTACAACTAAGTCACGCTCTGTTCTACAACTCCTCACATCTACTTACCTACACACTCACTCTGTACTTCTCTGTTCTACAATTCCTCATATCTAATTACCTAGCACTCTATCCCACTGTTCTACAGCTAATCACATCTACTTACCTAGCGCTATCTCTGTATCCCTTTGTTCTACAATTCCTCACATCTACTTACCTAGCACTCTATCCCTTTATTCTACAACTCCTCACATCTACTTACCTACACACTCTCTCTGTATCCCTTTGTTCTACAACTCCTCACGTCTACTTACCTAGCACTCTATCCCTTTGTTCTACAACTCCTCACGTCTACTTACCTTGCACTCTATCCCTCTGTTCTACAATTCCTCACATCTACATACCTACACACTCTCTCTGTATCCCTGTTCTACAACTCCTCACATCTACATACCTACACACTCTCTCTGTATCCCTGTTCTACAACTCCTCACATCTACATACCTACACACTCTCTCTGTATCCATCTGTTCTACAACTCCTCACATCTACATACCTACACACTCTCTCTGTATCCCTGTTCTACAACTCCTCACATCTACATACCTACACACTCTCTCTGTATCCCTGTTCTACAACTCCTCACATCTACATACCTACACACTCTCTCTGTATCCCTGTTCTACAACTCCTCACATCTACTTACCTACACACTCTCTCTGTATCCCTCTGTTCTACAACTCCTCACATCTACATACCTACACACTCTCTCTGTATCCATCTGTTCTACAACTCCTCACATCTACATACCTACACACTCTCTCTGTATCCATCTGTTCTACAACTCCTCACATCTACTTACCTACACACTCTCTCTGTATCCATCTGTTCTACAACTCCTCACATCTACATACCTACACACTCTCTCTGTATCCATCTGTTCTACAACTCCTCACATCTGCATACCTACACACTCTCTCTGTATCCATCTGTTCTACAACTCCTCACATCTACATACCTACACACTCTCTCTGTATCCCTCTGTTCTACAACTCCTCACATCTACATACCTACACACTCTCTCTGTATCCATCTGTTCTACAACTCCTCACATCTACTTACCTACACACTCTCTCTGTATCCATCTGTTCTACAACTCCTCACATCTACATACCTACACACTCTCTCTGTATCCCTGTTCTACAACTCCTCACATCTACATACCTACACACTCTCTCTGTATCCCTGTTCTACAACTCCTCACATCTACATACCTACACACTCTCTCTGTATCCCTCTGTTCTACAACTCCTCACATCTACTTACCTAGCACTCTCTCTGTATCCCTCTGAGAATGGAGCAAGTTTAATGCCAAATGGTAAAGTACAGGTGCCTAACACATTAACGACACGATAATTTGTGAAGCGGATGTTGAAGCCTAATTTTTGAAGCCTTCTAGCAATTCTTCGGGCAGCCAGTTTTGCATCATCTTCACTGAAACAATAAAAAATAAGAATCTGATACCTGCATGAGATAGACATCAAGTTGGTCAAGTACAGAGAAACTATCACATTTATCTAACCAGTCAATCAGAACATGAAACTACAATGTGACAAGAAACTACAATGTGACAAGAAACTACAATGTGACAAGAAACAAATATGTGACAAGAAACAAAAATGTGACAAGAAACTACAATGTGACAAGAAACTACAATGTGACAAGAAACAACAATGTGACAAGAAACTACAATGTGACAAGAAACAACAATCTGACAAGAAACTACAATGTCACAAGAAACAATGTGACAAGAAACTACAATGTGACAAGAAACTACAATGTGACAAGAAACAAAAATGTGACAAGAAACTACAATGTGACAAGAAACTACAATGTGACAAGAAACAAAAATGTGACAAGAGACTACAATGTGACAAGAAACTACAATGTCACAAGAAACTACAATGTGACAAGAAACAACAATGTGACAAGAAACTACAATGTGACAAGAAACTACAATGTTACAAGAAACAATGTGACAACAAACTACAATGTGACAAGAAACAACAATGGGACAAGAAACTACAATGTGACAAGAAACTACAATGTGACAAGAAACAACAATGTGAGAAGAAACAAGAATGTGACAAAAAATTAACAACCAAAGCTTTCCCTTAAGACATAATTCTCCACAAAGACAGATCTCATTAACACCACACTGGACTTTGTAATATAAATTCTATCATACCCTTCATATGTATGGAATTCCCTTAGTTTGTGCAGAATTTTCAATAAAAATTACTTGTATGCCAGATATGTAAATTTGCACAGTAAACAGACCATTTGTAAGACTTTAACATTTTTCTCTTCTTAAAATTAATTTACTCAATATATATGATGCAAATAAATGAAAGCTTGATAGCTCTTGAAATCAGCAAAACAAAGATTCATGATAGTATGTCAACTATTTGAAAAAGGTATACACTTTTAACCCGAGATTATGATACTGTAGTAAAAATTATAGCATCAAAACACAAATTCTTCAAAATTTGACATTTTACCATGATTAAACATCCACCTCCCTTCATGTATCTTCCTAATCACCACTTCCAGTGACCCCTGAGTGTTGCATCTGTTTAAATTGTTGTTGGATTTTGTTTTCACCCAATTCTCGTGAGATATGATCTTACATAATGCAAACAAATTCACAGATTTGTAAGAAATTGGTTGATTTTCCCCAGTCATCTACCAACATCAAATAACCCTTTGTAACTCGGGAAATGCAGCGAATAACACTATGAGGTAGCCGAACTTACTGACAGACTTGTGTCCGTACTGATAAATTTTACAGCACGTCCGGCCATCAAATTCAGGTTATAAATCAACCTGAGACAAGAAATCTGAGTTCCCAGTGTAAACACACACTTGTGTGTCAAAGAGTTCAAAGCTATTTTTAGAGCACCTAATGTTACAATTAGAAATAGAATAAAGGATTCAATAGATACAGTAATGCGTGAAGAATAGGCTGGGTTTAGAAAAAGGAGAAGCTGCCTTGACCACATTTTTACTCTACAACTTATTTTGGAGGAACACATTGAAAAGCAAAAACCTTTTGTACTTAACTTCATCAACTTCAAAAAAGCATTTGACAGTATTCATCGAGATTCTTTGTGGAAAATTCTGAAGCAATATGGCTTATCATCAAAAATCATAAATATTATTAAAGACATGTATGATGGTTACACATGTGCAGTTCGAACAGAGGAAGGACTGAGCAAATGTTTCCCAATAGAAACTGGGGTTAAACAAGGATGTATTTTATCGCCCTTGTTATTTGGAGTTGTTATGGACTTCATAATGAAGAAATGCTGCACTGGTAAAAAAGGCATCGAATGGAGTCAAGGAGACCATTTGGAGGACCTCGACTTTGCTGATGACATAGTTCTCATCAGCAGTCAGATAAAAACGATGCAGGAAAACACAAATGAACTATCATCAATAGCCAGCAAAATTGGGCTTGAGATCAATCACGACTAAAGTCATGAAAAGTTTAATTCTAACAGGTGACAAAATATACATGGAAAACAAACCAGTGGAAGAGGTCGATCACTTTATCTATCTTGGAAGTCACATTGATCGAGAAGGGGATACAAGCAAAGAAATTAGAATCAGAATAGTTAAAGCAGCAATGTCTTTCAGAAGCCTTGAAAAGTTGTGGAAATCAAAACTCATCAGCACAAACACAAAACTTAGACTATTCAAATCAAATGTACTATCAACCCTTATGTATGCGTGTGAAAGCTGGAAAACAACAACAGATATAGAAACAAAGTTGAACGCATTCGAAAATAAATGTCTAAGGAAAATACTTGGTATAGCGTGGAACGAATTCAAAACAAACGAGGAAATTAGAGAAATCGCCAATCAACCACTAATATCTTCAGTAATAAAGAAAAGACAATGGTCATATGTTGGGCATGTGATGAGAAGAGATAATAACCGAATAGCAAAGCAAGCCCTCATGTGGGAAACAACAGGTAAGAGAAAAAGAGGAAGACCCAGAGAGACACTGAGAAGAACATTGCTGAGAGAATCAAAAGCAGCAGGAATCGGCTCCCTCAATGAGATAGAGCTGCTTGCATAGAACAGAGACAAATGGCGAGATTTGATAAAATATCTTTAAAAGAATTGAAATCTGCTTGAACAAAAATTAAGATAAGAGAAGGAGTATCTTGATCTACGTCCCATGGGCCGGCTACGGCTTGAAAGGTCATTAGATAGATAGAATGTTACAATTAAGTGGTAGTAATTTACTATGGTATTGTAAACAAGTCGGCCACAGATAGGTATTGTAATCTACGGTTAAATGACCAATTGACATCATTTATTGTTTTAACGCAGCAAAATAGGACAATCTGCATAACTGCTAATAAAAAGAATATTGTAGTTACCCATCATCTGCCTGTATAGTGAGGGACACCTGAGCACATGGCTGACGATATGTAAAATAGGAAAAAGTAATATTCGCGAAAAATTCAGTTCCTTGAAACTTCACTAAAGATATTAAGGTGATGAATGCAAACAACAACAAACAGGCTTTTGATCGACGAAGAAAAATGTGCCACGCCTGTACTTTTCAAGATATCTCTGTTGAAGTTTATAGCTACGATGTTGCTCAAAAGATTAATCATTAATTCATTGGCTAATCTTAAAACGAAATATGGATTTTAAAATTCAACATCCATTTAATTATAACTGCAGAAATAGGTCTATAGGTCATGTCACATCCAAACAATAAGCAGAGCACACTCCACATCAGAGAGCATGGCGTGAGCCACATTAACTGATAGTCAAATTGCTCACTTCAGTTAAAAGTTTGCATTTTTCAAAATGTAATAAATTACTGGATCAAATTGTAGTTTTGAATTTAGCACTCACTTACCCCTAGATTATGATACCTATCTATGACGTGTTTATGATACCGATGTAAAAACTACCACTTAATTGTAACATTAGAAGCTCTAAAATTAGCATTTTCTTTGAACTTTTGGCACACAGATGAGTGTTTACACTGGGAGACATTGGGGACTCGGATTTCCTGGCTCAGGTTGATTTATGACATGAAATTTGACCACTTGGGCTGGACATGTTACATTGTCTATTCAAATGGCCGTTGTAAGTTCATCAGTATTTTTGGTTACCTCAAAACATTATTTGCTGCATTTCATGAGCTACAAAGGGTTGTTTGATGTCAGCTAAAAACCAATAACATTTTCCTGATCACAGAAACAAACAAAAAATTAATTGAAAATTCACAAAATATTTTTACAATGTACGAGATCACATCTCACAGAATAAATTAAAAACCCAACACCAACAGAAACGAATACAACACCAACAGAAACAAATACAACACCAACAGAAACAAATACAACACCAACAGAAACAAATACAACACCAACAGAAACAAATACAACACCAACAGAAACAAATACAACACCAACAGAAACAAATCCAACACCTACAGAAACAAATCCAACACCAACAAAAACAAACCCAACACCAACAGAAACAAATACAACACCAACAAAAACAAATCCAACACACAACAGAAACAAATCCAACACCAACAGAAACAAATCCAACACCAACAAAAACAAATCCAACACCAACAGAAACAAATCCAACACCAACAAAAACAAATACAACACCAACAGAAACAAATCCAACACCAACAAAAACAAACCCAACACCAACAGAAACAAATCGAACACCAACAAAAACAAACCCAACACCAACAGAAACAAATCGAACACCAACAAAAACAAACCCAACACCAACAGAAACAAATCCAACACCAACAAATACAAAACCAACAGATACAAATCCAACACCAACAAATCCAATACCAACAGAAACAAAACCAACACCAACAGAAACAAATCCAACACCAACAGAAACAAATCCAACACCAGCAGAAACAAATCCAACACCAGCAGAAACAAATACAACACCAACAGAAACAAATACAACACCAACAGAAACAAATACAACACCAACAGAAACAAATACAACACCAACAGAAACAAAACCAACACCAACAAAAACAAATCCAACAGCAACAAAAACAAACCCAACACCAACAAAAACAAATCCAACACCAAAAAAAAAACAAATCCAACAGCAACAAAAACAAATCCAACACCAATAAAAACAAATCCAACACCAACAGAAACAAATACAACACCAACAGAAACAAATCCAACACCAACAAAAACAAACCCAACACCAACAGAAACAAATCGAACACCAACAAAAACAAACCCAACACCAACAGAAACAAATCGAACACCAACAAAAACAAACCCAACACCAACAGAAACAAATCCAACACCAACAAATACAAAACCAACAGATACAAATCCAACACCAACAAATCCAATACCAACAGAAACAAAACCAACACCAACAGAAACAAATCCAACACCAACAGAAACAAATCCAACACCAACAAAAACAAATCCAACGCCAACAAAAACAAATCCAACAGCAACAAAAACAAATCCAACACTAACAGAAACAAATCCAACACCAACAGATACAAATCCAACACCAACAGAAACAAATCCAACACCAACAGATACAAATCCAACACCAACAAAAACAAACCCAACACCAACAGAAACAAACCCAACACCAACAGAAACAAATACAACACCAACAGAAACAAATACAACACCAACAGAAACAAATACAACACCAACAGAAACAAATACAACACCAACAGAAACAAAACCAACACCAACAAAAACAAATCCAACAGCAACAAAAACAAACCCAACACCAACAAAAACAAATCCAACACCAAAAAAAACAAATCCAACAGCAACAAAAACAAATCCAACACCAATAAAAACAAATCCAACACCAACAGAAACAAATACAACACCAACAGAAACAAATCCAACACCAACAAAAACAAACCCAACACCAACAGAAACAAATCGAACACCAACAAAAACAAACCCAACACCAACAGAAACAAATCGAACACCAACAAAAACAAACCCAACACCAACAGAAACAAATCCAACACCAACAAATACAAAACCAACAGATACAAATCCAACACCAACAAATCCAATACCAACAGAAACAAAACCAACACCAACAGAAACAAATCCAACACCAACAGAAACAAATCCAACACCAACAGAAACAAATCCAACGCCAACAAAAACAAATCCAACAGCAACAAAAACAAATCCAACACTAACAGAAACAAATCCAACACCAACAGATACAAATCCAACACCAACAGAAACAAATCCAACACCAACAGATACAAATCCAACACCAACAAAAACAAACCCAACACCAACAGAAACAAACCCAACACCAACAGAAACAAATACAACACCAACAGAAACAAATACAACACCAACAGAAACAAATACAACACCAACAGAAACAAATACAACACCAACAAAAACAAAACCAACACTCAGGGTCCACTGTAAGTAGTAGTTAAGAACGCCCATGCTGGGGGGGGGGGGGGGGGGGGGGGATATGTTTGACCACAGGAAACTCCCAAATTTGAATAATTTGTATTTTGATGCTGTAATTTTTACTATGGAGTATTTTTATATTTTAAAATTAAAACTACAAAATTTGAAAGCAATTTGATGATGTGTCCAGTCAGAACTTCACCGAAACTATTGTGTTTAATTATTATAAATTAACACTATAATAGGATGTGTACATTTTGTTCCCATTTGCACACCTTCTTTGGTCTGGTGTCCAGGATCACATTCTAACAAATATGGGAGGTGCCTTCTATCAACATCAATTATTAATTACTCACAATTTCATCAATCAATCATAATTTTATCAATCAATCACTGACATGAAAAATCAGATGATTTGACTAACACTTGACTGATGTTTTACCTGGTAGAGCCAGTACATGTGACTTTTCCTGAAGACCAGATAGTTGCTGTTGTGTTTGGTCTTCTCAGCTTCATGTTCAACATCTACAAGTAGAACATGTAGGCAAATTTCACTTTCTATCTATCTATCTTTCGTTCGCCTGAAGTATTATCTATATCTGCAATGTCGTTTCCTGTATAAATTTTACTGTCTTTTGTCATTCTTGCAGTGGCCCATATAGTTTTCAAATGTCATTTAAAACCTACAAGTACAGCAGGTAAGCAAATGTCACTCAACATCTACAAGTAGAACAGGTAAGTAAATGTCACTCAACATCTACAAGTAGAACAGGTAAGTAAATGTCACTCAACATCTACAAGTAGAACAGGTAAGTAAATGTCACTCAACATCTACAAGTAGAACAGGTAAGTAAATGTCACTCAACATCTATAAGCAGTTGTGTGTGTGTGTGTATGTCACGATTTACACGGTAGTAATAGCAGCAAAAGGATTAAGACTTTAGAAACCAATATGTTCTTATGTACTTATCAGTAAAGCTGCAGCATAAAATTGTAATGTGATTTTTGTCCAAAACATCAGAATCATAGTAACTGATACACAGCCACAGAAACTGAAAAAATATATATGGCATTTGGTGGATGGTTGGTAGCAAGCAATCATGATAGGTCAGTAGTTTGGTCAAATATTAGTGTCTTATATTGGATGTTGTTTTACTGAGCAGTTTCTCTCGTGACTGAATCTGACAATATTGGATAAAAGATTCAACAGCTAAATGAACCAAATGTATTTTTTTGTGCATGACCTCATCCCTTCTCCTGCACCTTTTGTCTTCTGAATTTGATAACAATACTGCGTCAAATGTTGCTGTACCATTTTTTGTATGTTTGTTCTCCATGTGCTACAATCTGCAGCCTGATCCTTCCAGCTTCTATCACTGATAGAGAAATCAAGGAAGCCCTGCAAACATCCTTATATCTTAGTACTTGTCTACCCTTTGGTCTCTTTCTGTCCTTAAGTTCGCCATATAATATTCTTTTGGGAATACAAATGTTTGCCCTGCTTCTTGACCCAGCCAGTCTCCGACTCCTAAGTGTTGCCATGGTGGATGGGAGTTTGGCTCGTTGTAAGATGTTAAAGTTGGTTACTTTGTCCTGCCATTTCATGTTCATATTCTTATAATGTTCATAAGCACATGAAAGCTGTTTAACCTTTTCTTCTGCCCTGCATAGGTAGTCCAAGTTTCTGATCCCTATAGAAGTACACAACTTTGATAAATTTGAATCTTAGTCTTGAGTGTTAATTTGGTGTTAGCCATGCTCTGCCTTTAAGTTTACCAATGTGGAAGCTACCTTTCCGATTAGAGAATTTATTTCTTCTTCAAGGGAAACAGTGATTGTGATGTTGCAATATATTGTTGAACATCTATTATTTGTATATCTTGTAATTAGTACATTCATCTGGTAGATAGATACATAACTCATCATTGTAGTAACAAGATACAACAGTCTTTATTCATAATCTCCATATTGCATAACAACATTCTTCTAACTCAATCAGCAATGTTCTATAATTCTATCCATTCTTATGTTAACTTTAGCATTACTTTGTAGAGTCAATCTGCGGTGTTTATAACAAGTAACTTCCACGATCGTAATAAAGTTCTTTGACAATCTATAGTGGTTAGCTTCTAATTCTATGTTCAATTCACACAATCTTTGCTCTTGTGATCCGTAAGGGCATTACAGAATCTCTAAGAAAATCTCTCGTGCTGATCAATAATCTATTGTAATAACTCCATTGAACAATCTGTAAGAATTACTAGTTTCTGTCCTGATGTTTCTACAGTTCGACTGATGACTTCTCAAAACTATTCTAATTCCTAACTTTAAATGTATATGTCACAAAATCTCTGAGTGAACTGTACAATCTAACTGAAACATAACCCTTACATTCTGCCTTGAGGCAGTTCTCTGCACTCGTCTACTACGTTTTTGGTGGTAAGTCCACAAGCTTCGAGAACGAATCTAATCTGCCGCAAGTCCCGTCCCGGTGTTTTTGTTACCCGTTAAGACAACGTCTATTCTTGGACACAGGCGTGGTCTATCTTGGGAACTTACTAAGACTATCAACTCATTGGCTGCTTGTCTGTCCAGCACCTGTCAATTACCATGAAGCCTCGACAACATCTGTCAATCACTCCTATTACAAGCTGCCATTGGCCTCCTAGACCAACCTAAGTTTCCTCCGAATTTACTTTGATCTCCCACTCTATGGCTCATTATCTTTTCATCTTAATAGTCAGAGTGAACTCGAGCGCTTCCTACCGCTGGACATCAAAAGATGCCTCGGCGCCTGGAATCCTCCGGTGCAGTCGTCATTACGTCACTTTGTAGGCCGGTCTCGAATGTTTCAGAGCCTGTCCAGCAATCTTATGCCAAAGGTGTGCAAACAGTCTAAGCCCGCCTAACCTCAAACACCTGTCTGTACTGAGTCCAATGATCTCATGACAAAGGTGTGCCAACAGTCTAAGCCCGCCTAACCTCAAACACCTGTCCGTACTGAGTCCAATGATATTCTCCGTTGCCTGACGTAACCTCCCCAGGTTAGTGGAAAATCTGTAGAGAGCTTCAGCATTCAGATTGAACACCTGTTGTCTCCTCCCGCTTAATCTCATAGCCTGTTATGTCTCATCGTTCTGAGTTCGGTGGACTAATTTACACTCTCTAATTCTTAAGTCTCCTCTGTTATTCTACACCAACCCCAACTTATTCTTCCTCTCACTTTCATCATCTTCTTCTTCTATTCTTCCTCTGATTGCTGTTTTATCCTTCCTGGATCAGTCACACTGTAACAGTGACCATAGAACCGAGACAGGTGAACTTTCTCACAGGTTCAAGGGGTATGTTATTTATGATATAGCTGCAGAGCTGGCTACATCTTGTTGAAGCAGCAGTCTTCTAGATACTTATTGAAAGGGAGAATAAATTAAATCACATGATCTAGTTAGATTGTCAATCATTGACTGCGGGACGGATTCATTGTGAGCAACTAGTGCTGCATCATCGGCGGGTTGAAGCTTCTTGATTAGGGTCTCAGTTGTTTTAAATTTTGACCTCAGACGTACTGGATTAAATAAGGAGCCATCAGATCTTGTACAGATGTAGATATCTCCAGAGACAGTTTCAAACGCATTGTGTAGGAGGGTAGCAAAAAATATTCTGAACAGGGTATGGCCAAGGACACGTCCTTGTTTGACTCCACAGTTCATCTCAAGGGTTTGGAAGATCTGCCATTGAAGTGGATTATGGCAGACATATTGTTGTGAAATGACTTGATCATTTTGAATAATGTAGGTGTCTGCAGCTCCATGTCGATGAGGGCTGCCATCCTTAAGTTTTCTATTTTTGTGAGGTTAGTGTTATTTAATCCAGGACACATGGTCCTAACATCCCATGTGCTGAGAGATGGCGTTGCCCTACTGTTGTGTCCTTACATCCCATGTGCTGAGAGATGGCGTTGTCCTACATTGTGTCCTAACATCCCATGTGCCGAGTGATGGTGTTGTCCTACATTGTGTCCTAACATCCCATGTGCCGAGTGATGGTGTTGTCCTACATTGTGTCCTAACATCCCATGTGCTGAGAGATGGTGTTGTCCTACTATTGTTTCCTAACATCCCATGTGCCAAGTGATGGTGTTGTACTAAGTTGTGTCCTTGCATCCCATGTGTCAAGTGATGGTGTTGTACTAAGTTGTGTCCTAACATCCCATGTGCCAAGTGATGGTGTTGTACTAATTTGTGTCCTTACATCCCATGTGCCAAGTGATGGTGTTGTACTAAGTTGTGTCCTTACATCCCATGTGCCAAGTGATGGTGTTGTACTAAGTTGTGTCCTTACATCCCATGTGCTGAGTGATGGTGTTGTACTAAGTTGTGTCCTTACATCCCATGTGCCAAGTGATGGTGTTGTACTAAGTTGTGTCCTTGCATCCCATGTGTCAAGTGATGGTGTTGTACTAAGTTGTGTCCTAACATCCCATGTGCCAAGTGATGGTGTACTAATTTGTGTCCTTACATCCCATGTGCCAAGTGATGGTGTTGTACTAAGTTGTGTCCTAACATCCCATGTGCTGAGTGATGGTGTTGTACTAAGTTGTGTCCTTACATCCCATGTGCCAAGTGATGGTGTTGTACTAAGTTGTGTCCTTACATCCCATGTGCTGAGTGATAGTGTTGTACTAAGTTGTGTCCTTACATCCCATGTGCCAAGTGATGGTGTTGTCCTAACGTTGTGTCCTAACATCCCATGTGCCGAGAGGTGATGTTTCCCTACTTTTGTGTCCTAACATTCCATGTGCCAACTATGAGAGATGGTGTTTTCCTACTTTTGTGTCCTAACATTCCATGTGCCAACTATGAGAGGTGGTGTTTTCCACATGGATTCATGTAGTTAATCATCACAGGCTATGACATTTTGCTGACACAAGTTTATTTGATCGTCTGTTGTACAAGTGAAGGTATAGTGGAGTACATCTAACATTATAAATTTTAATTCTAAAATTAATGTTCTTGATCTGGATGCGCTCAAGGGGTTATCACCGGTGAATATTGAGGCATCTCTTCGAACATATTATCTGTGACATTTCTAACTCTAACTTTCATTCTATCAAACATTTCAACTCGTCTTGCTTGACACTTGCTATTCTATATCTATGTCTTGACTTATTCAATGCTACTCTTAATCTACTTACTGTTGCTTTCTGGAGCACAAAACTTCTGAATCTAGCTTGAAACATTTCTCAACTAAACTATGTCTGGTCTAACTTGAAACACTTCTAAACTAAACTATGTCTGGTCTAACTTGATATTCACTAGGTGATTCTCTGTCTCTCTCTCTAACTTATATCTTTTTTGATCTGGTTCTTTATCTCTGTTTCTAACTCTAGATGTTTCTCTCAGTCGGTGTTTCTGGCGGTTGCTCTGATGTTCCTTAAATCATTCTAAACTCTAATTCTGCTAATTCATGAGGTTAAATATCTCTGTCTTCTTTGCATAATTTATTGGCTTAGTCGCTGTCGAGTGATCTCTCAGCCAATGGTTGAATGCAATATTCAACTCTAGATGATTTTTGTGTCAAATTTTGCAAAACAAGACTCCATCTAGACATTTAGTTAACCTCTGAGCTTTAAAAATAATGCTGACATGAACCCTATGAGTGACATCTCTCTCATAAACCTAACCTGTCCCCAAGTTTGTTTATCAACCTAATTTCTGCACATGTGATAGTCAAGTCAAGTTGGCATCTATTCCCCCACCTTTCCAATAACAGCTACAGTTGTCCATTGCTAAAACTTGCTACTGATCATCTGTGTTATAATTGTACTGCTACTGCTGTTACCTACTGAGTTTGGGTAACTACTATGATCCCCAACACAAGCTATATCTCTATCTCCCATATGTGATTTATTCCATCCTAGTCTATATACTATTACACTAAGCTCAAAACACTCTAGCCCCTCTTGGCTCCTCTTTGAAGAGTTCAGAAGGAAGGTCCTTACATTTAGAACCAAAACTAAGTTGCAAGGGGAAGATGGACACCATTGATGCGTTAGGGTGCCTCCCTCCTGATTTTCTGTCTCTGGGTTTACTCCCACAGCCCTCAAACTCTCCTGAGTCTCCTCACAAAGCAGTGAGTGAACTGGACAGGAAAGCCGCTGACATTCATCGGCGCAACAGTGAAAACAATGACCTCACACTGGCAGATCTATTCCAATTGGAAAGAAGAATATCCACTTAATGAGAATGTTACCACCACCAGAATGTCAGAATTTAAACAATCACAACAGGCATGAACAGAACACTAAATCCAAGCAGTCCATCACATGTAGATGGCATAATTCAAAACAACACATGCTGCACTTGAAAACACTCCACACACAGATGCTAAAAAAAGCTGACAAACGGCCACAGAAACTGATAAAATGCAAGAGAAACATAAAGAAGCCAACAAAAGATCAAAGAGACATAAATAAACTGACAAATGGTCACAGAGACCTAAATAAACCTAAATGATCACAGAGACATAAATAAACTGACAAATGGTCACAAGACATAAAGTAACTGACAATTGGTCACAGAGACATAAGTAAGCCGACAAATGGTCACAGAGACATAAAATAACTGACAAATGGTCACAGAGACATAAAGTAACACAAATGGTCCCAGAAACATAAAGAAACTGACAAATGGTCACAGAGACATAAAGAAGTAACAAATGGTTACAGAAACTGACAAAGGGTCACAGAAACTGACAAAGGGTCACAAAAACTGACAAATGGTCACAGAAACTGACAAAGGGTCACAAAAACTGACAAATGGTCACAGAAACTGACAAAGGGTCACAAAAACTGACAAATGGTCACAGAAACTGACAAAGGGTCACAAAAACTGACAAATAGTCACAAAAACTGGCACACAAAATGGCCTTCCATGGGAAAAATGGTGAGCACCGTCAGGAGAGCTATGTAATGAGGCAAGGAGTTTGTGCTGGTATCAGATTACCAGTAAGACAGGCTCAATTTGTGCTGGTATCAGAATACCAGTAAGACATGCTCAGCTTGTACTGCTATCAGAATACCAGTAAGACAGGCTCAGTTTGGCTACAGCTATAATGAAAATGTCAAACAATGAGCATACAGCATTAATTTCTTGCCAGAATGGCACAAGTTATTCAATTATAAATGGTGACATTTTCACACATACACAAAAATATGTGAGAGCTTACCCCATTTTCCCGCTTGTACTCAACATGGGCGCCTTCCATTGCAATCTTCTTGAGGTTGAGATAACAGCGAGTGTTAAACGTGCACACAACGTTGCTGATGATGATGTCTATGACTGGTGAACCATCATCCTGCATGGCTTCTCCATTGTCAGTGACTTCTGCAGACTTGGTAATATCTAGTTCTGCCTGTCCGTTGTGATTCACTATCGCTGAGTTGTTGCTGTCCGCAGACATGTGGTAATTATTGTTCAAGAATGGATCAGTGTCTCTGTTTGGAGAAGCTGGGTGTTGGCTAGCTGTGACCTGGTTTACACAATCACTCTCCTCTTGGTTGCCTGATGACAGACAAGTGCCACGACTGTGTAGGCCAGCAGTGTTGAGTGATGAATTTGAAACAAGTGACATGACAGCACCCCCTCTCTTTCTCAGCTTCTCAACAGCTTATGTTCTTGACCAGTCATGAAATAAACAAACAATTAACATCTCAGAAAGTTCTCTACAAAATCTCATCACAAATAACTTTTGGAAAAACATTAGCACTGCAGACATTGCAACAAGTAAGATTAAATTTGTTATATACACACAGACACAGAAATACAGACAATGTGAAATGTAAGATTAAATTTGTTATATACACACAGACACAGAAATACAGACAATGTGAAATGTAAGATTAAATTTGTTATATACACACAGACACAGAAATACAGACAATGTGAAATGTAAGATTAAATTTGTTATATACACACAGGCACAGAAATGTAGACAATGTGAAATGTAAGATTAAATTTGTTATATACACACAGACACAGAAATACAGACAATGTGAAATGTAAGATTAAATTTGTTATATACACACAGGCACAGAAATACAGACAATGTGAAATGTAAGATTAAATTTGTTATATACACACAGGCACAGAAATACAGACAATGTGAAATGTAAGATTAAATTTGTTATATACACACAGACACAGAAATACAGACAATGTGAAATGTAAGATTAAATTTGTTATATACACACAGGCACAGAAATACAGACAATGTGAAATGTAAGATTAAATTTGTTATATACACACAGGCACAGAAATACAGACAATGTGAAATGTAAGATTAAATTTGTTATATACACACAGGCACAGAAATACAGACAATGTGAAATGTAAGATTAAATTTGTTATATACACACAGACACAGAAATACAGACAATGTGAAATGTAAGATTAAATTTGTTATATACACACAGGCACAGAAATGTAGACAATGTGAAATGTAAGATTAAATTTGTTATATACACACAGACACAGAAATACAGACAATGTGAAATGTAAGATTAAATTTGTTATATACACACAGGCACAGAAATACAGACAAT
The DNA here is from genome assembly GCA_032433765.1 of Megaustenia siamemsis. Lineage (NCBI taxonomy): Eukaryota > Metazoa > Mollusca > Gastropoda > Stylommatophora > Ariophantidae > Megaustenia > Megaustenia siamemsis. The sequence continues at coordinate 15,609,109 of JAVIAB010000139.1, read as the reverse complement.
GTGAAATGTAAGATTAAATTTGTTATATACACACAGGCACAGAAATACAGACAATGTGAAATGTAAGATTAAATTTGTTATATACACACAGACACAGAAATGTAGACAATGCTAAAAGTAAAATAAGTTTGCTATATATATATATATTGGGTGCTGTCTCCACATCAAAAGTTGGCTACCATGGAAAGCCATTTTACTCTGTCTCTTGTCTTGGTGCATGTTGTCTGTCATAGGTTCACCTATCCATCTTTTGATGTTACCTGTCCACTTTAGTCCTGGTCTGCATCTGCCTCATCTAGTACCTTCCCTTTCAAGATGACTTTTAGAAGGGTATTATGCCTCCTCACATGTCCACAAAATATTGGTTATCTTATTCAAGTTGTGTTAAATTGTTCATTTTCAGCTGATTCCAAATGTTGCTGTTTGTCGTTTTTTCATTCCATCCAATTTTCAGCATTTTAAAGGTTTTGATTTTCTGCTCCATGTTTCTGTCCTATACAGGAATGTTGAGTAGATATAATATGCTACTATTCATAGTTTCTGTTCTGATATTATTTGTTTTGATGTGAATATATTTTGTATGTTGTTAAAATTTCTTTTGGTCATTTCTATTATTGTGCTTTTTTCTATTTGATATCGTTCACTCGTTCTGTCCAAGCTATATTCTTAAACTCTCTTCAGGCTCTTGCCATCTACTTTAATATTAACTTGTAGGTTTTCTGTGTTATCTCTCTTTATAATCATAGTTTTATTATTATTAATATATATTTCTGTCTCGTGTGTGTGTGGAGATAAGACATAGTCACAGTGTCTACCTACATGTGGTGGTAACAAGTGATATGTACATTTCATTGAATAATAACATCATAACAATCAAAAAGACTCTTTTATGACCATACTTATCACTTTTCACAAACCAAGAGCATGAGCAATTTGTCCTAATCTAATGTCTGTACTCACAGTCAGTCAATCTTCATGAAATTGTTGAGAAAACATGGTGGCAAGCTTGATTATTACGATCAAACAAATAAGAGAAAGTGGTGGCCCACTAACCTGCAACTACAGGTTTGAGCATATCTTCTCTTATAAGAAAAACTGTTTGGTGTTCAAGCTGTCAGGTGGAGACTTTGTGATGACCTACATTTGTGTTATGGGTCGTGGTTGTCTACTCAAGACTCAATGAGAAGATCTCTAATGTTAAATCACTGTACTTGGAGCACACAAAGGTGTGGCCCAAAAGCCGACAGTTTCCCAAATATTTCAGACTGTGTTCATGCCACACATCCTGATAGTCTAAAGGTTGTCATATCTGCCATATAATCAATGGATGATGGAAGTAATGCTTGCACCAGCTTTCAACTGGAAGCCTGATATTTTGATGTGGAGGAATTCACTGGATGAGAGATTTTAGTGAAAAGATTCAGCTTCTATGAAATGTTTTAATGACTTCATTTCTATTTGTATTGATTGATGTGCTGGCAACATCTACAGAGGTCACAAGGAAGACTCACTCCACAACAAAAGTAACATGGGATGGAAATTAGCAGCTGTTTAGTATCACCACTTGTAGGTACCACCAATCTGTGCTAGTTACCACCACTTGTAGGTACCACCAGCCTGTGCTAGTTACCACCACTTGTAAGTACCACCAATCTGTGCTAGTTATCACCACTTGTAGGTACCACCAATCTGTGCTAGTTACCACCACTTGTAAGTACCACCAATCTGTGCTAGTTACCACCACTTGTAGGTACCACCAATCTGTGCTAGTTACCACCACTTGTAAGTACCACCAATATGTGCTAGTTACCACCACTTGTAGGTACCACCAATCTGTGCTAGTTACCACCACTTGTAAGTACCACCAATCTGTGCTAGTTACAACCACTTGTAGGTACCACCAATCTGTGCTAGTTACCACCACTTGTAGGTACCACCAGTCTATGTTGGTTACCACCACTTGTAGGCATCATCAGCCTGTGCTAGTTACCACCACTTGTAAGTACCACCAGTCTGTGCTAGTTACCACCACTTGTAAGTACCACCAATCTGTGCTAGTTACCACCACTTGTAGGCACCACCAGCCTGTGCTAGTTACCACCACTTGTAGGTACCACCAATCTGTGCTAGTTACCACCACTTGTAAGTACCACCAATCTGTGCTAGTTACCACCACTTGTAGGCACCACCAGCCTGTGCTAGTTACCACCACTTGTAGGCACCACCAATCTGTGCTAGTTACCACCACTTGTAGGCACCACCAGCCTGTGCTAGTTACCACCACTTGTAAGTACCACCAATCTGTGCTAGTTACAACCACTTGTAGGTACCACCAATCTGTGCTTGTTACCACCACTTGTAGGTACCACCAGTCTATGTTGGTTACCACCACTTGTAGGCATCATCAGCCTGTGCTAGTTACCACCACTTGTAAGTACCACCAGCCTGTGCTAGTTACCACCACTTGTAGGCACCACCAGCCTGTGCTAGTTACCACCACTTGTAGGCACCACCAATCTGTGCTAGTTACCACCACTTGTAGGCATCATCAGCCTGTGCTAGTTACCACCACTTGTAAGTACCACCAGTCTGTGCTAGTTACCACCACTTGTAGGTACCACCAGCCTGTGCTAGTTACCACCACTTGTAGGTGCCATCAGCCTGTGCTAGTTACCACCACTCTGTGTCAGTTACCACCACTTGTAAGTACCACCAGTCTGTGCTAGTTACCACCACTCTGTGTCAGTTACCACCACTTGTAGGTACCACCAGCCTGTGCTAGTTACCACCACTTGTAGGTACCACCAGCCTGTGCTAGTTACCGCCACTTATAGGTACCACCAGTCTGTGCTAGTTACCACCACTTGTAGGTACCACCAGTCTGTGTTGGTGCCCATTCCTTCCACAAATCCACATTGTTCCTCACTTATTTTTGTCAAAATCAAAGATAGATTACTTAGTAGAAATAATCATCATTGAGTATGTTCTTCACATCGAAAGTTGGCTATCATGGAGCACCATTCCACTCTGATTCTTGCTTTAATAGTGCAGGTTGTCATAGGCAGATTTGTCCATCTTTTGATGTTACTCGTCCATGTTAGTTTTGGTTTGCCTCTGTCTCTTTTACCGTGTATTTTCCCTTCCAAGATTACTTTTAATAGGCTGCTGTGTCCTTTAACGTGCCCCAAAAATCTCATTTGTCGTGTTTGAATTGTGTTTAGTAGTTCTCTTTACACATTTGTCGTGTTTGAATTGTGTTTAGTAGTTCTCTTTACATTTTTAGTTGTTTTAAGACTTCATCGTTTGTTTTCTTTTCTTTCCATCCAATTCTAACTATTCTTGTATATATCCACATTTCAAAGGCTTCAATTTTCTGTTCTGTTTTCTTGTCTAATGTCCATGTTTCTGCACCATATAGGAATGATGAGAAGACATAACATTTTGCTATTCTTAGTTTTAGCCCTGGTATTATTTGTTTTGGTGTTAGTATATTTTTCATGAGACCCGGCTCAAATAATCCTCCAGATACACTACCAGCAGAAGAAGAGTTACACATTAACTGTGGAAAACCAAGCAAAGAAGAAATAATGAAAGCCATCAAACTATTACAAAAATGGTAAAGCCACAGGACCAGATGAAATTCCTTCGGAAGCCATCAAAGCAGATATTAACACCTCTACCAAGATGTTACATAATCTATTAGATAACATTTGGCAGAGAGGGAAGAGATACCTAAAGACTGGAAAGAAGGTTATATGATCAAACTACCAAAGAAAGGAAGTTTACAGGAGTGCACAAATTATAGGGGAATTATGTTACTATCAGTGCCAGGAAAAATATTAAGCAGAATCATTCTGGAGAGACTAAAAGAGGCCATAGAGAAACATTTGAGAGATGAACAAGCAGGTTTTAGAAAGAACAGATCATGTGCTGATCAAATAACTACTCTACGTATAATAGTTGAACAAAGTTTAGAACTAAAATCCCCACTTTATATTGGATTCATAGATTACGAAAAGGCATTTGATAGTTTAGACAGAAGAATGCTTTGGAAGTTGCTGAGTCATTATGGAATCCCCATAAAGTTTATTAACCTGATAAAAACTATTGAGTTATTGAGTTATTTGCGGGTCATCATCATTGCACTCCGAACATGTCCATAGGTGCTCAGATCCCCTCCTCAGCAATTCCCTCAGTGTCCAGCGACTGACGACTCCAGTTCTATGTTGGTTGATAAGTCTTCTTACACGGCCACCAAGTTTCTCATTTCTGGCTGTGCCCATCTTAACTCCCATTTCCATCATCCGAAGAAGTGACGTTGATCTGTGTTTGTCGAAGTCCTGTGCTCTTGATAAAAACAATGTATGAAGGAACGAAATGTTATGTGGTGCATAAAGAACAGCTTACAGAAGCATTTGAAATAAGAACAGGAATAAGGCAGGGATGCCTTCTGGCTCCATTTCTCTTTCTACTGGCCATAGACTGGATTATGAAAATAACTCAAAACAACAGAAATGGGATCACTGACCAAACAACTTGATGATTTAGACTTTGCTGATGACATAGCTCTCCTATCACACAGCCATCAACAGATGCAGGATAAAATGAGCATACTTGATGAGAGATCACAACAGCTAGGACTGAAGATTAATAGAGATAAGACCAACATTATGAGAATTAATGCAGTTGGCAATAACCAAATAAAACTAGGAGAAATACCTCTACTAGACGTACAATCTTACATATATCTAGGCAGTAATATAGATAAAGAGTGAGGAACAGAAAATGATACCAAAATAAGGATATCAAAAGCAAGAGAAGCTTTCATTGCACTGGGAAACATATGGAAATCCAAAGAAATTAGGTTAAATACAAAAATAAAAATTTTCAACTCAAATGTTAAGTCAGTCCTATTATATGGCTGTGAAACATAGAGAACAACAAAATTGACAATCATGAAGATACAGACTTTCATTAATGGATGCTTATGCAGAATAAAAGGATGGAAAAGGCAGGACAAAATCACTAACATAGAATTATGGAAATATACCAGTAAAATACCAGTGGATAAAAAGATATAGTGAAGACGATGGCGCTGGATAGGACACACACTGCGGAAGCGAACTGAGAGTATTACACAACAGGCCCTTTTTTGGAATCCCCAGGGGAAAAGACAAAGAGGAAGACCAAGGAATTCTTGGAGAAGACAGATAGAAGCAGAGATAAAGATGATGGGGAACACATGGAATGATCTTAAAAGAATGGCAAAAACAGAACGACTTGGAAAGTGTTTGTTGAAGACCTATGCTCCACTGGGAATTAAAAAGGTAGAAGAAGATATTTTTCATGGCATTAAAATGACTTTTTGCCATTCCTATTCTTATGTTTATTTCAGTTTTACATTTTCCATCACTGGTTATAGTATGTCCCAGGTAGTTGTAGCTTTGAACTGTCTCCAGGTCTACTTCTTCAACTTTGAAATCCACTTGTAGGTTTTAAGTATTATCTTTGTTTATGATCATAGTTTTAGTCTTTTTGATATTCATATCTAGTCCATAATTTTTGCTTGTCATGTTTATTTTATTAAGTAATTGTAGATTTTTTAGGAATTTTTGCTAGTAATACAGTATCATCAGCATATCTTAGGTTATTGATTATCTTTCCATTAATGTTTAGGCCTGGCATCTCTGTGATGTTTTTAAAGATTTGCTCAGTGTATAGATTGAACAAGCTTGGTGATAGGATGCGTCCTTGTCTTACTTCTCTTTTTATATCAATGGGTGTAGAGTTCACTTTACTGAGTGGAAATAATCAATGTGAAACCCTGTGGAGATAGATTATTTAACAAAAATGCATGTAGATGGCCTTCATGAAAGTTGGCCAGGCCAAGAGGCCCTCAAACCTTCTAGGGATTTCCCAGATTATTCAAACGAATACGTTGAGAACATTATGGCATTTGGTGCATGCAGTCAGCTGTGAGAATGAATTATTTCTGGCTCTCACACATTCTATTGATGTCAATTCTTGAGGGAATAGAGTTTTCAATCTCAAGGAAGAATGGTGATCCCTCACTCATATGTCTAAAGCCGTTTTCATTCTGTTCTTTGGATATTCACTCAATACTTGTAGCCATGGTGGCACAATAGCAACATGAAGTTCACTGCTCCAACTATTATTTCAGCAACTCAAGAACATGGTGCATGCTGGTCATTGGGAGATTTTGTGTTCAAGTTTGAATGTCTCTCTCACCTGCTTGATGTGACAGTTTAATGACATGATGCCTGGCTTGATGCGACAGTTTAGTGACATGATGCCTGGCTTGATGTGACAGATTAGTGACATGAAGCCTGGCTTGATGTGACAGTTTAGTGACATGATGCCTGGCTTGATGTGACAGTTTTGTGACATGATGTCTGTCTGATGTGACAGTTTAGTGACAAGATGCATGTTTGATGTGACAGTATAGTGACATGATGCCTGGCTTGGTGTGACAGTTTAGTGACATGATGCCTGCTTGATGTGACAGTTTAGTGACATGATGCCTGTTTGATGTGACAGTTTAGTGACATGATACCTGTTTGATGTGACAGTTTAGTGACATGATGTCTGTTTGATGTGACAGTTTAGTGACATGATGCCTGTTTTATGTGACAGTTTAGTGACATGATGCCTGGCTTGATGTGACAGTTTAGTGACATGATGCCTGGCTTGATGCGTCAGTTTAGTGACATGATGCCTGTTTGATGTGACAGTTTAGTGACATGATGCCTGTTTGATGTGACAGTTTAGTGACAAGATGCCTGTTTGATGTGACAGTTTAGTGACATGATGCCTGCTTGGTGTGACAGTTTAATGACATGATGCCTGGCTTGATGTGACAGTTTAGTGACATGATGCCTGGCTTGATGCGACAGTTTAGTGACATGACGCCTGGCTTGATGCGACAGTTTTGTGACATGATGACTGTCTGATGTGACAGTTTTGTGACATGATGCCTGTTTGATGTGACAGTATAGTGACATGATGCCTGGCTTGATGTGACAGTTTAGTGACATGATGCCTGCTTGATGTGATAGTTTAGTGACATGATGCCTGTTTGATGTGACAGTTTAGTGACATGATGCCTTGCTTGATGTGACAATTTAGTGATATGATGCCTGTTTGATGTGACAGTTTAGTGATGTGATGCCTATTTGATGTGACAGTTTAGTGACATGACACCTGGCTTGATGTGACAGTTTAGTGACATGATGCCTGCTTGATGTGACAGTTTAGTGACATGATGCCTGTCTGATGTGACAGTTTAGTGATATGACACATGCTTGATATAACACATGCTTGATGTGACAGTTTAGTGACATGTCTGCTTGATTTGACAGTTTAGTATCATGATGCATGCTTGATGTGACAGTTTAGTAACATGGTGCATGCTTGATGTGACAGTTTAGTGACATGATGCATGCTTGATGTGACAGTTTAGTGACATGATGCATGCTTGATGTGATAGTTTAGTGACATGATGCATGCTTGATGTGACAGTTTAGTGACATGATGCATGCTTGATGTGACAGTTTAGTGGCAGATTGTCTGCTTGATGTGGCAGTTTAGTGTCATGACATCAGCTCTTGTTTAGGGCAAACAAATCGGCACCTTTTGCTGTCAGTTATTGTGTGTAGTAAAGCTACGGCTGTCAATTATTGTGTGTGGCAAGGTAACGGCTGTAAATTATTGTGTGAGGCAAGGCAACGGCTGTAAATTATTGTGTGAGGCAAGGCAACGGCTGTAAATTATTGTGTGAGGCAAGGCTACGGCTGTAATTTATTGCGTGAAGCAAGGCAACGGCGGTCAATTATTGTGTGAGGCAAGGCTACGGCTGTCAAATTATTGTGTGAGGCAAGGCTACAGCTGTCAACTATTGTGTGAGTCAAGGCTACAAGACAAGGAAGGCTACAGCTGTCGATTATTGTGTGAGTCAAGGCTACAGCTGTGAATTATTGTGTGAGCCAAGGCTACAGCTGTGAATTTTCCTAGGAAAATAAGAATTAAGCTTTCGGGGATGAGAATATGATAATAGAGGAAATTATATTCAACATTGAAGTTCCTTGAGTGAATTTGGTAATTTCTTGGGAAGGAGCAGCTACAGGGAAACATGCATATTCTACTCTTTTGTTAATGTATGAGCACATTAGTATGTGCACATGCTATGCTATTCATAGCTCTCCTATACTAGACCACACTGCTAAACTTCGGCTGTCCCCTATATCTCCTATGTCTGGGCTGCTCACTTTTGTACAGGGCAATACCCATTCCACCTGCACTACACAGTACCTTACCTTTTACATGTTCTTAGAGAACCCCACTCTGAGACGAGACATCTCACTCTTTCCTCCTTTCGGGTACCCTGTATTTTTCTGGTCTATTCTTTTTGCTTTGTGTTTGCACATGGACCTAGGTGTGGACATTTTTGAGTATGTATCCTGTACGCACTCTTTCACATACACGCACACATACTGGTGTAGCTCTATCTATATATTTGTGTGTGTGTGTGTATATATATATATATATTATATATATATATATATATATATATATATATATATATATATATATATATGTTAGAATGATGAATATGTTAGACATTATAGTGAAGGAAAGCAAAAATAAAGGACTCAGCCTTAATAGCAAAAAGACAGAAGCAATAGTAGCAACATAGAAAAAGACTTCACCGCAATGTGCAATAAAGTCAAATATAACAATATTAAAATAGGTAAATGAATTTAAATATCTGGGAACAATGTTAGCCGTAGATGGTAGATGTACAACAGAGGTGACATGCAGAATGGCTCAGGCAAAAGCAGATTTCCAAAAAATGAGAAAGATACAGTGCAATCCATTTTTGACAATAGAAACAAGAAAAAGAGTTCTGAAATGTTATGTAGAGCCAGTCCTAACATATGGATGTGAATCATGGACAATAGGACAACAGACAAGAAAATCACTGGAGTCTGTAGAAATATATAGTTTTACAGAAGCATGTTGAGAATACCATGGACAGATAGGCAGAGTAATGAAAACATTCTGAAAGGGTCCAAAAAGCAAAAAAGAGAGCTAATTTCCAATATTAGGAAGAAACAAAAATCATTTTTTGGCTATGTAATGAGAGAACAGCTGCAATATATTGTGACAACTGGGAAAATTGAGAGATTAAAAGATGGAAGCAGAGAGAAAAGATACCAGACAGCTTAAGAGAGTGGCTTGGCAGAAGGTCATCAACAGAAATGATAAATAACTGTCGAGATTGAAAGTTGTGGAGAGACATGAACACCTACGCCAGCAGGCATGGTACTTGATACTTAAATATTGTTTTGTAACTAACTATTTCTTCCATTCCACATTCCTACAGCCATGTACTTAAATGTTGTTTTGTAACTAACTACTTCTTCCATTCCACATTCCTACAGCCATGTACTTAAATGTTGTTTTGTAACTAACTACTTCTTCCATTCCACATTGCTACAGCCATGTACTTAAATATTGTTTTGCAACTATTTCTTCCATTTCACATTGCTACATGTGTCTCATCATCTCCTAAAAGATCAGAGAAATGACGAGCAAGACACTGCCAAAAGTTGGACCAACAAGCTGGAATCTCACTTTGTAAATATAGTCAAAGAGTACAAACAAAACATTATCACCTTCTTTGAAGATATCAGACATGGCGACTCTGAAGAAAACTGGGATGCTCATACAATTGTGCAGGTTCAAGGATTGACTTGATGCACATCTTTGGGATCAATGTTTTTTACTCTAGGCTATGTACAGGTGAGCTGTAGAATGTCCTTAAAACCTACTCAACATAGCTTACAAGAGATATACAAATTAAAAAACATTGTATTAGAGTTCAGACATAATGGAATTTCTTCATTGTGGAATATTATGGAAGTTGAGAATTCTTTAGATAGTACAGCAGAACTGTCATTGTTATGAAGAAAAGGAGATGGGGAGTTGACATTCAGAGACAGCTAGTATTACAGCAAACTAGACTGAATGTTCACGGAGATGGTGAGTTGACATTCAGAGACAGCTGGTATTACAGCAAACTAGACTGAATGCTTATGGAGATTAGAGACAGACTTTCTGCTAATGGAAAGCTTCAGTTCACTCATCTCTTAGACTCAAAGAACTTTTCTATGTACAAAGAACATTTCCCAAATGAGGCTCTGAACAAATTACTTCAATCTCATATAGTCACATTGATCAAGCATGATTACAAAATGAACAATGTGTCATATTTTCAGCAGAATTGGTCTTTAATTTCTCAAACAAACCAGTTCATGAAATTCTCTCTGCCTTATACGAAAACCAATTCATGAAATTCTCTCTGCCTTAAAAGAAAACCAATTCATGAAATTCTCTCTGCCTTATAGGAAAACCAATTCATGAAATTCTCTCTGCCTTATAGGAAAACCAATTCATGAAATTCTCTCTACCTTATAGGAAAACCAATTCATGAAATTCTCTCTGCCTTATAGGAAAACCAATTCATAAAATTCTCTCTGCCTTATAGGAAAACCAATTCATGAAATTCTCTCTGCCTTATAGGAAAACCAATTCATGAAATTCTCTCTGCCTTATAGGAAAACCAATTCATGAAATTCTTTCTGCCCTATAGGAAAACCAATTCATGAAATTCTCTCTGCCTTATACCAAAACCAGTGATATGAAATAATTCCTGAAGTTGCTAAACTGGCAACATTGACAATGACAATAGCAACTATGCCAATTGATAGTGACAATAGCAGCTATGCCAATTGATAGTGACAATAGCAGCTATGCCAATTGATAGTGACAATAGCAGCTATGCCAATTGATAGTGACAATACCAGCTATGCCAATTGATAGTGACAATAGCAGCTATGCCAATTGATAGTGACAATAGCAGCTATGCCAATTGATAGTGACAATACCAGCTATGCCAATTGATAGTGACAATAGCAGCTATGCCAATTGATGGTGACAATAGCAGCTATGCCAATTGATGGTGACAATAGCAGCTATGCCAATTGATAGTGACAATACCAGCTATGCAATTGATAGTGACAATAGCAGCTATGCCAATTGATAGTGACAATAGCAGCTATGCCAATTGATAGTGACAATAGCAGCTATGCCAATTGATAGTGACAATAGCAGCTATGCCAATTGATAGTGACAATACCAGCTATGCCAATTGATAGTGACAATAGCAGCTATGCCAATTGATAGTGACAATAGCAGCTATGCCAATTGATAGTGACAATACCAGCTACATCAGCTTCTTTAGAGAGAACTTTTCCCATGTTCAAGAGAATCCAATCTCATTGTCAATCAACTCAGACACAAGAATACTCATCAGGTTATTAACATCCATTGAAAAGTTGATTCTGCAGAAACTTCTGAACCCACCTAACAGTACCTTCAATGACAAAGTCATTAAAACATTTTCGTCCCAACAATACGTATGAAATTTATATATAAAAAGGTAAGAAATTTGATTACAGTAATGTCATAAACAAACATTACTACAGGTTGGCCTACTGAGTATATTGTATATGTATTAATTTATTATGGATGTGGTTGCACACTAAAACCAGTTTACACCACTGTGTTTGAGCAACCTTTCATCACCGTATAAATGGGAAAATACTGAATTACTGAATGGGAAACTATTGAAATACTGAATAGGAATATACTGAATTAATGTATCAATGGGAAAATACTGAATGTGAAACTACTGAATTAATGTATCAATTGGAAAATACTGAATTACTGAATGGGAAACTAATGGATTTGAGAAGAGCAAAAATAAAAGGCTGATGAGACAGAAATGCACAGATGGCTTTCACCTGAAAGCAAACACAAGAGAAGATATGCATGAATCACTTTATCACAGCAGAACCAGATCGTGATCTCTGAATGAGCCAGATCAAAAACAGGACCGTATTCAAAACCACCAATCAACATTCATGACCAAGTTCTAAAAATGTCAGTTGCTCTCAATAAACATGAACATCTGTCTCAGGCAGTTCACAATAATGTAAATGTTGGAACAACATTTTGGAAAATGGCACATACAAGTTTTACGTAGGCATGATGACATCAACCTTCACATAATTGTACAGTTTTAAACTGCAGTTCTCCAACTTAGCCTATTTTGCATTTGCACATCCTTAAATATTGACAATCACCATGAGCTGGACCACTTGACTTTCCAAAAATATAACAATGTTTGCAAAACTGATGAAGATGCAGAACATGGTTCCCTATAACATTGTGCTCAACTATCTGAACTTGAAATGAGCATACACAAACACCACATGTATTCAGATCACATAAAGGATGGAATAGACATGTGGTCCCTACATCAGAAGAGCATCTACCAAATCAGAAGCTTCTTTATGGTGAACTGTGATGGTAGATGGAAGTGGAAGAAAAAGTTCAAAGACAGACACCACAGCAGCAATGCAGCAGATACTTCAAAGCTCTAACTAGACTAGATGATCTGAGTCTCAATTTTTATGTCAGCTCTGAGCTCCAACATCTCTTTAACAGGCAATCACAATGTAGTTAGTTTGTTTTGAACCATCGCCAAAGAACAATAGCAGCTTCAATAATAAATTAAGTGGCAATAAATTTAAGTGGAAACCAAAATGAAATGAGGGCATAAAGTCAGAAGACCTAGAGAATTTGTCTCCACTACTTCTTCTTGGGCCCCATGCTCGCAGACACTGAGACAGAAAATTGGCAATAAAAAAAAACCGTTGTTTTTTGTTTTTTTGTTTCTTTGTTGGTGTTATTAATGTAATTAATTATTGGCGTTTTCGTTGTTATTATAAATTAAATTTTTAAAATTATATTATTATAATTATATAATCATATATTATCATTATTATCATTGTTATCTTAATATCTGTTATGGTATGTATCAATGTTATTATTACACCAAACACTAATTAAATTACAGTCAGTGAGTTACAGTTAAGTTACATTGACATTCGAGAAGAAACAATAGCTGGGCAATGAACTTATAAAACGTGCGCTTGGTTATAACAAAACTAGACACAAGTAGTCTAGAAGTGATGTCCGAAACAGTAGTTAAGTTAGTGCTAATTATCAGTTAGTGGCTAGCAGCTCGAGAAGTGAAAGACCGGCCCCGGGGGGGTAACAAACGGGTACAACCGTTCCGCCGTACTGGCCCACTGTCTCGGTTTTATTCTAACCGACGAGCAGGCAAAACTAAATGTAGAAATCAGGTTCCAAAAATAATGAAATCAGTATGTCAATCAAAATGAAGCGCTAATTAGCTTGATCTTACCGGTGCTGAGCTATCCCTGAACATGAAAGCTTGGAGTTATAGAGCAAGCCTGGTCCACGACAAAATAGAGGTCGCCATTTTGTATCTAGAATAATACAAAGGGAGGTCATTTCCGGTCTGTCCGGACATTCACCCCCCCCCCCCCCTTTTTTTTAATCGCCCAAAAAAAACGTTTTGCCAGCCCAGAGCTCACAATCAAACATACTGTACACAACCCACTAAACATACTGTACACAACCCACTAAACATACTGTACACAATCCACTAAACCTACTGTACACAACCCACTAAACATACTGTACACAATCCACTAAACCTACTGTACACAATCCACTAAACCTACTGTACACAATCCACTAAACCTACTGTACACAATCCACTAAACCTACTGTACACAACCCACTAAACATACTGTACACAATCCACTAAACCTACTGTACACAATCCACTAAACATACTGTACACAATCCACTAAACCTACTGTACACAACCCACTAAACATACTGTACACAATCCACTAAACCTACTGTGCACAATCCACTAAACCTACTGTACACAATCCACTAAACCTACTGTACACAATCCACTAAACCTACTGTACACAACCCACTAAACATACTGTACACAATCCACTAAACCTACTGTACACAATCCACTAAACATACTGTACACAATCCACTAAACCTACTGTACACAACCCACTAAACATACTGTACACAATCCACTAAACCTACTGTACACAATCCACTTAACCTACTCGTCACAATTCACAAAACCTTCTGTACAATTCACTAAACTTACTCGTCACAATCCACAAAACCTACTCGTCACAGCTCACATATCAGAACTGAGGTACGCCGATGGCCGTATCAAACAGTCATGGTCCCCTCTGAACGTGTCGGGAATGTGATCTTAGTGACCGTCCGTGGCTAAGGCACATTTCCATGAACAAAGAGCACAAGGGAACTAAAAGAAACAATTGAGGGCGTTCAATACAAAACACAGTGAAGAGAAAAACATCAATCAACATATATAGAGAACCAAGATTTGCGTTCGCCAACAAAGCAAAATTGGAGAAGATCAAGAGGCAGATGAAGAGTAAGATAGACAGACAACAACAAAGAAAGGCATCAGTTTGACAATGATTGAAGCGGCCAAAAGGCGAGAGCCAGAACTTTGTATCTATCTCGACACCCGAACGGGTACAAGAGGGAGTGAAGGAAGAAAGACAAAACAAAAAGCCAACACAAAACCATCAACAACGAAGAACTTGAAATTGTAACAAACTGTGAATATGTAGGATCTGTATTAAGAGATCTGCTACTGTATGCAGTAAACAGTACAACCTGTGGCTGCCCTGCTGCCTTGCAGGTAAGCTCGGGAGAGTAAAAGGCTACCGGAGGGTGCCCCGAAGTAAAACAACCCCACTGCCTTGTGGGTGAGACTTTTTAGTCAAAGGCTAGCGGAACCAACCGTAAACAAACCGACGGAAGGCAACAGAAAACCACCGTCGTAATTTCTTTGTACAATCATGAATCGCGTAGAAATGGTTTTTTACAGAAGAATATTGAGAGTACCATGGACAGCTAAGAAGAATTATGAAAACGTTCTGAAAGAGGTCAAAGCAAAAAGAGAACTAATTTCCAATATTAGGAAGAGACAATCATCATTTTTTGGCCATGTAATGAGAAGAGAACAACTGGAATATATTGTAACAACTGGGAAAATTGAGGGACGAAGAGATAGAGGGAAGCAAAGAGAAATAATAACAGACAGCTTAAGAGAATGGCTTGGCAGGTCAACAACAGAAATATTAAATAGCTGCCGAGATCGAAAATTGTGGAGAGACATGATCACCTACGCCAGTAGGCACGGATGATGATGATGTAGTAAGTGACAATGGAGACTGCCAATAGTAATAGTCTCTAGTTTGGACTGGCGTAACCAAAATCGGGGCTTCCCATATCCGCTCTACCGACCGTTTCGGCAACCATCGAAGTGTTCGTCTACTGATTGTTCCTGTCCTACATTGATTGACCGTCTTGCTTTCCTGCTGTCGCTCCTAGTAGCGCCGTGTCCAGCCATTTCGTTGACATGTGAGTTATTCCTCGCTCCGTTGTTGACTTCCTGTGTGAGGTAGTCTCTACAAGCCCACACAGCAATCTAGTATCTTCTTCTTTTTTTTTTTTTCATTTGCCTTTCAGCGTCGAAGGGAGATATAATTTTCAATCTTTTGTTCTTCTGTTCTCCCCTGCTGCTGTCATGTTTCCTAGTGTTTCTAATATTCCGTCAATTCATCATTTTCGTGGTCGGCCCTTGGGTTTGGTGATCTCGCAATATTTATTGAATGGTCATTGTATTTTAATCTTTCTGTCCTGCCACGTGGTCAAACCATTTTATCTGTTGTTTCTTTATATATTCTGTTCCGGGGATTATTCCTAGCTTTTTCCTCAGTTCTTCATTTCTGATCTTATCTCTCACACTGTTCCCTGTCATTTGTCTAACACATTTAATCTCAGCAGTGGTTATTTTTCTTATTGTTCTTGCATCTAGGGTCCAGAACTGACATTGGTAGCACAACGTTGGGATGAAGATTGTATTGCAGAGTGCCCGCTTTTTTCTAAACGACACTCAATGATGATGAAGCCGTCTATGGTTAGGTTGATGCTCTGTTTCTCTTTTCGATATCCGTGATATCTGCTTTGTTGATGTTGATTTTCATGTTGTACTGATTGCATGTGGTGTTGAGTCTATGGGTTCTTGAAGGTCTTCTATTTTTCTATGTATTAGTGCCTGATCGTCTGCAAATAGAAGCTCAATGATTTTATCTTTCTCCGATGGAGTGGCTAATTTGAAAATATCATCATCATCAAGTACCATGCCTGCTGGCGTAGGTGATCATGTCTATCCACAACTTTTGATCTCGACAGTTATTTATCATTTCTGTTGTTGACCTTCTGCCAAGCCATTCTCTTAAGCTTTCTGGTATCTTTTCTCTTTGCTTCTCTCTATCTTTTCGTCCCTCAATTTTTCCAGTTGTTACAATATATTCCAGCTGTTCTCTTCTCATTACATGGCCAAAAAATATTTTTGTTTCTTCCTAATATTGGAAATTAGCTCTCTTTTTGCTTGGACCCTTTCAGAACATTTTAATTACTCTGCTTAGACTCTCCATGGTATTCTCAACATGCTTCTGTAAAATTATATTTCTACAGCCTCCAGTGATTTTCTTGTCTGTTGTCCTATTGTCCATGATTCACATCCATATGTTAAGACTGGCTCTACATAACATTTCAGAACTCTTTTTCATGTTTCTGTTGTCAAAAATGGATTGCCCTTCCTCATTTTTTGGAAAGCTGCTTTTGCCTGAGCCATTCTGCATCTCACCTCTGTTGTACATCTACCATCTGATGTTAACATTGTTCCCAGATATTTAAATTAATTTACCTGTTTTAATAAGGGGTAGGGTTCGATCCCAACCGACGGCTTCCGGGTTCACCCAGCCTTAAACTGGTACCGGATTTTTTTCTGGGAAAGTAAAGCGGTGCGGGCATAATACCGACCACATTACCCCGAAAATCAGGTCTGTAAAATGTATGGTCACTAACACCATATTCCATAAACGCCACTTGGCATGACGGGGCTCTTTACTATACTTACCTGTTTTAATATTGTTATATTTGTCTTTAGAAAAGAACGACTGGGTCGAAGAAAATGCAGCAAGACTAGACCCACTAATAGCTAATAAGAAAAAGGCTCTACTGAACTTCAATAATAATCCCAATCAAATCACCAAGGATCAGCTCAAACATGCGCAAGCCACCCTACAACGCGAAGCAAGAAGATGCGCAAACGAATACTGGAACAATCTATGCTCTGAAATACAGAAAGCCTCAGACAGGGGCGACTCAAAAACCATGCATGACAATATAAAAAAGGCCCTTGGACCAAAAATAACAAAATTAGCCCCCCCTAAAATCCAAGTTTGGAGAACCTATTACTGACAAGGGACAACAAATGCAAAGATGGGTTGAACACTACTCTAATCTACACAGCTCTAGCACAATCAATACCCAAATATCCTACAATGTTTGAACTGGATGTTGAGCCTACTATGAACGAACTTGCTGACGCTATAAATGCCCTCTCAAGAGGAAAAGCTGCAGGAAATGACAACATTCCCACAGATGTACTAAAGGACAACCTAAGCGTACTACTTCCACACCTATACAAACTGCTAATTAAATGCTGGAGAAACGGAGAAATACCTCATGATATGAGAAATGCCAAGATTATAACGCTGTACAAGAATAAAGGAGACAGGGGCGACTGCAATAATTACAGAGGCATTTCTCTCCTTAGCACAACAGGCAAAGCTTTTGCTAGAGTCGTACTTAATCGCCTGCATAGACTTGCAGAACGGGTGCTTCCCGAGTCCCAATGCGGTTTCAGACCCGGGAGATCAACCATAGATATGATCTTCACTCTTAGACAACTGCAGGAAAAATGTCGGGAACAAAATATGCCGCTCTATATTGCCTTTGTGGATCTCACAAAGGCATTCGACACAGTAAACAGAGATGGTCTCTACAAGGTGTTAGAAGGCATAGGCTGCCCTCCTAAATTACTTAGGCTGATAATTTCCTTCCATGAAGACATGAATGGCAAAGTCCATTTTGATGGGAGTCCATCAGAGAATTTCAAAGTCAACAAAGGAGTGAAACAGGGATATGTCCTCGCCCCCACCCTTTTTGGTATATTTTTTGCTGCCCTCCTAAATTACACCTTCGAAAACAGCTCAGGAGATATTTACATTCGCACTAGACCAGATGGCTCACTGTTCAACCTAGCACGACTAAGAGCAAAAACCAAAACAAATGTTGCCCTACTTAAAGAATTTTTATTTGCTGACGATGCAGCCCTAGTCGCTCATAGTGAGGCCACCCTACAGTCGCTGATCAACAACCTGGATAAAGCATGCGACCTTTTTTCACTGTCAATTAATGTTCAGAAGACAGTAATACTAAATCAAGGTGACTTCAAACCTCTATCTATTACTCTAAAAGACTGCCCACTAGAATCAGTACAGAAATTTACATATCTTGGATCCACAGTTACGCAAACCATCTCTCTTGATGAAGAAATAAACTGTCGAATTGGTAAGGCAGCTACGACCTTCGGCAAACTCACAAAAAGGGCATGGAACAACACGAAACTAACTCAAAAGACTAAACTCTTAATATATCAAACTTGTGTGCTTAGCACACTACTATATGGATCCGAAACCTGGACAACATACTCAAACCAGGAAAAAAGACTAAATGTCTTCCACATGCGATGTCTCCGCAAAATAATGCACATCAAATGGCAGGACAAAATAACCAACTTAACTGTCCTGCAACGTGCTAAGACCCTAACAATCATGTCGATGCTCAGAAGTCGAAGGCTAAGATGGCTGGGGCATGTCCAACGGATGGAAGAAAAACGCATCCCCAGGCAAATACTATATGGCGAGCTAAAACACGGAAAACGACAAATCGGCAGACCTAAACTACGATATAGAGATATCTGCAAATCATCTCTGAAAGACTTCTCCATCTGTGAAAACGACTGGCAACATCTGGCAAGTGATCGCACATCATGGAGAGCACGTATAAGGAACTGTATAACAACATTTGAGACTGTTCTAAGACAGGACTTAGAAGAGAAGAGACTCATGAAAAAGGATGGTAAACCCTGTGGACCAGCGAGCCTGACCTGTTCATTATGTGACCGCGTGTGTTTGTCAAACATTGGTAGAATTAGCCACGAGAGAAGCTGTTCGGCAAAAACAATACCTCAAAAAAATACGCAATAGCCTCCACTAGACCGTCTGACAAGACGAAAAGGGCCATTATATATTTGTCTTTATTGTACATTGCGGTGAAGTCTTTTTCTATGTTGTTACCATTACTTCTGTCTTTTTTGGTAATAAGGCTGAGTCCTTTATTTTTGCTCTCTTTCACTATAATGTCTAACTTTTCTTGTAACTCATTTTCACTCTTAGCGATTAAGACTGTGTCATCAGCATACCTTAGATTATTTATATTATCATCTTCGATTGTTATTCCAAGCATGTTCCTTATAGTAAGTAAAAAAAAAGTAAAGAGCCCCCATCACGCCAAGTGGCGTATAGGGAATATGGTGTTAGTGACCATAAATTTTACAAACATTCAGCACATAATTTTTGGGGTAATGTGGTCGGTATTTCGCCCGCGCCATTTTACTTTCCCAGAAAAAATTCGGTACCCATTTAAGGCTGGGTGAACCCGGAATCCGTCAGTTGGGATCGAACCATACCTCTTGTCCTTTGTAGTTCAGTTCACTAACCACTGAGCTATCGCGGTTCCCTATGTCCCTTACGGATCTTATATTATCACACTATACATAGTAAATAAATCTGGTGACAGCACACAACCGTGCCTAACACCCTGTTGCATATATAGCCCGTGTATATAAGGAACAATATGTGGCGTAGTACGCACCCCTCATCTAACTTCGAAGTGGTCTGTGTAGCCTGCTGTTTGTTCTGTCTGTGTAGCCTGCTGCTGTTCTGACTGTGCAGCTGCTGTTGATGTAGAGACTTTTAACTAGGTTGGTTAGATGTTGGCTTACTTCGTATGTTGTTAGTATCTCCCACAGTTGTTCTGTTAGATGTTGGCTTACTCCGTATGTTGTTAGTATCTTCAACAGTTGTTCTCTGTTAGATGTTGGCGTACTCCGTATGTTGTATCTCCCATAGTTGTTCTATATTTACTTTGTCAAATGTTTTTCCTGGTCAATGAAAGCTATGTACAAAATTTGATTGTGACGTGTCGTCTTTTCTGCCAGCTGTTTGAGAGCAATGAAGACATACTAAAAGATGTAAACTTTGCCAAGAACCGGCTTATAAACACCGTTCTATAGAGGAGATTATAATACCATGGTCACATCAAAAAACACTAGGGCTGGAAATAACAATAATGGTAGGTATGGTTCCTGACAGACAAAGAAGAAGATGATCTCAATACGTCACAGAGACCTTGAACTTGACAACAGAAGACGTGGGAGATCTGGCTAGAGACATAGATTCTTTCAGGCGGATTGTGATGAATGCATCGTTCTGTGGGAGATCTGGTTAGAGAGAGATATTCTTTCAGGTGGGTTGTGATGAATGCATCGTTCTGTGGGAGATCTGGTTAGAGAAAGATTCTTTCAGGTGGGTTGTGATGAATGCATCGTTCTGTGGGAGATCTGGTTACAGACAGATATTCTTTCAGACAGGCTGTGGTAAATGCAACGTTCTGTGGGAGATCTGGCTAGAGACAGAGATTCTTTCAGATGGGTTGTGATGAATGCAACGTTATGTGGGAGATCTAGCTAGAGACAACGATTCTTTCAGACGGGCTGTGTTGAATGCAGTGTTCTGTGGGAGATCTGACTAGAGACAGAGATTCTGTCAGACAGGCTGTGATGAGCTGCATAGATCAGGCAAGCTGATGATGGCACAGCCCACATCTCATTTACACACGACAGCCCTCAAGTCTGCCTCGGGACTGAACATAACTCGACCAGGGAGGCGAGTCGTGGTGGAGGCAATGGACATGTTATTTTTGACAAGTTGCCCATTATCAACAGTTGAACTGATAACTAACGTCGAGGAAAGGAATCCGTGGCGGTACACTATCGCCTTCGCTCGCCGGACACGGTAATAATAACATGAGCAGATCTCGTCAAGTCGGTCGGACTAAAACCTAGTGTTGGAGTTGTCTGATCATGGGGAGGCAGAGAAAGAAAGAAAATAGGAAAGATATAGATAGATAGACAGGCATATACATGACAGACATATAGACAGACATGTCATTGTGACTGGCAAAGGTAGCCAATATGTCACTGTGACTGGCAAGGGTAGCCAACATGGAGCACGTAGAATTATAAAAGATGCTTTCCTGTAATAAACAGAATTGGCTAGCTCTGTACATTATCCACAGGTAGGAGCAGCCAATGAGATGGCACATAGGTAGGAACAGCCAATGAGATGGCACACAGGTAGAAGCTGTCAATGAGATGGCATACAGGTAGGAACAGCCAATGCGATGGCACATAGGTAGGAGCAGCCAATGAGATGGCACACAGGTAGGAGCAGCCAATGAGATGGCATACAGGTAGGAGGAGCCAATGAGATGGCACACAGGTAGGAGCAGCCAATGAGATGGCACACAGGTAGGAGCAGCCAATGAGATGGCACATAGGCAGGAGCAACCAATGAGATGGCACACAGGTAGGAGCAGCCAATGAGATGGCACACAGGTAGGAGGAGCCAATGAGATGGCACACAGGTAGGAGCAGCCAATGAGATGGCACATAGGTAGGAGCAGCCAATGAGATGGCACACAGGTAGGAGCAGCCACTGAGATGGCACACAGGTAGGAGCAACCAATGAGATGGCACACAGGTAGGATCAACCAATGAGATGGCACACAGGTAGGAGCAGCCAATGAGATGGCACACAGGTAGGAGCAGCCATTGAGATGGCATATAGGTAGGAACAGCCAATGAGATGGCACACAGGTAGGAGCAGCGAATGAGATGGCACACAGGTAGGAGCAGCCATTGAGATGGTACACAGGTAGGAGCAGCCAATGAGATGGCACACAGGTAGGAGCAGCCAATGAGATGGCACACAGGTAGGAGCAGCCAATGAGATGGCACACAGGTAGGAGCAGCCAATGAGATGGCACACAGGTAGGAGCAACCAATGAGATGGCACACAGGTAGGAGCAGCCAATGAGATGGCACACAGGTAGGAGCAGCCATTGAGATGGCACACAGGTAGGATCAGCCATTGAGATGGCACACAGGTAGGAACAGCCAATGAGATGGCACACAGGTAGGAGCAGCCATTGAGATGGCACACAGGTAGGATCAGCCATTGAGATGGCACACAGGTAGGAGCAGCCAATGAGATGGCACACAGGTAGGAGCAGCCAATGAGATGGCACACAGGTAGAAGTAACCAATGAGATGGCACACCGGCAGGAGCAACCAATGGGATGGCACACAGGTAGGAGCAACCAATGAGATGGCACACAGTTAGGAGCAGCCAATGAGATGGCACACAGGCAGGATCAACTAATGAGATGGCACACAGATAGGATCAGCCAATGAGATGGCACACAGGTAGGAGCAGCCAATGTGATGGCACACATGTAAGAGCAACCAATGAGATGGCACACAGGTAGGAGCAGCCAATGAG
Organism: Megaustenia siamemsis; assembly: GCA_032433765.1. NCBI lineage: Eukaryota > Metazoa > Mollusca > Gastropoda > Stylommatophora > Ariophantidae > Megaustenia > Megaustenia siamemsis. Next base: position 15,586,481 of record JAVIAB010000139.1, on the reverse strand, counting down.
ATGGCACACAGGTAGGAGCAACCACTGAGATGGCACACAGGTAGGAGCAGCCAATGAGATAGCCAGAGGTGGCACCTATTCCTGCAAAGATAGACTGATGACAACTGAGACACATTTAGTGAAGCACTTTATCCTTTTATCCATGATATTTGTATCATTCTGTACAGGATTTCATTTGCAATTTCAGCAAAGATGGACAAACCACATTTTTACTGAGACAGACATTATATGTACTGAAACACAATGACAAGCAAACATGTTTACTGAGACACAAAGATAGACAAACTGTATGTACACAGAGACACAAAGATAGACAAACTGTATGTACAGAGACACAAAGATAGACAAACTGTATGTTCACAGAGACACATGGCACTGTGCCTTGCCATAAGAAGCTGAACTTAGTTAGCTGAGTGGCAGTGTTCCTAAGCGTTCGGCTTCTCGTGGCAAGGCGCAGTGCCATTGAGTATGGGTAGTTAGCTGAGTGGCAGTGTTCCTAAGCGTTCGGCTTCTCGTGGCAAGTCACAGTGCCATGGAGTACGGGTTCGATCCTGCTTCGGACCATATATTGTTCTTTGTTTTTTTCTGTTGTTGTTTATTTGTCATTTGTTTCTGAGTGCTGTAGCACATACCTCTTCCTCCTATGATTCCCTGAATTATCGCCTCGGAAGTTTCCCTCTATAATAATATTCATTTACAGTCGAACCTGTCTAAGGCGACCATTCACGGGACTTTCAAAAACTGGTCCCATAGGACAGGTGGTCCTGCCTCACAGGTTTCACATAATAAATAGAGCGATAAAAAAAATTTTATCCTAAGCACTATGAAAACTAACCTGCAAATCAGCGTAATCCATGAGTAGAACATAGTGCACATGTCGGTCTACAATAGCCACTGGTTGGACACTTTTCATAAAACACGATAGTTAAACACACAAAAATAAAACACACATACACAGATTCCACTTATACTGTACATGTATCACTTTTGACTTGAAAAAAAATCCAATATGGTAGTCTGTTGTTTGACAGATGAAATAAACGATAAGTTCAATTTTTCTCTCACGTCCATGATAACGTCTAGTATGTCAGATCTCCCGTTTGTTATTGAATAGGTGCGCAGAAGCTCCAAAGCATTATGTGCATCTGCGATAGTGTATGTTTTCTCAATGTCAGTAGAATCTTGTTCGTTGTCTGATTCACTATTCACATCCTCAGCAGCTAAAATTGCAGTGGCAGGAAGATCCCAGTTTGTTTCTATTGTGTTGCAAGTTTGGAGCCCTGAATCAATCATGGAGATGTCTGTCAATTGGTATCCAAACAATTCTTTTGAAAGGTTATCCAAAGCAGTAGAAATTGCAGTAGAAACAATTTGCACGTCGGTCTTTGATGCAGATTCCATGTGCGTCAGAGAATATGCGTGTGTTTCAGCTTGACAATGAAAACTTGCTTTACAGAAACACTTAAGGATGGTTGAGTCACCGACTTCGCCACATTGCTTACCAAACACAAGATTGTGTCTTTTAATGAAGGCCTCTAACCAGCCGTTCGATGCTTTAAAGACTGAGTTTTCCAATTCTTTTGCAAACTGTAAAGCTCGTTCTTTGATCATCGGCCCAGATAACGGAATTTTTCGTGCAAGTGCTGATTGACACCATTTCCAACAAAGTGTATTTATGTCTTCATTTCCCGTTTTCCTGCTATTCCTTCTTTTCATACTTGGTGCATTATTTTCAAAGTCATTCATATACTCGGCTTTTCTCTTTAACGTACGTAAAATCTGTGTCTTTCCCACTCCAAACTGTTCTGCCAATAATCGCGAACTTTTTCCTTGCTGATTTTGTCGAATCACTGATATTCGTTCTTCCAGCGTTAATGCTTTTGGTTTTACACTTTTGACACTGGCCATTTCCTATATTGTGTGTAACACTTTTAAAATCCACAAAAATAATTCACTGAGATACTGTACATGTACGTGAATACACTCTAAGCGGGCAATGACTAATTCTTTAGTTAATTCCTGTAATTTATACGGGCCACGCAATGGTCTACTCTGGTCTAGACGGAACCGCGAAGTGATGTCACTTCACGAATCATAGATCTGTGTCTGCCGTGTTTCTCACACCAGTATTGACTGATAAACGTAACACGTCCCACTGTAATCTGGGACTCACTAAATACGGGAAAACTTCGACACCTGTAGACACCTGTGTCGATCGTTTATGGCTCCCAGCGAGACGGAGAAGGACTGGCTGGTCAGTGTATCGTTATCTCGGATTACCCGCGTGTCGTAAACGGGATAAATAACATTGGCGGCGGTTAATTAGCCTGGTCTCTGGTCGCGTCATACGGTGAGCGCCGTAATCAGTGTTAGCATATAGTAAAAAACTCGGGGAAATTGTAGACCCGGTCCTATAACCAGGGAAACGCTTTGAACAGGTGGTCCTAAGACCAGGTTCGACTGTATTATTATTTGTCTCCTAGACAAGCTGTATGTACACTGAGACACCAAGATAGAGTAGAAAAAAATCAAAGTGTCTCATTATGTCACGTGGCATATAGGGAATATGGTGTTAGTGACCATAATTTTTATAGACCTTCGGCACATGATTTTTGGGGTAATGTTGCAGGTATTACGTCCGTGCTGCTTTACTTTCCCAGAAAAAATGCAGTGCCCATTTAAGGCTGGGTGAACCCAGTCACCATCAACCAGGATCGAACTCGACCTCTTGTCCGTAGTAGTCCAGTTCACTAACCACTGAGCTATAGCAGTTTCCACAAAAAAAGACAAACCACATATTTACGAAGACACAAAGACTGACAAACCAAATATTAATGAAGACACAAAGACAGACAAACCAAATATAATGAAGACACAAAGACAGACAAACCAAATATTTATGAAGACATAAAGCTGGTTAAAGCTTGGAGAGCCATGTATTAAACACAAAAGTCTGTTCTACATGTTTTAGCAGTGTTGATGACAAATCCTCACAATTACATTCCTGCTCACTGCCTTACACTCCAATCAAACACTTGACAGCCATACAATCCAATCCTCAATTACAAGCATCCATTGCTCTCAGAGCAGTCACAATTCGGTGATGCTATGAGAGCTCAACAGTCAGGCAGCAGTATCAGCTGTAGAACACACACAAGATAACATAGAACACAAGATCATGTATATTTAGCTACCACGAACTGTAATATACACCAAAATAAAAAAAGGCTCAGGCCAATTATAGAACTACAAATAAGTGATTCTCAAATGGGGTTCCGAAAAAAACACAGAGGAAGTACTGACGCTCTATTCACCCTAGAACAGCCAGCAGAAGAGACAACAGAACACAATTAACGTGTACATAGCTTTCATTGACCAGGAAAAAGCATTCGACAGAGTAAACAGAGAACAACTGTGGGAGATACTAACAACATACGGAGTAAGCCAACATCTAACCAACCTAATTAAAAGTCTCTACATCAACAGCAGCTGCACAGTCAGAACGGCAGCAGATTACACAGACCACTTTGAAGTTAGATCAGGTGTAAGTACTATCCCCGCTACTGTTTATTACATACATGGACTATATGTGCAAGTTAGCCAACCCATCAGAGACAGAGGAGATCAACGAGCTTTTATTTGCAGACAATCAAGCACTAATACATGAAACAATAGAAGATCTAAATGAACACTTAAATAGACTCAACAGCACAGGCACAAAGTACAACATGAAAATCAACACCAACAAAACAGAAGTCATCAATATCGTAAAAGAGGAACAGAACATCAACATAACTTTAGAAGGCAGACAACTAAAACAAGTTGAGGAATTTAAATACCTGGGAAGTCTAGTGACAAACGACAATTCACAAACAGCAGAAATAGACTCAAGAGTCAACAAAGCTTGTCAAATCATTGGACAGCTATCACCACTATTGTGCAACAAGGAAATAACTCTAGAGGCAAAACGGGCACTGTACAATACAATCTTCATCACAACATTGTGCTACCACAACTTGGACTCTAGATTCATAAACAATAAGAAAAATAACCACTACCGAGAAGAAATCTGTTAGACGAATGACAGGAAACAGCCTGAGAGATAAGATCAGAAATGAAGAACTGAGAAAAAAGCTAGGAATAATTCCTGCCACAGAGTACATAAAAAAAACAAAAGATAAGATGGTTTGACCATGTGATAAGACAGAATTATAAAAACACAACACATAGAGCCTTCAATAAACATTGCGAGAACACCAGACCCAAGGGCTAACAACAAAAAGATGAAATATTAGAAACACAAGGAAACATAACAGCAGCAGAGGCGAACAGAAGACCAAAAGACAGTAAACTATATCTCCCCTCGAAGTTGAAAGGCAAATGAGGAAGAAAAGAAGAAGAAAAAAGCTAACTGTAGAACACAAGCTAAAATGTATAATTGGTACTACCACTAACTGTATAACACAAGCTAATGTATAATTGGTACTACCACCAGATTGAGATATACCCAGTGTATATTTGGCACTAGTACCAGGGGATATACCCAGTATTTTTGGCACTACCACTAAATTGGGATATACCCAGTGATATTTGGCACTAAAGACATGTTCAGAGAACACAGAATGTCAATTTAACCACAACAGAGACACTGTGTGTAATGTTTCATTTTGTCATCTTCACCTAAGCCCACAAAGATTAGCCTGAACACACAAGCAATCAAAATGTTCACACTAGACTTGTTTCAAACACAAACACCCCCAACCCTCTTTGACTGCCTACCACCAACCCTCTCTGACTGCCTACCACCATCCCTCTCTGATTGCCTAGCACCAATCCTCTCTGACTGACTACCACCAACCCTCTCTGACTGCCTACCACCAACCCTCTCTGACTGCCTACCACCAACCCTCTCTGATTGCCTACCACCAACCCCCTCTGACTGCCTACGACCAACCCTCTCTGACGGCCTACCACCAACCCTCTCTGATTGCCTACCACCAACCCTCTCTGACTGCCTACCACCATACCATTACAGAGTTCAAGTGTTTCTCCTTTCACTTCCACTAAACTACAGCACAAACAATCATTCCCTGAAACAATTTAACTTTGTCACCTTGTTGTTTTCAATGTAAAAACAATTATTATTTTTAAAAAACCAGAGACAGCGTTAGCAAGACATAGATTCTCCTTCTGACCTCAAGGAAATTCTGTTTAGCAAGACATAGATTCTCCTTCTGACCTCAAGGAAATTCTGTTTAGCAAGACATAGATTCTCCTTCTGACCTCCAGGAAATTCTGTTCACCATAAAAAATTCAGCCAGACTCTATATGTAAAATCATTATGAAAGTTCATGACAAATGTCATCTTCCACAGTAATTTACAAGCTCACGACAAATGTCATCTTTTAAGCATTCTACAAGCTCACGACAAATGCCTGCTCCTAAAACTTTCTGTCATCTTCCAACAAATGTCGGCACCCCAAACATTAGGCAATCCACACACAACACATATGGAAAACATGTCTAATCTGAATACATGCAACATACACAAATTGTAGACATTGCAGACGAGTGAAGTTTTCTTTTGTAAACAAAATGAGAGACAAATATTCTGAATATAAAGTGACAAGATAAACTGACACACTCATTTAATTGTGACATGCTGTCCGTCTTCTTCGACATGGAAGTACTTCAAGTGCGTGCACAACAACCAAAGTTCAGGAGTTATGGATTCTAAAAACTGTCCAACAATTATATTTGTGCGATCAACAATTAGGAATCGTTCAATACATCCTCCAGGAAGGTTTTCACGTCATTCATTTCCTGAAATGGAAGAGATTTGGTGTGAAAGATTTCTAATCATTAAAATATAAGACTTAACCACCGAAACATCAATTTGTTCACTATACTCAAGTTTAAAGACAAACACAAGCAGGCCAAGTATAACTCCCAGTTTCTTCACTTAGATACCACAAAACTGCTGCAACAAACAAAGTATGACTCTCAGTTTCTTTACTTAGATACCACAAAACTGCTGCAACAAACAAAGTATGACTCTCAGTTTCTTCACTTAGATACCACAAAACTGCTGCAACAAACAAAGTATGACTCCCAGTTTCTTCACTTAGATACCACAAAACTGCTGCAACAAACAAAGTATGACTCTCAGTTTCTTCACTTAGATACCACAAAACTGCTGCAACAAACAAAGTATGACTCTCAGTTTCTTCACTTAGATACCACAAAACTGCTGCAACAAACAAAGTATGACTCCCAGTTTCTTTACTTAGATACCACAAAACTGCTGCAACAAACAAAGTATGACTCTCAGTTTCTTTACTTAGATACCACAAAACTGCTGCAACAAACAAAGTATGACTCTCAGTTTCTTCACTTAGATATCACAAAACTGCTGCAACAAACAAAGTATGACTCCCAGTTTCTTTACTTAGATACTACAAAACTGCAGCAACAAAGTATGACTCCCAGTTTCTTTACTTAGATACCACAAAACTGCAGCAACAAAGTATGACTCCCAGTTTCTTTACTTAGATACCACAAAACTGCTGCAACAAACAAAGCATGACTCCCAGTTTCTTTACTTAGATACCACAAAACTGCAGCAACAAAGTATGACTCCCAGTTTTCTTTACTTAGATACTACAAAACTGCAGCAACAAAGTATGACTCCCAGTTTCTTTACTTAGATACCACAAAACTGCAGCAACAAACAAAGTATGACTCCCAGTTTCTTTACTTAGATACCACAAAACTGCAGCAACAAAGTATGACTCCCAGTTTCTTTACTTAGATACCACAAAACTGCATCAACAAAGTATGACTCCCAGTTTCTTTACTTAGATACCACAAAACTGCATCAACAAAGTATGACTCCCAGTTTCTTTACTTAGATACCACAAAACTGCAGCAACAAAGTATGACTCCCAGTTTCTTTACTTAGATACCACAAAACTGCAGCAACAAAGTATGACTCCCAGCCTCTTTACTTAAATACCACAAAACTGCAGCAACAAAGTATGACTCCCAGTTTCTTGTGTCACTTGGGTACTTCCTGTTGATCCTGTCTGTGTTAATGGGGATCCATAGGTCACTTGGATACTTTTCCCCTGCACTGTGGGTGGCTACTTTTCTATCAAAACTGTTTTGTTCTTTTTCAAATGTTGACATCTTTCACCTCTGTCTTGATGTTTATTTTCATGTGTTCCTTTACCCAACTGGTTCATGAGTCTGGTGCTAGCACTATGGCTGGAATATCATCAAGTTTGTTTACTCGAGAGATTGCTTTTGTGCTTCTTTTGAATTGTCCTTTTGTTGAGTTTTGAAGTCTTCACCTCACTGGATGGTTGTGACTGCCATTGATCTCATTGTATACCCTTGTATCTCTGCTCTCTACAACAGCTGATATTTTGGTTATTTTCTCTACTTCTACTATCAGTGTAGATGCAACTGTGATAGCTCCTGCACAAGTGCTGAAAGTGGGCAGCAACTCATAACTGATTCCTAGATCAGTGAACCAGAACTATTCAGATTCTACTCCGCCTCTATGTGGTGCTCCTAGTAAGAGACTAGCCGGTCTGGCCAAGTGAGTTCTGATCAAAAGAAAGGTAACCTGGTATCCAAAAGATGTTGGATGAGAAAAGTGCAAATATCACCACAGGACAACTTATCAAAACCTACTTTAAATACTTTCAATGGTGGATAGTCGTCATCATCAAGTACCATGCCTGCTGGCATAGGTGATCATGTCTCTCCACAACTCTTGTTGATAGTTATTTATCATCTCTGTAGTTGACCTTCAGCTAAGCCATTCTATGAAGCTGTCTGGTATCTTTTCTCTTGGCTTCTCATCATGTGAATGGAAAACAGTTTGTGTTGTTGATGTCGCTCAACCTCCACAAATGTCTTACACAGATCAATGTTTCCTACAATCTTTTGGAAGGAGGAATGTGAAATCTTCTGTGCTGTGGTGTTGTCTGGTCTGTAGAGTTGTCTGATCTGTAGTGTTGTCTCAACTCTGCCTGGTGTCCTGCACATTCCAACCTGTTATTGACAATTTGATTCACTGTTTTGCTGAGAAAACCTGCAGGCTCAACGGTTGGTAGCTAGATGCAGTTCCCCCACTGTTTCTGGTTTCAAAAGTACTACCACCCACTCCCTTCAGATTACTGGTGCCTGCAGTCCAGCAACAGTCAGTAGCTTATCAAGCACAACCAATCCATGTGGTCCAGGTGACTCTGTGAGTGTCCACTGCCATGTCTAGTTCATCTCCTTGTGAAAGGTCTGTGAAAGTTCATCTCCTTGTGAAAGGACATAGTCTTTGCTTCTGGTCAATATGGTACAGACCTCACAGGTAAGGCTGAGTGTCCCACTCACACAGACAGCAAGCAACTTTGTACATGCCAGGTTGAGTGTCCCACTCACACAGACAGCAAGCAACTTTGTACATGCCAGGTTGAGTGTCCCACTCACACAGACAGCAAGCTACTTTGTACATGCCAGGTTGAGTGTCCCACTCACACAGACAGCAAGCTACTTTGTACATGCCAGGTTGAGTGTCCCACTCACACAGACAGCAAGCTACTTTGTACATGCCAGGTTGAGTGTCCCACTCACACAGACAGCAAGCAACTTTGTACATGCCAGGTTGAGTGTCCTACTCACACAGACTGCAAGCAACTTTGTACATGCCAGGTTGAGTGTCCCACTCACACAGACTGCAAGCTACTTTGTACATGCCAGGTTGAGTGTCCCACTCACACAGACTGCAAGCTACTTTGTACATGCCAGGTTGAGTGTCCCACTCACACAGACCGCAAGCTACTTTGTACATGCCAGGTTGAGTGTCCCACTCACACAGACTGCAAGCTACTTTGTACATGCCAGGTTGAGTGTCCCACTCACACAGACTGCAAGCAACTTTGTACATGCCAGGTTGAGTGTCCCACTCACACAGACAGCAAGCAACTTTGTACATGCCAGGTTGAGTGTCCTACTCACACAGACAGCAAGCAACTTTGTACATGCCAGGTTGAGTGTCCCACTCACAGACAGCAAGCTACTTTGTACATGCCAGGTTGAGTGTCCTACTCACACAGACCGCAAGCTACTTTGTACATGCCAGGTTGAGTGTCCCACTCACACAGACAGCAAGCAACTTTGTACATGCCAGGTTGAGTGTCCCACTCACACAGACCGCAAGCTACTTTGTACATGCCAGGTTGAGTGTCCCACTCACACAGACAGCAAGCAACTTTGTACATGCCAGGTTGAGTGTCCCACTCACACAGACAGCAAGCAACTTTGTACATGCCAGGTTGAGTGTCCCACTCACACAGACCGCAAGCTACTTTGTACATGCCATGTTGAGTGTTCCACTCACACAGACTGCAAGCTACTTTGTACATGCCAGGTTGAGTGTCCTACTCACACAGACTGCAAGCTACTTTGTACATGCCAGGTTGAGTGTCCCACTCACACAGACCGCAAGCTACTTTGAACATGCCATGTTGAGTGTTCCACTCACACAGAAAGCAAGCTACTTTGTACATGCCAGGTTGAGTGTTCCACTCACAGACAGCAAGCTACTTTGTACATGCCAGGTTGAGTGTCCCACTCACACAGACAGCAAGCTACTTTGTACATGCCAGGTTGAGTGTCCCACTCACACAGACAGCAAGCTACTTTGTACATGCCAGGTTGAGTGTCATACTCGAATGTGTATTCTGAGAAGAGCAATGTGGTCCACACCCACCTCCCTGGAAGAGAAACTATATGGGGCAATCGATTCACTTAAACAGACAGCTGACTTCATGAGAGAGTCTGGAATCCTACTCTGATTGAGTTTTGATCGGAGAGAGAGAGAGAGAGAGATACTACAATGTATGTCCTGTTGATATATCACTTGTACAGAGTGCCAAGAGCAGAAACCTGGCAGCAAGAAGACAGGTAACATATAAGCTATGGGACACTCATAGGGTAACAGTTAAGCTATGGGACACTCATAGGGTAACATATAAGCTATGGGGCACTCATAGGGTAACATATAAGCTATGGGATACTCATAGGGTAACAGTTAAGCTATGGGACACTCATAGGGTAACAGTTAAGCTATGGGACACTCATAGGGTAACATATAAGTTATGGGACCCTCATAGGGTAACAGTTAAGCTATGGGACCCTCATAGGGTTACATATAAGCTATGTGATACTCATAGGGTAACAGTTAAGCTATGGGACACTCATAGGGTAACATATAAGCTATGGGACACTCATAGGGTAACATATAAGCTATGGGACACTCATAGGGTGTATCATATAAGCTATGGAATACTCATAGGGTAACATAAGATATGGGACACTCATAGGGTATAACATATAAGCTATGGGACCCTCATAGGATAACAGTTAAGCTATGGGACACTCATAGAGTAACATATAAGTTATAGGACCCTCATAGGGTAACTCGTTAAGCTACGGGACACTCATAGGGTAACAGTTAAGCTATGGGACACTCATAGGGTAACAGATAAGCTATGGGAAACTCACAGGGTAACATAAGCTATGGGACACTCATAGGGTAACAGATAAGCTATGGGGCACTCATAGATAGGGTACATAAGCTATGGGACCCTTATAGGGTGAGAGATAAGCTATGGGACTCACAAAGGGTGAGAGATAAGCTATGGGACACACATAAAGTCCTCATATTAATGTCTAGATTGATGGTGCAACTTGTCACTGTGACATGCTGAGCACAGAACTGCAGCAGCAGAAGAACCCTAACCCCCATGATATGATGACACAACTGGTGTAGAGACCCCACTGCCTAATATTTATTTAGCAAGAGATGGTTTTCAGCATTCTACAGCTCTACCAGCGTCCCCCCTTCTCTATCTACATAAAAAAAGATGGACACAAAAACATGAATGGCAACCAAGGCTCCAGCACAACAGCCCCCTCACCTCAGCAGATGAGCTGTGGCCCATGCCACTGTAGGTCTTGAACTGGGCCTTGGAGTTGAAGCTTTTAATGATCTCATGAGTGGCCAGTCCCAGCCTGTGAGACACCAGCGGATCCGCTAGTCCATGGCATTGTAAGACAGGAACCTCAGTGTTGTGCTTCTCATTCTGTGAACAGAGGCATCAGCTTAGTTCTCACCACATTCAACATATCCAGTATACAGAGTTTGTACATTACATTACACATTTCTGCTACAGAATGACTATATTACATTTCTACGGAATGACTTTATTACATTTTACATTTCTATAGAATGAGCAAATTATATTTCACACATCAACTACAGAATGGGTATATTATATTTCAAACAATTGATTCAACAAACATCAAAAGAAGTAATGCCAGTGACTATAAAAGAATCAACAAAAAGAAATGGATGACAGAAGAAACATTATAACTAATGGACGAAAGATGAAAGCATAAGAAAGAAGGGACATACAAAATATTGCCCAAAAAGAACCAAAACAAATGCAGAGAAGCAAAGGAAGGATGGTTAAAACAGAAATGTGAAGAAATGGAAAAAAACTACAAGAGAAATACTCAAAATTTATGTTAAATCAGTTAAATGAATTAACAGGAAGAAAAGAAGTCAAAGTTTTCAGGATGAGTGAAATCAAAGGAAGGAAATATAATAATGGGACAGGAGGAGACAATGGAAAGATGGACAGAATATATCAGTCAACTCTATGATGATAAAAGACCAGATTTAAACAATTCAAACAAAGACACAGGACCACCAATAATGCAGAGTGAAGTGGAAGAAGCAGCTCAACACATGAAAAGAGGCAAACCTTCAGGTCCCGACAAAATAACAATCGAAGAGATAAATGCATTAGGAGAGCTGGGAGTACAAGTCATAACAAAACTACTCAATGACATATATAACACAGGACACATACCCGAAGATCTACTAAAATCTATCTTTGTAGCCATACCGAAGAAGTCAGGCGCCACTGATTGTGAGGACCTTCGTACTATTAGTCTCAAGAGCCATATGACGAAAATATTACTAAGAATCATCATGAGATGTGTAAGGAACAAAATAAAACCAGAAATAAGTGAAGAACAATGTGGTTTTGTGGAAGGAAAGGGCACCAATAATATACATCTTAAGAACATTGATGGAAAGAGCTATAGAGGTAAAAAAAAGATCTATATATGTGCTTTATAGACTGCACAAAAGCATTTGACAAAGTAAAGCATGTGGAAATAATCAATATGCTGGAGAAATTAAACATTGATGGCAAGGATCTGTGAATTATAAAAAACATGTACTGGCAACCAAACAGGACAATTCCAATATATAAAACAAGGAGTCAGACAAGGCTGTGTTCTGTCGCCCGTTTTGTTTTCACTTAACAGCGAATATATTATGAGATCAATAGTAGACAAACAAGGAATTGAAGTCAATGGTCACAGCATAAACAATGTGTGATATGCGGATGACACAGTCTTAATAGCAGAGACAGAGAATGAACTACAAGAAATGATAGACATAATAGTACAAGAAAGCAACAAGAACGGTCTCAGTCTGAATAGTAAGAAAACAGAAGTAATGGTCATATTGAAGAAACAATCATCACCATCATGCAGCATAAAAATATACAAGACAAATCTGAAACAAGCACTATGCATCAAATACTTGGGCACAATAATAACATCAGCTGGAAGATGCACCACAGAAATAAAAAGTAGAATAGCTCAATCCAAAATTGCATTTCAGAAAATGAAAAATATCTTGTGCAACAAATCTATATCAATGGAAGTGAGAAAATGAGTTCATCTGTGCTAAATAGAACCAATTCTGAGTGATGGAAGCAAAACATGGATAGTGGACAAACAAATGAAAAGACAATTAGAGGCCACAGAGATGGGATTTCTCAGAAGAATGTTGAAAGTTCCCTGGACAGCTAAAAAGACCAATGAGAAAATTCTCAAAGAGGCCAACACAAAAAGCGAGCTCCTAAAAAACATCAGAAAGAAACAATCAACATTTTTCAGGCACATCATAAGAAGAGGAAAGTTGGAATACTTGGTTACAACTGGCAAAATAAAAGGAAAGAGATCGCGGACGTCAAAGAGAGAAAATACTGGATAGCTTGGTGTCATGGCATGGAAAACAGTCAACAACAGAACTGATACGATGCACTGCAGATAGAAGATTGTGGAATAAATGATCGCCTACGCCAAAGGTGGTGGTATAGCACATGATGATGAGTATACTACATTTCACATATCTACTCAAGAGTGCATATAACTACCAACCTTCCAGCTGTCATTGCAGAACTACTGTAACAGACAGCACTACCAAACCTTCACAAAGAAGATACAATCTATAGGAATGTTTTATCCTCATTCGTGCATAATGACATCATGTAGACAACACACACACACACAAAACATCTGTGACAATCACAAGACTACATGACAACACACGCACAAATGATGAAAGAGAACAATGTACTCACACTGTGATTACTGAAATATTTATTCATTGGGATCCAGGAGCTGAGTATCAAAACCCCACCAATTGGGGTCTTAGTTCCAAAGGCTGTGTACAGAGCCACGGAGCCTCCCTGAGAGAAGCCCCCAATGATGATTCTCTCTGGAGCTATGCCCTCACTCACCTCCTTGGCTATTAGTTGCTGCACTGAAATGACAAACACAGAGTATATGACAATCATAGAGTATATGACAATCACAGAGTGTATGACAATTACAGAGTGTATGACAATCACAGAGTATATGACAATCACAGAGTATATGACAATCACAGAATATATGACAATCACAGAGTGTATGACAATCACAGAGTATATGACAAGCACAGAGTGTATGACAAACACAGAGTATATGACAATTACAGAGTATATGACAAACACAGAGTGTATGACAAACACAGAGTGTATGACAAACACAGAGTGTATGACAACCACAGAGTGTATGACAAACACAGAATATATGACAATCACAGAGTGTATGACAATCACAGAGTATATGACAATCACAGAGTATATGACAAACACAGAGTATATGACAAACACAGAGTATATGACAAACACAGAGTATATGACAATCACAGAATATATGACAATCACAAAACATATGAAATTCACAAAGTATGTGAGAATCACAAAACATGGCTATTATAAAATATGACAAACACAAAACATGACAATCAAAAAGTATATGACAATCACAAAACATACAACAATCACAAAAAATGACAGTCACAAAGCACATGACAATCACAAAACATGACATACAACAATCACAAAACATGACAATCACAAAGAATAGGACAATCACAAAACATGACAACCATAGAGCATATGATGCAAGACCATCACAAAACAGCAAGCACAAAGAATAGGACAAACACAAAAAATATTATGTACAACAATAAAAAAAAAACATGACAATCACAAAATATATGACAATCACAAAATATATGACAATCACAAAACAGGGCAATCACATAGAATAGGAAGATCACAAGGCATATATCAATTACAAAGCAAATGGCAATCACAAAGCATAAGGCATAAGAGAATCACAAAGAATAGGGCACTCACAAAACATATGATAATAGCAAAGAACAAGATAATCACAAAGTATGTGACAATCACAAAACATAATGAACAAAAATCACAAAACATATGACAATCACAAAGAATAAGACAATCATAAAATATAATATGACAATCATAAAAACTGAAGACAATCATTAAACTTATGACAATCATAAAACATACAGCAATCAGAAAACATACAACAATTTTTTGTTCTGTTTCCATAAGGGTGGAACGCAGTTCATGTTCACTGGACCGCTGTAGAAACTGTATTTGGAGACTGATTAGTTTTGGCTCTTCAATGCAATTTTCTGCGTTAAAATCAATCTGATGATCCACTTAACAAATTTCGCAGATGATGCAGATTCGTACACACCTCAATGCTCTGTTTTGTCAAGTCAAAGTTTGTGAATGCGACCGTCCCCTGTCTAAAGTTTATATGAGGTTTACGTGAACACATTGAGTGCTGTTCCTAGGCCATCGTTGGAATTGTTTGACACCAAGTATTTACATGTTACAACTCATTAATATGGACTGCTCTGCCAAGTCAATCGCAGTTTTCACTTTAGAGATTGTGCATCATCTTTTCGTGCGTTGTTGGCTGCATTTATTAGAGTAATTGGGGTTTTATGGGTGCAGCTATTGTTGTGTGTGCTACGTCATCACAATGGCTGATTGTATATCCCCAAAACAGCCATAGGCTAATAGTGAAAGGTGGAATGGAGTTTCGTACATGACTTTGCAGCACCTGAGTGACTCCCGAAGGTTCATGTTGGTCAGGAGGGATTCATAATTTCACATTGCAGGGAGATCTTATAGTCTGTTGTTTGATGTGCGACGGGGATAGTCAGATGGCTAACTGTGTTTCATATGTTCGGATTTGGAGTCAAGGTGATGTCCTAGCATCATCAACCACTATACATTTTTTAAAAAAATATGACGATCAGCATTTTGAGGAGGACGTGAACTTCTGGTCAATATGGTGGAAAGGTGGCAGGAACCATTAAAGGCTATGAAAAGTGTTCCTTGTTGCAGTTTCCTCATATTCCAATTCCGGCTTGTTGCAGAAGCTACAGAGTTAAGTGCTCTGTGCACACCGTGAGCTGTGCGTTTCATCCGTTTTGATATTCCAATTGTTTACGATGAATGATATCATATGATGGAGAAAAGATGGCTGTGTTCACTTTCTGTGTGGTTTCGCCTTATGTCATTTGGCATGTGCTGAGACTGCTATGAAGGGGACTGCAGCTACCTTTCTTTGTTTGGGAGATGAGATAGCAATTCGGATGATTCTACTGGCACGGGCAGTTGAGCAATTATGGATTTTAATTTGTTTGCAGTGATAAGGGGCCTTCCATAACCATAACAACAATCACAAAACATATGACAATCACAGAACATGGCAATCACAGAGTGGGGGAAGAGGTGGTTATGTGATTATGATGATGGTATTTGTAAATTGGCATGTTTACCATATATGACATGCCTGACAACAAATACTTACGTTCTTTGGAAGCTTCTTTAATGCCATTCTCATCTTCAGGGCTGTTGGCACTCAGACCTTTAATGTCAAACCTTGGGGACAGAACAAGAACATTACAATCATAAATATGGGCAGCAGTGAGGACGGGTTGTTCTGACCAACATTCTACTTCCATCTAGTCTGAGATTTGTATGTGAGATATCAGTAATGTTATCTGGGAATATCACAAAAAATATATAAGAAATATCACCTAGGCATATCATGTTAGCAGAAAGGATATACCAGCAGGAAATATTATATATCATCAGAGAAGATATATGAGAAATATCAGCCAGGGTGCCATGTTAACAGAGAAGATGTACCAGAAATATCAGCCAGGGTGCCATGTTAACAGAGAAGATATACCAGAAATATCAGCCAGGGTGCCATATTAACAGAGAAGATGTACCAGAAATATCAGCCAGGGTGTCATGTTAACAGCAAAGATATACCAGAAATATCAGCCAGGGTGCTATGTTAACAGAGAAGATATACCAGAAATATCAGCCAAGTTATACAGATTCAGTTAGACATTGTAATGTCAATTGATACACAGACCCAGGTAGACAGAAAAATAACAATTGATACACAGACCCAGGTAGACAGAATAATGTCAACTGATACACTGACCCAGGTAGACAGAATAATGTCAACTGATACACTGGCTCAGATAGACAGAATAATGTCAAATGATACACAGACTCAAGAAAATAGTATGAAGTCAATTGATACACAGACCCAGGTATACCACATGAAGTCAATTGGTACAGAGATCCAGTTATACAGCATGAAGTCAATTGATACATAGACCCAGGTAGAAAGCATGATATCAATTGATACACAGACCCAGCTAGATGTTGTAATGTCAATTGATACACAGAAACAGGTAGATATTGTAATGTCAATTGATACACAGACCCAGGTAGACAGTGTAATGTCAATTGATACACATACCCAGGTAGACAGCATGAAGTCAATTGATACACCAACCCAGGTAGACAGCATGAAGTCAATTGATACACAGACCCAGGTAGACAGTATGATATCAATTGATACACAGAAACGGGTAGATATTGTAATGTCAATTGATACACAGACTCAGGAAGACAGCATGAAGTCAATTGATACACAGACCCAGGTAGACAGCATGATATCAATTGATAGACCCAGATAGATCATATGTCACTTGATAAATAGATCCAGGTAGATGGCATGTCAATTGATACACAGACCAAGATGGACAGCATGTTGTCAAATGATACACAGACGCAGGTAGATGGCACAATGTCACTTGATACACAGACCCAGGTAGAAAGCATAATGTCAATTGATACTTAGACCCAGATAAACAGTGCAATGTCAACTGATACACAGACCCAGATAGACAGCATGATGTTAATTGATACACAGACCCAGGTAGACAACATGATGTCACACAGACCCAGGTTGACAGCATGTCAATTGATACTGAGACCAGGTTGACAGTGTAATATTAATTGAAATACAGACCCAGGTAGACAGCATATTTTCAATTGATACACAGAATCATCACATTAGGGATAATTTACCTTCTCATTTTTATGCATATATGTCAACTGGTTATGTCTCTGTACCTAAAGTCCAGGAATTAGCCAGCCATTATATATCAGAAATATCAGCCAGGGTGCTATGTTAACAGAGAAGATATACCAGAAATATCAGCCAGGTTATACAGACTCAGGTAGACATTGTAATGTCAATTGATACACAGACTCAGGTAGACAGAAAAATATCAATTAATACACAGACCCAGTTTGACAGCATGAAGTCAATAGATACACCGACCCAGGTAGACAACATGATGTCAATTGATACACAGACCCAGGTTGACAGCATGAAGTCAATAGATACACAGACCCAGGTAGACAACATGATGTCAATTGATACACAGACCAAGGTTGACAGCATGTCAATTGATACTGAGACCCAGGTAGACAGTGTAATATTAATTGATATACAGACCAAGGTTGACAGCATATTTTCAATTGATACACAGAACCATCACATTAGGGATAATTTACCTTCTCATTTTTATGCAGATATGTCAATTGGTTATGTCTCTGTACCTAAAATCCAGGAATCAGCCAGCCCTTATATACCAGTAATATCAGCCAGCCCTTTTATACCAGTAATATCAGCCATCGTTTATATATAAGAGTAATATCAGCCAGCCAGTAGTAGAATTTATCTGTTTCATCATTTGTTGCTGTTCTAGTTTTCTGAAGAAGGCTAAAATGTCAGTATTTTGTTGTGCTCCCTGTTTGTAATGCTGTCACCATAGCTTGTAGGAGTGTACCCCACTACTGGTTCCTTGCTACCACCTTTGCCACAGCACTGTAACTATTGGCCTTTTCCAAAGTCCTCACATACCAGCAACATCAGCCAGCCCTCATATACCAGTAAAGTTAGCCAGAAGTATCATCTTATCAGAGGAGACACACCAAAAATGTTGCCAAGCAAAATCATATGATATAAAAGATATACCAGCAATAAACTTTGATATCATAAGTTATCAGAGGTTTGCATTCAGTGTGCTCATACCCTCATTGTGTAAACAACTGAGAATGAGATGGTATTACCTGATCTTTCAAATATTTAATGAGAGAGAACGAGATAGGGCATCTCCTCATTGTGTGAATATTTAATGAGAATGAGACAGGGTATCGCCTGATATTTATATTATTTAATGAGAGGACATCACCTCATTTTGTGAATATTTAATGAGAATGAGACAGGGCATCACCTGATATTTATATTATTTAATGAGAGGACATCACCTCATTTTGTGGATATTTAATGTGAGAGGGCATCACCTGATATTTAAAATATTTAATGAGAGAGAATGAGAAAGGGCATCACAATATTTCATGAGAGAGAATGAGATAGGGCATCACCTCATTGTGTGAACATTAAATGAGAGAGAATGAGATAGGGCATCACCTCGTTGTGTGAACATTAAATGAGAGAGAATGAGATAGGGCATCACCTCATTGTGTGAACATTAAATGAGAGAGAATGAGATAGGGCATCACCTCATTGTGTGAACATTAAATGAGAGAGAATGAGATAGGGCATCACCTCATTGTGTGAATATTTAATGAGAGAATGAGATAGGGCATCACCTCATTGTGTGAACATTAAATGAGAGAGAATGAGATAGGGCATCACCTGACAATTAAATTATTCAATGAGAGAGGGTATTACCTCATTGTGTGAATATCCAATAAAAGAATAAGAGAGAGAATACCCAGGCAACAAGTACAATCTATATATGTGGGACAGTTAACGTGACACCTGTCGTCGCATGTCCGTGACACCTGCTTCAGCATATAACCATACAAATGTAATGTTATGTGTTATTTTTATTTCATGAATTACCATAAACATAAATGACATATGGTGGAGAAACAGAGACTGGCATTCTCACTGCAATATGTAATCAAATACAACAAACAGGAGATATGGTCCCAATCAATAATCGCTGAGCTATTTCAAATGATCACAAATGACTGCCATTAGCCTAATTAGCCATGCCAGCAAAGTAATGCTACAGATTCAAGCTGGATTTAGAAAAGGCAGAAGCATCGCTGAGCAAATATTCGTTGTGTGCATTTTCTTTGAAAAATAACTGTAACGTCAAGAAGACCTAGGGTGTGTTTTCAAGGACTAAAGAAGATATTTGACAGTAAGTGACACCTGGAATGTAGGCTACATTAAATAGAGCATTGGGAAGAAAGTTATAACTGGGCTACATTAAATAGAGCATTGGGAAGAAAGTTATAACTGGGCTACATTAAATAGAGCATTGGGAAGAAAGTTATAACTGGGCTACATTAAATAGAGCATTGGGAAGAAAGTTATAACTGGGCTACATTAAATAGAGCATTGGGAAGAAAGTTATAACTGGGCTACATTAAAAAGAGCATTGGGAAGAAAGTTATAACTGGACTACATTAAAAAGAGCATTGGGAAAAAACTTATAACTGGGCTACATTAAATAGAGCATTGGGAAGAAACTTATAACTGGGCTACATTAAATAGAGCATTGGGAAGAAACTTATAACTGGGCTGCATTAAAAAGAGCATTGGGAAAAAACGTATAACTGGGCTACATTAAATAGAGCATTGGGAAGAAACTTATAACTGGGCTACATTAAAAAGAGCATTGGGAAAAAACTTATAACTGGGCTACAATAAATACAGCAGTGGGAAGAAAGTTATAACTGGGCTACAATAAATACAGTAGTGGGAAGAAAGTTATAACTGGGCTACATTAAATAGAGCATTGGGAAGAAAGTTATAACTGGGCTACATTAAATAGAGCATTGGGAAGAAACTTATAACTGGGCTACATTAAATAGAGCATTGGGAAGAAACTTATAACTGGGCTACATTAAATAGAGCATTGGGAAGAAACTTATAACTGGGCTACATTAAATAGAGCATTGGGAAGAAAGTTATAACTGGGCTACATTAAATAGAGCATTGGGAAGAAAGTTATAACTGGGCTACATTAAATAGAGCATTGGGAAGAAAGTTATAACTGGGCTACATTAAATACAACACTGTGAAGAAACTTATAACTGGGCTACAATAAATACAGTAGTGTGAAGAAACTTATAACTGGGCTACACTAAATACAGCAGTGGGAAGAAACTTATAACTGGGCTACATTAAATAGAGCATTGGGAAGAAACTTATAACTGGGCTACATTAAATACAGCAGTGGGAAGAAACTTATAACTGGGCTACATTAAATAGAGCATTGGGAAGAAAGTTATAACTGGGCTACATTAAATACAACACTGTGAAGAAACTTATAACTGGGCTACAATAAATACAGTAGTGTGAAGAAACTTATAACTGGGCTACACTAAATACAGCAGTGGGAAGAAACTTATAACTGGGCTACAATAAATACAGCACTGGGAAGAAACTTATAACCGGGCTACAATAAATACAGCAGTGGGAAGAAAGTTATAACTGGGCTACAATAAATACAGCACTGGGAAGAAAGTTATAACAGGGCTACAATAAATACAGCACTGGGAAGAAAGTTATAACAGGGCTACAATAAATACAGCACTGGGAAGAAAGTTATAACAGGGCTACATTAAATACAGCACTGGGAAGAAAGTTATAAAGGGCTACAATAAATACAGCACTAGGAAGAAACTTATAACAGGGCTACAATAAATACAGCACTGGGAAGAAAGTTATAACAGGGCTACAATAAATACAGCACTGGGAAGAAAGTTATAACAGGGCTACAATAAATACAGCACTAGGAAGAAAGTTATAACAGGGCTACAATAAATACAGCACTGGGAAGAAAGTTATAACAGGGCTACAATAAATACAGCACTGGGAAGAAAGTTATAACAGGGCTACAATAAATACAGCACTGGGAAGAAAGTTATAACAGGGCTACAATAAATACAGCACTAGGAAGAAACTTATAACAGGGCTACAATAAATACAGCACTGGGAAGAAACTTATAACTGGGCTACAATAAATACAGCAGTGGGAAGAAAGTTATAACTGGGCTACAATAAATACAGCAGTGGGAAGAAACTTATAACTGGGCTACAATAAATACAGCACTGGGAAGTTACTTATAACTGGGCTACAATAAATACACTAGTGTGAAGAAACTTATAACTGGGCTACAATAAATACAGCAGTGGGAAGAAAGTTATAACTGGGCTACAATAAATACAGCAGTGGGAAGAAACTTATAACTGGGCTACAATAAATACAGCACTGGGAAGAAACTTATAACTGGGCTACAATAAATACAGCACTGGGAAAAAAGTTATAACAGGGCTACAATAAATACAGCAGAATCTTGTTATAACGAGATTCCCTGAGACCATAGAAAAGATGTTATGACTGCATCTCATCAGATATCTCATTTTTGTTTAATAACAGGGGAATGTACTGTGTAAACAAGGAAAATAGCTCTCAAACATATTAAATGTAGACGAGCTGAGAAATTGTCCTCAATAAATGTGATACTTCTTCCCTGCTACAATAATTTCCTGTCCAGCTTGTGCACCCATTGTTCAAATATTGACCCTGTCATCGATGTTTTTTTGTTCAACTTCTACTCTGTCGACAGTGTTCCTATATTTTTAAAACAACGTGGCTTCTCAAAGTTTCCTGTTGCCAGCAGGGACAACTTGTCCTCATTCATGTTGGTGGCAGGGACAGCTTGTCATCATTGTCTTTTGGGATCTTGTAACCACTGCACTCTTCTCCCTTTTGGGGTCTTGTAACCACTGCACTCTTCTTTCTCCCTTTTGGGATCTTGTAACCACTGCAGGCTTCTCCCTTTTGGGATCTTGTAACCACTGCAGGCTTCTCCTTTTGGGATCTTGTAACCACTGCAGGCTTCTCCTTTTGGGATCTTGTAACCACTGCAGGCTTCTCCCTTTTGGGATCTTGTAACCACTGCAGGCTTCTCCATAATTTTCTTTCCATTCTGCCTAAAACCACCGCTTGTAAACGCCGACATAATCTTGTTTCTGTCCTTCATGATTGTATGTAGTGTGCTTCAGGGAATTTCAGGTTCCCTGCATCTTTCTACTGTTGATTTTAACTTTTTATCAACATCATTTTTGTTTCATGTGATATGTACTTGCGTTTCTTGCCAGTACTGGAAGCCACTGTGACAACAAATTTAATCACTTGTGAATAGATTTGAACAAGTAAGTTGATGTGCGTCAAGACTTGAATAAGCTGATGAAAGCCTATCCAATAAAAACACAGTCATTTCTCCAGCCTCAGCCACAACTTGCACTGTATGTTTTATTTCCCCAAACGGAGGTGAAGGTGCGCCTCGCAGCACCAGAGCTGGAAGTTGTCAGCGACCCACAGCTGATGGCTTACGCCAGGATCTGTGAACCGGACCCTGCTCCACCTCTCCGTGGTGCCTCTCAGTAACAGACTAACCTACCTAGTCTGGCGAAGCAAGTAGGGACCAAAGAAGGAAGACAACCCGGTACTCAAAAATGCTGTACTGAACTCAGATGCGTTGGGCCAAAAGGTGCAAATATCACAGTTATACTGCAAACCACAACACAACTTAGACACACCCACTTAACGTCCTTTTAAGGACGGATGATGAAGAGGTGTACTCCTTTAGTCATTGGGCGAACGCAAGCAAGCAGCAGCAAGCATTTCCCCAAACCATACCTCTCTCATCCACTGCTATGTGCAAGTAGGCCTTACAAGTCATGCCTAACCAGCGTTGTCATACAATTTATACACGGACAAGAAAAGTATACACAGTTAACATTTTGGCTTGGAAAATTGCACAAAATGTGTTACAACCAATTTACAGGCTGAGTAAGAGCATGATTTCAAAAATGGACGTTATATCAGGATTGTTGTTCCAACCAGTCTCGTTATAAGTGGGTTCTACTTCAAGGAAGAGACCATCCAGCACCTGTACATTATCAATGCAGTGTTTATCCCAAGGACAATAGTTGGAAACAATATCTTTCTAGAACTAATCATTATTAAATACCACTCCTGTAGGGTGACCACAGCAGAACAGAAAACATGGAACCTACATTTTGCCAATGATGTAGATGGAGCAAGGAAAAAAGAAGGACATAACCATATCAAAAAGGAAGAGACAAAAATGTCTTCACTACAGGTTGTAACAAATGCTGGAGACAGCGCTTCCACAGGGGAGAAAATGTTACAGACTGACTTACCATGATGACATGACCATCAGACTGACTTACCATGATGATATGACCATCAGATTGACTTACCATGATGACATGACCATTAGACTGACTTACAATGATGACATGACCATCAGACTGACTTACTATGATGACATGACCATCAGACTGACTTACAATGATGACATGACCATCAGACTGACTTACAATGATGACATGACCATCAGACTGACTTACTATGATGACATGACCATCAGACTGACATACTATGATGACATGACCATTAAACTGACTTACCATGATGATATGACCATCAGACTGACTTACCATGATGATATGACCATCAGATTGACCTACCATGATGACATGACCATTAAACTGACTTACCATGATGATATGACCATCAGACTGACTTACTATGATGACATGACCATCAGACTGACTTACCATGATGGTATGACCATCAGACTGACTTACAATGATGACATGACCATCAGACTGACTTACCATGATGGTATGACCATCAGACTGACTTACTATGATGACATGACCATTAAACTGACTTACCATGACGATATGACCATCAGACTGACTTACTATGATGACATGACCATCAGACTGACCTACCATGATGACATGACCATTAGACTGACTTACAATGATGACATGACCATCAGACTGACTTACAATGATGACATGACCATCAGACTGACTTACCATGATGGTATGACCATCAGACTGACTTACTATGATGACATGACCATCAGACTGACTTACCATGATGGTATGACCATCAGACTGACTTACAATGATGACATGACCATCAGACTGACTTACCATGATGGTATGACCATCAGATTGGCTTACCATGATAACATGACCATTAGACTGACTTACCATGATGGTATGACCATCAGACTGACTTACCATGATGGTATGACCATCAGATTGGCTTACCATGATGGTATGACCATCAGATTGGCTTACCATGATGGTATGACCATTAGACTGACTTACCATGATGACATGACCATCAGACTGACTTACCATGATGGTATGACCATCAGATTGACTTACCATGATAACATGACCATTAGACTGACTTACCATGATGGTATGACCATCAGACTGACTTACCATGATGGTATGACCATCAGACTGACTTACAATGATGACATGACCATCAGACTGACTTACCATGATGGTATGACCATCAGACTGACTTACCATGATGACATGACCATCAGATTGGCTTACCATGATAACATGACCATTAGACTGACAACAATGATGATATGACCATTTGACTGACTTAACATGATGACATGACCATTATTCTGACTTACCATGATGACATGACCATTAGACTGACTTACCATGATGACATGACCATTAGACTGACAACCATGATGACATGACCATCAGACTGACTTACCATGATGGCATGACCATTCCTGCATTTAGTGTGACTGGCTTGGGAGATCTGAACATGGATCAGAGCAGAGACAATGGAAGAATACATCAGTTAATTCATCAACATTAGCAGGGAGAATGGAAGAAGAAAAACATCAATTAGTTCACCAACATTAGCAGGGAGAATGGGAGAAGGAAAACATTAATTAGTTCACCAACATCAGCAGGGAGAATGGGAGAAGGAAAACATTAATTAGTTCACCAACATTAGCAGGGAGAATGGGAGAAGGAAAACATTAATTAGTTCACCAACATCAGCTGGGAGAATGGAAGAAGAAAAACATCAATTAGTTCACCAACATCAGCAGGGAGAATGGGAGAAGAAAAGCATCAATTAGTTCACCAACATCAGCTGGGAGAATGGAAGAAGAAAATCATCAATTAGTTCACCAACATCAGCAGGGAGAAGAAAAATATTAAAATTAGTTCACCAAAATCAGCAGGGAGAAGAAAAATATTAAAATTAGTTCACCAAAATCAGCAGGGAGAAGGAAAACAAAATTAGTTCATCAACATCAGCAGGGAGAATCAAAGGATATATCAATTAGTTCATCAATACTAGCAGAGAGTGAGTGATAAACTATCAGTGATGAACATGACATATACTGAAGACAGCATTCATATGTGACACTGTGGCGATGGAAGCAGGAGATAGCATACTAGGAAAAACAAAGCACATGTGTATATACACACACTGAATAGCAACAAATAAAATCATTGTGTTTACAAGTGACAAAAATCTCATTTAAAAAGGCTTGAGACAACACATACATAGACATATGGGCAGACATACAACAAAGACAAACAACATCCTGAAGCAAACACATACATATGTATTGAGACATAACAAAGACCGACAACACACTGAAGTAAGCACTTATGCAAGTGGGCACACACACACAATAAAGTCAAATAACATACTGAAATAAGTACACATGTGGGTATGTACACACAATAAAGAGAAACAACATACTGAAATAAGTACACATGTGGCAGTATACACACAATAAAGACAAACAACATACTGAAATAAGTACATGTGTGGGTGTATACACACAATAAAGACAAACAAAATACTGAAATAAGTACACATGTGGCAGTATACACACAATATAGTCGGGCAAACCCCAACGTGTTTCTTTCTTAAGTTAAGCCCTTAACTTATTACAACTGACTCAGCAGGTCGGTAAGGGATAAATGTTTTATGCTCAGAGAAATACTCATAAGATGGAGATTAAAGTAGCAATGATAAATATATGCGGGATAAAAAATAAAGAAATCGAACTTATAGAAGAAATGACAAAAAGGAAAATTAATATCTTCATCCCAATGTTGTGCTACCAATGCCAGACCTGGACCCTAGATGCAAGAACAATAAGAAAAATAACCTCTACAGAGATGAAATGTGTTAGACGAATGACAGGAAACAGTCTGAGAGATAAGATAAGAAATGAAGAACTGAGAAAAACGCTAGGGATAGCCCCCGCCATAGAATATATAAGAAAACAACAGATAAAATGGTTTGGCCACGTGACAAGGCAGAAAGAACAAAACACAACACAACGAGCTTTCAACAAACATTGTGAGAACACCAGACCCAAGGGTCGATGGAATATTAGAAGCACTAGGAAACATAACAGCAGCAGAGGCAAACAGAGGAGCAAAAGACCGCAAATTATATCTCCCCTCGACGCTGAAAGGCAAATGAAGAAGGAAAGAGGAAGAAGAACATACTGAAATAAGTACACATGTGGGTGTATAAATACAATAAAGACAAACAAAATACTGAAATAAGTACACATGTGGGTGTATACACACAATAAAGACAAACAAAATACTGAAATAAGTACACATGTGGCAGTATACATACAATAAAGACAAACAACATACTGAAATAAGTACACATGTGGGTGTATACACACAATAAAGACAAACAACATACAGAAATAAGTACACATGTGGGTAGAAACACACCAAAAAAACAACACACTGAAGTAAACATGCACGTGGACAGACACACAACAGAGACAAACAACATACTGAAGTAAACACACAAGTGGACAGACAAACAACAGAGACAAACAACACACTGAAGTAAACATGCATGTGGACAGACACACAACAGAGACAGACAACCAACACACTGAAGTAAACACACAAGTGGACAGACACACAACAGAGACAAACAACACACTGAAGTAAACATGCAAGTGGACAGACACACAACAGAGACAAACAACACACAAGTGGACAGACACACAACACACTGAAGTAAACACACAAGTGGACAGACACACAGCAGAGACAAACAACACACTGAAGTAAACACGCAAGTGGACAGACACACAACACACTGAAGTAAACATGCAAGTGGACAGACACACAACACACTGAAGTAAACACACAAGTGGACAGATACAGCAGAGACAAACAATGGTAAACACACAAGTGGACAGACACACAACAGAGATAAACAACACACTGAAGTAAACACACAAGTGGACAGACACACAACAGAGACAAACAACACACTGAAATAAACACACAAGTGGACAGACACAGAGACAAACAACACACTGAAGTAAACACACAAGTGGACAGCCACAGAGACAAACAACACATTGAAGTAAACACACAAAAGGACAGACACAGAGACAAACAACAGACTGAAGTAAACATGCAAGTGGACAGACACAGAGACAAACAACACACTGAAGTAAACACTCAAGTGGACAGACACAGAGACAAACAACACACTGAAGTAAACACACAAGTGGACAGACACAGAGACAAACAACACACTGAAGTAAACACACAAGTGGACAGACACAGAGACAAACAACACACTGAAGTAAACACATAAGTGGACAGACACAGAGACAAACAACACACTGAAGTAAACATGCAAGTGGACAGACACACAACACACTGAAGTAAACATGCAAGCGAACAGACACACAACACACTGAAGTAAACATGCAAGTGGACAGACACACAGCAGAGACAAACAACACACTGAAGTAAACATGCAAGTGGACAGACACACAGCAGAGACAAACAACACACTGAAGTAAACATGCAAGTGGACAGACACAGAGACAAACAACACACTGAAGTAAACACACAAGTGGACAGACACAGCAGAGACAAACAATGGTAAACACACAAGTGGACAGACACACAACAGAGATAAACAACACACTGAAGTAAACATGCAAGTGGACAGACACACAGCAGAGACAAACAACACACTGAAGTAAACATGCAAGTGGACAGACACAGAGACAAACAACACACTGAAGTAAACACACAAGTGGACAGACACAGAGACAAACAACACACTGAAGTAAACACACAAGTGGACAGACACAGAGACAAACAACACACTGAAGTAAACACACAAGTGGACAGACACAGAGACAATGAACACACTGAAGTAAACACACAAGTGGACAGACACAGAGACAAACAACACACTGAAGTAAACACACAAGTGAACAGACACAGAGACAAACAATACACTGAAGTAAACACATAAGTGGACAGACACAGAGACAAACAACACACTGAAGTAAACACACAAGTGGACAGACACAGAGACAAACAACACACTGAAGTAAACACACAAGTGGACAGACACAGAGACAAACAACACACTGAAGTAAACACATAAGTGGACAGACACAGAGACAAACAACACACTGAAGTAAACACACAAGTGGACAGACACACAACAGAGACAAACAACACACTGAAGTAAACACACAAGTGGACAGACACAGAGACAAACAACACACTGAAGTAAACACATAAGTGGACAGACACAGAGACAAACAACACACTGAAGTAAACACACAAGAGGACAGACACACAACAGAGACAAACAACACACTGAAGTAAACACACAAGTGGACAGACACAAAACAGAGACAGAAAACACATTGAAGTAAACATGCATGTGGACAGACAAACAGACAAACAACACACTGAAGTAAACACACAAGTGGACAGACACAGAGACAAACAACACACTGAAGTAAACACACAAGTGGACAGACACAGAGACAAACAACACACTGAAGTAAACACACAAGTGGACAGACACAGAGACAAACAACACACTGAAGTAAACACATAAGTGGACAGACACAGAGACAAACAACACACTGAAGTAAACATACAAGTGGACAGACACACAACAGAGACAAACAACACACTGAAGTAAACACACAAGTGGACAGACACACAACAGAGACAAACAACACACTGAAGTAAACACACAAGTGGACAGACACACAACAGAGACAGAAAACACATTGAAGTAAACATGCATGTGGACAGACACAGAGACAAACAACACACTGAAGTAAACACACAAGTGGACAGCCACAGAGACAAACAACAAACTGAAGTAAACACACAAGTGAACAGACACACAACAGAGACAAACAACACACTGAAGTAAACACACAAGAGGACAGACACACAACAGAGACAAACAACACACTGAAGTAAACACACAAGTGGACAGACACACAACAGAGACAGAAAACACAATGAAGTAAACATGCATGTGGACAGACACAGAGACAAACAACACACTGAAGTAAACACACAAGTGGACAGACACAGAGACAAACAACACACTGAAGTAAACACACAAGTGGACAGACACAGAGACAAACAACACACTGAAGTAAACACACAAGTGGACAGACACAGAGACAAACAACACACTGAAGTAAACACACAAGTGGACAGACACAGAGACAAACAACACACTGAAGTAAACATACAAGTGGACAGACACACAACAGAGACAAACAACACACTGAAGTAAACACACAAGAGGACAGACACACAACAGAGACAAACAACACACTGAAGTAAACACACAAGTGGACAGACACACAACAGAGACAGAAAACACATTGAAGTAAACATGCATGTGGACAGACACAGAGACAAACAACACACTGAAGTAAACACACAAGTGGACAGACACAGAGACAAACAACACACTGAAGTAAACACACAAGTGGACAGACACAGAGACAAACAACACACTGAAGTAAACACGCAAGTGGACAGACACACAACACACTGAAGTAAACATGCAAGTGGACAGACACACAACACACTGAAGTAAACATGCAAGTGGACAGACACACAACACACTGAAGTAAACACACAAGTAGACAGACACACAACAGAGACAAACAACACACTGAAGTAAACACACAAGTGGACAGACACACAACAGAGACAGAAAACACATTGAAATAAACATGCATGTGTACAGACACAGAGACAAACAACACACTGAAGTAAACACACAAGTGGACAGACACAGAGACAAACAACACACTGAAGTAAACACACAAGTGGACAGACACACAACAGAGACGGACAACACACTGAAGTAAACACACAAGTGGACAGACACACAAGTGGACAGACACACAACAGAGACAGAAAACACATTGAAGTAAACACACAAGTGGACAGACACACAACAGAGACAGAAAACACATTGAAGTAAACATGCATGTGGACAGACACACAACAGAGACAGAAAACACATTGAAGTAAACACACATGTGGACAGACACACAACAGAGACAGAAAACACATTGAAGTAAACATGCATGTGGACAGACACAGAGACAAACAACACATTGAAGTAAACACACAAGTGGACAGGCACACAACAGAGACAGAAAACACATTGAAGTAAACATGCATGTGGACAGATACACTAACAGGACAGACAAAACAATGAAGTAAACACTTACGCATGTGGGCAAACACATCGTATATGCTTAAAAGAACACTCTCTAAAATGCTCTGCCCAGCCATGGCTGTGAATAAAATAAAATAAAAATATTAAATTCTCCAGCAAAAATGGCCGAAAAAAAACAAATCAATAATCAATGTAATAATACCATATAGACGAAGATCAATATTTCTACAAACACATATTAGAAAGGTAAATACAGCATTGAGTATCGCTTACTGATTTATCTACTCTCACTGGATTAAACACATGAAGTTTTTTAACATTATTCCTAGTTTATCACAATCACAGATCACACTGTTGACATTTCAACATTAGTCCTAGTTTAGTACAATCACAGATCACACTGTTGACATTTCAACATTAGTCCTAGTTTAGTACAATCACAGACCACACTGTTGATATTTCAACATTAGTCCTAGTTTATCACAATCACAGATCACATTGTTGACATTTCAACATTAGTCCTAGTTTAGTACAATCACAGACCACACTGCTGGCATTTCAACATTAGTCCTAGTTTATCACAATCACAGACCACACTGTTGACATTTAAACATTAGTCCTAGTTTAGTACAATCACAGATCACACTGTTGACACTTCAACATTAGCCCTAGTTTAGTACAGTCACAGATAACACTGTTGACATTTCAACATTAGTCCTAGTTTAGTACAATCACAGATCACACTGTTGACATTTCAACATTAGTCCTAGTTTAGTACAATCACAGACCACACTGTTGACATTTCAACATTAGTCCTAGTTTAGTACAATCACAGATCACACTGTTGACATTTCAACATTAGCCCTAGTTTAGTACAATCACAGTACTAAATGTACTATCTCTTACATTTCAACATTAGCCCTAGTTTAGTACAATCACAGTACTAAATGTACTATCTCTTACATTTCAACATTAGCCCTAGTTTAGTACAATCACAGATCACACTGTTGACATTTCAAAATTAGTCCTAGTTTAGTACAATCACAGATCACGCTGTTGATATTTCAACATTAGTCCTAGTTTATCACAATCACAGATCACACTGTTGATATTTCAACATTAGTCCTAGTTTATCACAATCACAGATCACGCTGTTGATATTTCAACATTAGTCCTAGTTTAGTACAATCACAGATCACACTGTTGATATTTCAACATTAGTCCTAGTTTATCACAATCACAGATCACACTGTTGATATTTCAACATTAGTCCTAGTTTAGCACAATCACAGATCACACTGTTGATATTTCAACATTAGTCCTAGTTTAGTACAATCACAGATCACACTGTTGACATTTCAACATTAGCCCTAGTTTAGTACAATCACAGATCCCACTGTTGACATTTCAACATTAGTCCTAGTTTAGTACAATCGCAGACCACACTGTTGACATTTCAACATTAGTCCTAGTTTATCACAATCACAGATCACACTGTTGATATTTCAACATTAGTCCTAGTTTAGTACAATCACAGATCACACTGTTGATATTTCAACATTAGTCATAGTTTATCACAATCACAGATCACACTGTTGATATTTCAACATTAGTCCTAGTTTAGTACAATCACAGATCACACTGTTGATATTTCAACATTAGTCCTAGTTTAGTACAATCACAGATCACACTGTTGACATTTGAACATTAGTCCTAGTTTAGTACAATCACAGACCACACTGTCGATATTTCAACATTAGTCCTAGTTCAGTACAATCACAGACCACACTGCTGGCATTTCGACATTAGTCCTAGTTTAGCACAATCACAGACCACACTGTTGATATTTCAACATTAGTCATAGGTTAGTACAATCACAGATCACACTGTTGATATTTCAACATTTGTCATAGGTTAGTACAATCACAGACCACACTGTTGATATTTCAACATTAGTCATAGGTTAGTACAATCACAGATCACATTGTTGACATTTCAACATTAGTCTTAGTTTAGTACAATCACAGATCACACTGTTGATATTTCAACATTAGTCCTAGTTTAGCACAATCACAGATCACACTGTTGATATTTCAACATTAGTCCTAGTTTAGCACACTCACAGACCACACTGTTGATATTTCAACATTAGTCCTAGTTTAGCACAATCACATACCACACTGTTGATATTTCAACATTAGTCTTAGTTTAGTACAATCACAGACCACACTGTTGATATTTCAACATTAGTCCTAGTTTAGTACAATCACAGATCACACTGTTGATATTTCAACATTAGTCCTAGTTTATCTCAATCACAGATCACACTGTTGATATTTCAACATTTGTCCTAGTTTAGTACAATCACAGATCACACTGTTGATATTTCAACATTAGTCTTAGTTTAGTACAATCACAGATCACACTGTTGATATTTCAACATTAGTCCTAGTTTAGCACAATCACAGATCACACTGCTGGCATTTCGACATTAGTACTAGTTTAGTACAATCACAGACCACACTGTTGATATTTCAACATTAGTCCTAGTTTAGCACAATCACAGATCACACTGTTGATATTTCAACATTAGTCATAGGTTAGTACAATCACAGACCACACTGTCAACACAAATCTGAGCACTCAAACATCACATTCTCAGTCTGGTGTTCCCCAAGTTCTCACTGGGTGTCTTTAAAGCTTGAAGAGACCTGATGGCCTTTCACAATTAGATGTATAGTACACAGCAAAAATGATGGCAGTCAAATGTTCATACCACAGCTCACTTACAAGTGATTGCTTACTTGCAATTGTCCAGAGGAAGATTGGTATCTCCCTACCTACTAACAGTGGTTTCACTACAATATAATATTGCCTTCTATCTCCCTACCTACTAACAGTGGTTTCACTACAATATAATATTGCCTTCTATCTCCCTACCTACTAACAGTGGTTTCACTACAATATAATATTGCCTTCTATCTCCCCTATCTACTAACAGTGGTTTCACTACAATATAATATTGCCTTCTATCTCCCTTATCTACTAACAGTGGTTTCACTACAATATAATATTGCCTTCTATCTCCCTACCTACTAACAGTGGTTTCACTACAATATAATATTGCCTTCTATCTCCCCTATCTACTAACAGTGGTTTCACTACAATATAATATTGCCTTCTATCTCCCCTATCTACTAACAGTGGTTTCACTACAATATAATATTGCCTTCTATCTCCCCTATCTACTAACAGTGGTTTCACTACAATATAATATTGCCTTCTATCTCCCCTATCTACTAACAGTGGTTTCACTACAATATAATATTGCCTTCTATCTCCCCTATCTACTAACAGTGGTTTCACTACAATTAATATTGCCTTCTATCTCCCCTATCTACTAACAGTGGTTTCACTACAATATAATATTGCCTTCTATCTCCCCTATCTACTAACAGTGGTTTCACTACAATATAATATTGCCTTCTATCTCCCTACCTACTAACAGTGGTTTCACTACAATATAATATTGCCTTCTATCTCCCTACCTACTAACAGTGGTTTCACTACAATATAATATTGCCTTCTATCTCCCTTATCTACTAACAGTGGTTTCACTACAATATAATATTGCCTTCTATCTCCCTACCTACTAACAGTGGTTTCACTACAATATAATATTGCCTTCTATCTCCCTACCTACTAACAGTGGTTTCACTACAATATAATATTGCCTTCTATCTCCCTACCTACTAACAGTGGTTTCACTACAATATAATATTGCCTTCTATCTCCCTACCTACTAACAGTGGTTTCACTACAATATAATATTGCCTTCTATCTCCCTACCTACTAACAGTGGTTTCACTACAATATAATATTGCCTTCTATCTCCCTACCTACTAACAGTGGTTTCACTACAATATAATATTGCCTTCTATCTCCCCTATTTACTAATAGTGGTTTCACTATAATATAATGTTACCTCCTATCTCCCTTATCTACTAACAGTGGTTTCACTACAATATAATAGTGGAATTATTGAACACACTGATGAGATCAAGTCAAGACAAGGCAGAACAGCATTACGGTCAATTGATGAGATCAAGTCAAGACAAGGCAGAACAGCATTACGGTCAATTGATGAGATCAAGTCAAGACAAGGCAGAACAGCATTATGGTCAATTGATGAGATCAAGTCAAGACAAGGCAGAACGGCATTACAGTCAATTGATGAGATCAAGTCAAGACAAGGCAGAACGGCGTTACAGTCAGTCGATCAGATCAAGTCAAGACAAGGCAGAATGGCGTTATGGTCAGTCGATCTATCTCCCTTATCTACTAACAGTGGTTTCACTACAATTAATATTGCCTTCTATCTCCCCTATCTACTAACAGTGGTTTCACTACAATTAATATTGCCTTCTATCTCCCCTATCTACTAACAGTGGTTTCACTACAATATAATGTTACCTTCTATCTCCCTACCTACTAACAGTGGTTTCACTACAATATAATGTTACCTTCTATCTCCCTACCTACTAACAGTGGCTTCACTACAATATAATGTTACCTTCTATCTCCCTACCTACTAACAGTGGCTTCACTACAATATAATGTTACCTTCTATCTCCCTACCTACTAACAGTGGTTTCACTACAATATAATGTTACCTTCTATCTCCCTACCTACTAACAGTGGTTTCACTACAATATAATGTTACCTTCTATCTCCCTACCTACTAACAGTGGTTTCACTACAATATAATATTGCATTCTATCTCCCCTATCTACTAACAGTGGTTTCACTACAATTAATATTGCCTTCTATCTCCCCTATCTACTAATAGTGGTTTCACTACAATATAATGTTACCTTCTATCTCCCTTATCTACTAACAGTGGTTTCACTACAATATAATGTTACCTTCTATCTCCCTTATCTACTAAAAGTGGTTTCACTACAATATAATGTTACCTTCTATCTCCCTTATCTACTAACAGTGGTTTCACTACAATATAATGTTACCTTCTATCTCCCTTATCTACTAACAGTGGTTTCACTACAATATAATGTTACCTTCTATCTCCCCTCTCTATATTACTGGGCATGTTTAAGTTGGTGGTACACAGACATCACAAAGTCTTTGGTCCAAATATTCATTTGAGCAGGATACAACCAAAGAGAACATTTATCTGTACAAATCACATTGTCCTATGCCAAATGTTGTTGGAACCCAGTACTTTTGTTTGTGAGTCCCTGTGAGAAATGGTGACTACATTACTTGTTTTTGTGTTTCATTCATCTTGTGTGGCTCCCGGTTGACAGTAACAGCAGATACAGCTGGTCTTCTCCTCTTGATCATGTGCTGCTGTTTGTTTACTACCCTCTTCAATAATCCAACCTGAACAATTTTGGTGAGATGCTTATGATCCTTTGTGCCTAAATTCTTGACCTCCTACTACCTTCTTTTCAGTTGATTCCATTACCTGTTTTTAATTTACTCACATCTCTGTAGGCAGTCCACTCAGGAATGTTCAAAGTTTTAGAAATGTTGGAACATGGTTGATTACCTTTATCCCAAAGCTGTGAAATGAACATACTTTGTATTCATTTTCTGCTACCAACATTATAAATTGTCATCAGATATATTATGAAGGGACTTTACCCTCATTTTTTTTTTACTTTTGGTCCTGTTTGCTCAATTAAGTGGAGTTCGAATTAAAGACAAAACATTAATATTTGATTAGATTTGTATGCATGCGCATATACACACAGACAAACAGAGAAAAAGAACACCTCTGCAATTTTGACAGTTTGCAGCAAGCAGTTTCTCAACAGTTTAGTCATCTAGTTGAGTTGCTGAGCTGCCTTTCATGGCTGATTCTGACACAATTTTATTGACAGATCAGACTGAGGAACAAATAAGGTGCATTTTATGTTACTTGACCTCATCTTTCACTTGCATCTTTTGCCTTCTGATTTTAACATTGTCGCATCCTTAGATGTTGCTGTGCCATTTCTTATTTGTGTTCTTCATGTGCTACAATGTGTCCTCACATTCTGCCAATCCATTTTGCTAATAAAGAATTCCCTCAGGGAAGCCCTGCTAACCGCCCTTATATCTCATCACTGCTTGGCACTTTGGACTCTTTGTGAAAAGGATGATCACATCGATGTCCTCAACTTTCTTGCTTGTCAATTGATAGTGAGGATTGATGATGAATTTGATTAACTTCTTCACCTTGATTGATTGCTCAACTTGATTAGTTAACTTGATCTACCATGATCTTGATTATCTGATAATGATTAACTTGAACTTGATCTGATCGACTGACTTTAATGCCATTCTGCCTTGTCTTGACTTGATCTCATCAATTGACCGTAAGGCTGTTCTGCCTGTCTTGACTTGATCTGATCGACTGACTTTAATGCCATTCTGCCTTGTCTTGACTTGATCTGATTGACTGACCGTAAGGCTGTTCTGCCTTGTCTTGACTTGATCTGATTGACTGACCGTAAGGCTGTTCTGCCTTGTCTTGACTTGATCTGATCGACTGACTGTAATGCCATTCTGCCTTGTCTTGACTTGATCTCATCAATTGACCGTAAGGCTGTTCTGCCTTGTCTTGACTTGATTTGATCGACTGACCGTTAGGCCATTCTGCCTTGTCTTGACTTGATCTCATCAATTGACCGTAAGGCTGTTCT
Organism: Megaustenia siamemsis; assembly: GCA_032433765.1. Classification (NCBI taxonomy): domain Eukaryota; kingdom Metazoa; phylum Mollusca; class Gastropoda; order Stylommatophora; family Ariophantidae; genus Megaustenia; species Megaustenia siamemsis. The sequence continues at coordinate 15,548,684 of JAVIAB010000139.1, read as the reverse complement.
GCCTGTCTTGACTTGATCTCATCAATTGACCGTAAGGCTGTTCTGCCTTGTCTTGACTTGATCTGATCGACTGACTGTAATGCCATTCTGCCTTGTCTTGACTTGATCTCATCAATTGACCGTAAGGCTGTTCTGCCTTGTCTTGACTTGATCTGATCGACTGACTGTAATGCCGTTCTGCCTTGTCTTGACTAGTGTCAATTGTGAACTATCTTCGAGCTACTTAAGAACTATAGCTCTTGTATATTGCGTATATGGAAGCCTCGTTTCCGTTGCTGTCGTAACTCATGGGTCCTTTGCATTGTGTTTTACTTCATGATTGTGTTTGGGCCATACTAGCCCTCTGGGTCCAGCTTATAATCACATCTACAGCCAACTCAGTAAGTAAACAAGTCTCATTGTAAACAATAACTTCAAATGCATTTATTTACACAAGTCCACTGAATCATACTCTCAATACAATAGAGTCTGGGCGGCGTGGGTGACCTCTCCAGTTGTCAAAGTAGTGCTAAGGAGGTTCTGGCTCCCTCCGAACTATATCCTAACTAAATTCATGACTCTCTCATTACACATTACACCAATTATCTCTGTCTTCATTCTCTGAAACATATCACTACAGAAACTTAGAAAAATGTCTCAATGTCATTTCACAAACTTCTGTCATGTTCCCACTCTTGGAACATGTCATTACAGAAACTTAGAAAAAAAACATAATGTCCACTTCACAGTATAACTAGAGAACATCCTGTTTACTAAATCATCACTTCTATGAATAGTTCCTCTGAACTGTGCTTCTCTTCTGTACTGCCCTAAACGGTTCCTTGTCTCACTTAGACTACATGTGACTTAATCCAAATGAATTCTCAACAGTCTTATCATTCACTATACACATTTTATCTAATATGAGCATTTTGCTCTGTTACTAGATATGGACTTGACGCCCTACTGGCGTGGCCCATCCCTTATCTCACTTAGATTACATGCGACTTGATATCTTTTTTCTATCTGTGCAGACCCTTAAATACTCGCTATCTCAACCAATTGGATCTCACCACATTTCCTCTCAGTCTTGAACTGGCTCCACTCCCATATTCTCCCTTAATTTTGACCACTCTCCATGTTTCTAGAACACTGTAATATTCACAAAATGTATCCTTTTCTACTTGTTACTATAATTTTAGTTCACCTGTCACATACCACTTATTTAAACTACATCGTTAACTCTACTCTCTTTGTTCTCTCTTCGCATTTGGCTGCTCTCCCGACCCATCTCATCCTTAATATTCTAATCTGCATGGGCAACCCTGAACTTGTGTACTGTCTGGTGAGTCTTGTTCTACCCTTCTCTTAACAACCCATAATTATCTTTCAATTTCCATTCCACTATTACATCTTTCCATGTCTAGGTGCTCCATACTATATTTGTTTGGGAATACAATTGTTTAAATATTATCAAAGATATGTATGATGGCTACACATGTGCAGTTCGTACAGAGGAAGGACTGAGCAAATGTTTTCCAATAGAAACTGGGATTAAACAAGGATGTATTTTATCGCCCTTGTTATTTGGAGTTGTTATGGACTTCATAATGAAGAAATGCTGCACAAAGTATGGTAACAAAGGCATTGAATCGATACAAGGAGACCATTTGGAGGATTTCGACTTTGCTGATGACATTGTCCTCATCAACAGTCAGATAAAAACGATGCAGGAAACACAAATGAACTATCATCAATAGCCAGCAAAATTGGGCTTGAGATCAATCATGAAAAGACTAAAGTTATGAAAAGTTTAATTTTAACAGATGTTTGGAAGTCACATTGATTGGGAAGGGGATACAAGTAAAGAAATTAGAATCAGAATAGCTAAAGCAGCAATGTCTTTCAGAAGCCTTGAAAAGTTGTGGAAATCAAAACTCATCAACACAAACACAAAACTAGACTATTCAAATCAAACTTACTATCAACCCTTATGTAGTCATGTGAGAGCTGGAAAACAACAATAGACATAGAAGCAAAATTGAACGCATTCAAAAATAAATGTCATAAGGAAAATACTTGGTATAGTGTGGAACAAATTCAAAACAAACGAGGAAATTAGAGAAATCGCCAATCAACCACTAATATCTTCAGTAATAAAGAAAAGACGATGGTCATATGTTGGACATGTGATGAGGATAGATAACAACCGAATACCAAAGCAAGCCCTCATGTGGGAAACAACAGGTAAGAGGAAAAGAGGTCGACCCAGAGAGACACTGAGAAGAACATTGATGAGAGAGGCAAGAGCAGCAGGAATTGGATCCCTCAATGAGATAGAGTTGCTTGCACAGAACAGAGACAAATGGCGAGATTTGATAAAAGATCTTTACAAGGATTGAAAACTGCTGGAATAAAAATTTAGATAAGAGAAAGAGTATCTGGATCTATGCCCTATGGGTCGGCTACAGCTCAAAAGGTCAATAGATAGATAGATAGAAAGAATTGTTTGCCATTCTTGTCACAAAGAGCCAACCATGTTGGTCTCTGAGTGTTGTCATGATGAATGGGAGGTTGGCTCATGAGAAGACATTAGCAATGGTTACAGTTCATGATTCAAACTTGCCTATTGTTCTTTTTAGCACTATATCTGGGATGTGTTGTGTCAACTGAATACAGGTGTCCACTCAACATTTAGTACAGACACAACTCAACAGGTGTACACTCAACATCTAGTATACATACAACTCAACAGGTGTACACTCAACATTTAGTAGACAAAACTCAATAGGTGTACACTCAACATCTATTACATACAACCCAACAGGTGTACACTCAACATTTAGTACACACACAACTTAACAGATGTACATTCAACATCTAGTATACACAACTCAACAGGTGTACACTCAACATTTAGTACACACACAACTCAACAGAACATTGGGGTTGAGTGAGTCCACTAGTATCACCTCTGCTCACTTGCAATCACAACAGCCACCCAGCCATTGTGGCTTTACTAACACAGTAGGAGACAGGGTGAAATAAGAGCACTAGCCACACTTCAATGCTGAGACAACAGCACATGATGATGATATATGTTTGTGTTACCCCAGCTTATTCAACTGAACACATTGTCAACACCCATAGCATCAACATTGATACATGTAGGCAGACAATATTAACATTGATACATATAGGCAGACAATATCAACATTGATACTGTAGGCAGACAATATCAGCATCGATACATGCAGGCAGACAATATCAGCATCGATACATGTAGGCAGACAATATCAACAGTGATACATGTAGGCAGACAATATCAACATTGATACTGTAGGCAGACAATATTAACATTGATACATGTAGGCAGACAATATTAACAATGATGCATGTAGGCAGACAATATCATCAATGATACATGTAGGCAGACAATATCAACATTGATACATGTAGGTAGACAATATCATCAATGATACATGTAGGCAGACAATATTAACATTGATACATGTAGGCAGACAATATCAACATTGATACATGTAGGCAGACAATATCAATATTGATACATGTAGACAGACAATATCAACATTGATACATGTAGTCAGACAATATCAACATTGATACATGTAGGCAGACAATATCAACATTGATACATTTAGGCAGACAATATCAACATTGATACTGTAGGCAGACAATATTAACATTGATACATGTAGGCAGACAATACTAACAATGATACATGTAGGCAGACAATATCATCAATGATACATGTAGGCAGACAATATCAACATTGATACATTTAGGCAGACAATATCAACATTGATACATGTAGGCAGACAATATCAATATTGATACATGTAGGCAGACAATATCAATATTGATACATGTAGACAGACAATATCAACATTGATACATGTAGTCAGACAATATCAACATTGATACATGTAGGCAGACAATATCAACATTGATACATTTAGGCAGACAATATCAACATTGAAACATTTAGGCAGACAATATCAACATTGATACATGTAGGCAGACAATATCAACATTGATACATTTAGGCAGACAATATCAACATTGATACATTTAGGCAGACAATATCAACATTGATACATGTAGGCAGACAATATCAACATTGATACATTTAGGCAGACAATATCAACAGTGATACATGTAGAAAAACATGCAAATAAAATCAGGATAAACATTCTACATACCCAGTATCGCCCAATCCATGAAGGAAGATCAACTGAAACGAATCAATAACAGTGTTGACAAGTGAAAACCTTCAATAAAATTGACCTAACACCATACATACAACATTCTAACACACTAGACACACACACAACACTCTATACAGGATACCGGTGCCTACATTATTCAGAGGGACATTTTTATGTATTGTCACACTCGACAAGAACTGTTGGGAACAAAACTCAGTCGTGGTCAATGCGAAGGTCAACGGTCTCATCTGGGATAACACGATGAAAAAGATGTAGTCATCCATACAGACGGATCTGTAAACACCAAAGGATGCATGGCATTGTTACAGCAAATTCAACAGGCAGAATAGTCAAAGAAGACAGTGGTGTGTACGTTATGACCACAAGTAGCATGAATGATGGAGGTGATGGCAGTGACCAGGGCATTCATCTGGTTAGAGTCACAAGACTACACCCATGCCTGCATACTGAATTATTCGATGAGCATGATAAGAAAAGTGAAGGCGTGCTCTGTATGCAGGCAATTGGTAGAGTCATTGCAGACGTTAAAAATACATAGGATCACCTTTGTCTACATCCCAGGACATATGGGAGTACGGGGAAATGAAAGAGCGGACAGGTTGGCTGGCTGCGCTATTGTTGAAGATGGTCAACCAATGAATCGGACGGACATCATCAATGTCCTCTGAGATGTGGGAAGGGCACATCCTTCGGATGAAAGAGATGGGAGTTAAGATGGGCACAGCCAGAAACAAGAAACTTAGTGGGCAGTTAAGAAGACTAATCAACCAACACAGAACTGGAGTCATCAGTCGCTGGACACTGCGAGACTTGCTGAGGAGGGGATCTGAGCACCTATGGACATATTCAGAGTGCCATGATGATGACCCGCAAATAACTCAACATACTAACACACCACACACACAACATTCTAATATATCACACACAACATTCTAATATATCACACACAACATTCTAACATACCAAACACAACATTCTAATAAATCACATTCAACATTCTAATATACCACACAACATTCTAATATACCACACTCAACATTGTAATTTACCACACACACAACATTCTAACACACCACACACACAACATTCTAACACACCACCCACACAACATTCTAACACACCACACACACAATTCTCTAACACACTACACTCTAACACACCATGCACAACATTCTAACACACCACACAAACAACATTCTAATGCACCAAACACACAACACTCTAAAACACCAACAACACAATTCTAACATACCACACACCTAATGCACCAAACACACAACACTCTAAAACACCAAACACACAATTCTAACATACCACACAACATTCTAACACACCACACACACAACACTAACACACCACAAACACTCTAGCACACAACAAAAACAACACTCTAACACACCACACACACAACACTAACACACCACAAACACTCTAACACACAACAAAAACAACACTCTAACACACCACTAACACAACACTCTTACACATCATAAAACACAACACTAACAAACCACAAGCACTCTAATGCACCACACTTTAACACACCAAACACAACACTAACACACCACAAACACAACACTCTAACACACCACACACAACACTTTAACACACCAAACAGAACATTCAACCACACCACAAACACAACTCTCTAACACACCACTCTAACACAGTAAACACAACATTCAAACACACCAAACACAACACTCTAACACACCTCTCCCCAGACAGCTGTGACACTGAAACAGAAAGTTGCATGACTAGCAGGACAGCACCACCTCTGGCACTGAAGTGTCTCCAGCCTGAAGCTACCAATCAGTTACAGAGACGAGCGCACAGACAGAATCAATAAATGCCATCAGGTAGTGACTGGCCTTGGGTCATCATCACAGGATTGGGAAGTGAGAGAGAGGGCGGGGGTGGGAAGAGAGAGCATTATCTACCTGCTGGTAGCAAGAAATATGTGCCAACAATGCTGGGGTGGGGGCATCAACAGTAAAGAATTCAAGTACTAAAGTAGCATGACGGCTACAGGATGATGAGAATAGGAAGGTCTGAGTAGCCTTTTCAACTGCTACAAATCACATGGCCTCATTAAGTTCTACTTCTATTAAATTCTTGTGTCAACATGTCCTGCAAATCTTGTCAAGTAAACTCAACATGTCCTACAAATCTTGTAGTGTAGCCTCATCATGTCCTACAAATCTTGTGTAACCTCATCATATACTACAAATCTTGTGTAACCTCATCATATAATACAAATATTGTGTAACCTCATCATATACTACAAATCTTGTATAACCTCATCATATAATACAAATATTGTGTAACCTCATCATATAATACAAATATTGTGTAACCTCATCATATAATACAAATCTTGTGTAACCTCATCATATAATACAAATATTGTGTAACCTCATCATATAATACAAATATTGTGTAACCTCATCATATACTACAAATCTTGTGTAACTCATCATATAATACAAATATTGTGTAACCTCATCATATACTACAAATATTGTGTAACCTCATCATGTCCTACAAATCTTGTTGTGTAACCTCACCATGTCCTACAAATCTTGTCATGCAGCCTCACCATGTCATACAAATCTTGTGTAACATCACTATGTCCTACAAATCTTGTTGTGTAACCTCACCATGTCCTACAAACCTTGTCGTGTAACCTCATCATGATCTACAAATCTTGTCATGTAATCTCATCTAATCCTACAAATCTTGTCAAGTAACCTCATCATATCATACAAATCTTGTCATGTACCTCACCATGTCATATAAATCTTGTCGTATAATCTCACCATGTCCTACAAATCTTGTTGTGTAACCAAACCATGTCCTACAAATCTTGTCGTGTAACCTCACCATGTCCTACAAACCTTGTCGTGTAACCTCATCATGATCTACAAATCTTGTCATGTAATCTCATCTAATCCTACAAATCTTGTCAAGTAACCTCATCATATCATACAAATCTTGTCATGTACCTCACCATGTCATATAAATCTTGTCGTATAATCTCACCATGTCCTACAAATCTTGTTGTGTAACCAAACCATGTCCTACAAATCTAGTGTAACCTCATCATGTCCTACAAATCTTGTCGTGTAACCTCATCATGTCCTACAATTCTTGTGTAACCTCTTCATGTCCTACAACCTCATCATGACCTACAAATCTTATCATGTAATCTCATCATGTCATACAAATCTTGTCATGCAACCTCATCATGTCTTACAAATCTTGTCATGTGACCTCACCATGAAATACAAATCTTGTGTAACCTCACCATTACCTCCAAATCTTGTTGTGTAACCTTATCATGTCCTACAAATTTTGTCATGTAACCTCAGCATGTCCTAAAAATCTTGTGTAACCTCATCATGTCCTACAAATCTTATGTAACCTCAGCATGTCCTACAAATCTTGTGTAACCTCACCATGTCCTACAAATCTTGTGTAACTTCATCATGTCCTACAAATCTTGAGTAACCTCACCATGACCTACAAATCTTGTCGTGTAACCTAACCATGTCCTACAAATCTTGTCATGTAACCTCACCATGACCAACAAATATTGTGTAACCTCACCATGTCCTACAAATCTTGTTGTGTAACCTCACCATGTCCTACAAATCTTGTGTAACCTCATCATGTCCTACAAATCTTGTCGTGTAACCTCACCATGTCCTACAAATCTTGTGTAACCTCATCATGTCCTACAAATCTTGTCGTGTAACCTCATCATGTCCTAAAAATCTTGTGTAACCTCATCATGTCCTAAAAATCTTGTCGTGTAACCTCATCATGACCTACAAATCTTGTGTAACCTCATCATGTCCTATAAATCTTTTGTAACCACATCATGTACTACAAATCTTGTCAAGTAACCCCTTCATGTCCTACAAATCTTGTTGTATAACCTCATCATGACCTACAAATCTTATCATGTAATCTCATCATGTCATACAAATCTTGTCGTGCAACCTCATCATGTCTTACAAATCTTGTCATGTGACCTCACCATTAAATACAAATCTTGTGTAACCTCACCATTACCTCCAAATCTTGTTGTGTAACCTTATCATGTCCTACAAATCTTGTCATGTAACCTCAGCATGTCCTAAAAATCTTGTGTAACCTCATCATGTCCTACAAATCTTGTGTAACCTCATCATGTCCTACAAATCTTGTGTCATGTAACCTCACCATGTCCTACAAATCTTGTCGTGTAAGCTCATCATGTCCTACAAAACTTGTCATGTAACCTCATCATGTCCTACAAATCATGTGTAACCTCATCATGTCCTACAAATCTTGTGTAACCTCACCATGTCGTACAAATCTTGTTGTGTAACCTCACCATGTCCTACAAATCTTGTTGTCTAACCTCACCATTTCCTACAAATCTTGTCATGTAACCTTACCATGTCCTACATATCTTGTCATGTAACCTCACCATGTCATACAAACCTTGTGTAACATCACTATGTCCTACAAATCTTGTCGTGTAACCTCACCATGTCCTACAAACCTTGTCGTGTAACCTCATCATGATCTACAAATGTTGTCATGTAATCTCATCTCATCCTACAAATTTGTCAAGTAACCTCATCATATCCTACAAATCTTGTCATGTACCTCACCATGTCATATAAATCTTGTCGTACAATCTCACCATGACCTACAAATCATGTTGTGTAACCTCACCATGTCCTACTAATCATGTGTAACCTCATCATGTCCTACAAATCTTGTCGTGTAACCTCATCATGTCCTACAAATCTTGTCATATAACCTCATCATGTCCTTAAAATCTTGTCGTGTAACCTCATCATGACCTATAAATCTTATGTAACCTCACCATGACCTAAAAATCTTGTCATGTAACCTCACCATGTCATACAAATCTTGTGTAACCTCATCATGTCCTACAATCTTGTTGTGCAACCTCATCATGACATACAAATCTTGTCGTTTAACCTCACCATATACTACAAATCTTGTCATGTAACCTCATAATGTCCTACAAATCTTGTCATGTAACCTCATCATGGTCTACAAATCTTGTCATGTAACCTCAAATGTCCTACAAATCTTGTTGTGTAACCTCACCATGTCCTAGAAATGTTGTCATGTAACCTCACCATGACCTACAAATCTTGCCGTGTAACCTCATCATGTTCTACAAATCTTGTCTTGTAATCTGACCATGTCCTACAAATCTTGTTATGTAACCTCACCATGACCTACAAATCTTGTCTTGTAACCTCACCATGTCCTACAAATCTTGTCATGTAACCTCATTTAATCCTGCAAATCCTGTTGTGTAACCTCACCATGTACTACACATCTTGCTGTGTAACCTCACCATGTCCTACAAATCTTGTTGTGTGACCTCACCATTGCCTCCAAATCTTGTGTAACTTCATCATGTCCTACAAATCTTGTTGTGTAACCTCAAGATGTCCTACAAATCTTGCCATGTAACCTTACCATGTCCTACAAATCTTGTTATGTAACCTCACCATGTCATATAAATCTTGTCGTATAATCTCACCATGTCCGACAAATCTTGTGTAACCTCACCATGTCCTACAAATCTTGTGTAACCTCATCATGTCCTACAAATCTTGTCATGTAACCTCATCATGGTCTACAAATCTTGTCGTGTAACCTCACCATGAACTACAAATCTTGTCGTGTAACCTCACCATGAACTACAAATCTTGTTGTGTAACCTTATCATGTCCTACAAATCTTGTCATCTAACCTCAGCATGTCCTAAAAATCTTGTGTAACCTCATCATGTCCTACAAATATTGTGTAACCTCATCATGTCCTACAAATCTTGTGTCATGTAACCTCAAATGTCCTACAAATCTTGTCGTGTAAGCTCATCATGCCCTACAAAACTTGTCAAGTAACCTCATCATGTCCTACAAACCTTGTGTAACCTCATCATGTCCTACAAATCTTGTGTAACCTCACCATATTCTACAAATCTTGTGTAACCTCATCATGTCCTACAAATCTTGAGTAACCTCACCATGACCTACAAATCTTGTCGTGTAACCTCACCATGTCCTACAAATCTTGTCATGTAACCTCACCATGACCTACAAATATTGTGTAACCTCACCATTTACTACAAATCTTGTTGTGTAACCTCACCATGTCCTACAAATCTTGTGTAACCTCATCATGTCCTACAAATCTTGTCGTGTAACCTCATCATGTCCTACAAATCTTGTGTAACCTCATCATTTCCTAAAAATCTTGTCGTGTAACCTCATCATGACCTACAAATCTTGTGTAACCTCATCATGTCCTAAAAATCTTTTGTAACCACATCATGTACTACAAATCTTGTCAAGTAACCTCTTCATGTCCTAAAAATCTTGTTGTATAACCTCATCATGACCTACAAATCTTGAGTAACCTCACCATGACCTACAAATCTTGTCGTGTAACCTCACCATGTCCTACAAATCTTGTCATGTAACCTCACCATGACCAACAAATATTATGTAACCTCACCATGTCCTACAAATCTTGTTGTGTAACCTCACCATGTCCTACAAATCTTGTTGTGTAACCTTACCATGTCCTACAAATTTTGTCATGTAACCTTACCATGTCCTACAAATCTTGTCATGTAACCTCACCATTTCATAAAAACCTTGTGTAACATCACTATGTCCTACAAATCTTGTCGTGCAACCTTACCATGTCCTACAAACCTTGTCGTGTAACCTCATCATGATCTACAAATCTTGTCATGTAATCTCATCTAATCCTACAAATCTTGTCAAGTAACCTCATCACATCCTACAAATCTTGTCATGTACCTCACATTGTCATATAAATCTTGTCGTATAATCTCACCATGTCCTACAAATCTTGTTGTGTAACATCACCATGTCCTACAAATCTTGTGTAACCTCATCATGTCCTACAAATCTTGTGTAACCTCATCATGTCCTACAAATCTTGTCGTGTAACCTCATCATGTCCTATAAATCTTTTGTAACCACATCATGTACTACAAATCTTGTCAAGTAACCTCTTCATGTCCTACAAATCTTGTCGTATAACCTCATCATGACCTACAAATCTTATCATGTAATCTCATCATGTCATACAAATCTTGTCGTGCAACCTCATCATGTCTTACAAATCTTGTCATGTGACCTCACCATGAAATACAAATCTTGTGTAACCTCACTATTACCTCCAAATCTTGTTGTGTAACCTTATCACGTCCTACAAATCTTGTCATGTAACCTCAGCATGTCCTAAAAATCTTGTGTAACCTCATCATGTCCTACAAATCTTGTGTAACCTCATCATGTCCTACAAATCTTGTGTCATGTAACCTCACCATGTCCTACAAATCTTGTGTAAGCTCATCATGTCCTACAAAACTTGTCATGTAACCTCATCATGTCCTACAAATCTTGTGTAACCTCATCATGTCCTACAAATCTTGTGTAACCTCACCATGTCCTACAAATCTTGAGTAACCTCACCATGACCTACAAATCTTGTCATGTAACCTCACCATGTCCTACAAACCTTGTCATGTAACCTCACCATGACCTACAAATATTGTGTAACCTCACCATGTCCTACAAATCTTGTTGTGTATCCTCACCATGTCCCACAAATCTTGTTGTGTAACCTCACCATGTCCTACAAATTTTGTCATGTAACCTTACCATGTCCTACAAATCTTGTCATGTAACCTCACCATGTCATACAAACCTTGTGTAACATCACTATGTCCTACAAATCTTGTCATGTAACCTCACCATGTCCTACAAACCTTGTCGTGTAACCTCATCATGATCTACAAATCTTGTCATGTAATCTCATCTAATCCTACAAATCTTGTCAAGTAACCTCATCATATCCTACAAATCTTGTCATGTACCTCACATTGTCATATAAATCTTGTCGTATAATCTCACCATGTCCTAAAAATCTTGTCGTGTAACCTCATCATGACCTACAAATCTTGTGTAACCTCATCATGTCCTATAAGTCTTTTGTAACCACATCATGTACTACAAATCTTGTGTAACCTCATCATGTCCTACAATCTTGTTGTGCAACCTCACCATGTCCTACAAATCTTGCCGTATAACCTCGTCATTACCTAAAAATCTTGTTGTGTAACCTCATGTCCTACAAATCTTGTCATGTAACCTCATCATGGTCTACAAATCTTTTCATGTAACCTCACCATGTCCTACAAATCTTGTTGTGTAACCTCACCATGTCCTAGAAATGTTGTCGTGTAACCTCACCATGACCTACAAATCTTGTTGTGTAACCTCATCATGTCCTACAAATCTTGTCGTGTGACCTCACCATTAGCTCCAAATCTTGTGTAACTTCATCATGACATACAAATCTAGTGTAACCTCATCATGTCCTACAAATCTTGTGTAACCTCATCATGTCCTACAAATCTTGTGTAACCTCATCATGTCCTCGAAATCTTGTCATGTAACCTCACCATGACCTACAAATCTTGTCATGTAATCTCATCTAATCCTACAAATATTGTCATGTAACCTCACCATGTCCTACAAATCTTGTTATGTAACCTCATCATGTCCTACAAATCTTGTTGTGTAACCTCATCATGTCCTACAAATCTTGTCATATAACCTCATCATGTCCTACAAATCTTGTTGTGTAACCTCATGTCCTACAAATTTTGTCATGTAACCTCACAATGTCCTACAAATCTTGTCATCTAACTTCACCATGTCCTACAAATCTTATCATGTAACCTCACCATGTCCTACAAATCTTATCTAACTTCACCATGTCCTACAAATCTTGTCATGTAACCTCACCATGTCCTACAAATCTTGTCATGTAACCTCTTCATGTCCTACTAATCTTGACGTGTAACCTCATCTAATCCTACAAATCTTGTTGTGTAACCTCATCATGTCCTACAAATCTTGTCATGTAACCTCAAATGTCCTACAAATCTTGTTGTGTAACCTCACCATGATCTACAAATCTTGTCATGTAACCTCATCATGTCCTACAAATCTTGTTGTGTAACCTCACCATGACCTACAAATCTTGTTGTGTTACAAATCTTGTTGTGTAACCTCACCATGTCCTACAAATCTTGTCTTGTAATCTGACCATGTCCTACAAATCTTGTTGTGTAACCTCACCAGGACCTACAAATCTTGTCATGTAACCTCACCATGTCCTACAAATCTTGTCATGTTACCTCATCATGACCTACAAATTTTGTCATGTAACCTCACCATGTCCTACAAATCTTGTCATGTAACCTCATCTAATCCTGCAAATCCTGTTGTGTAACCTCACCATGTCCTACAAATCTTGCTGTGTAACCTCATTATGTCCTACAAATATTGTCATGTAACCGCATCATGTCCTACAAATCTTGTCGTGTAACCACATCATGTCCTACAAATCTTGTCATGTAACCTCATCATGTCCTACAAATCTTGTTGTGTAACCTCATCATGTCCTACAAATCTTGTTGTGTAACCTTATCATGTCCTACAAATCTTGTCGTGTAACCTCACCATGTCCTACAAATCTTGTCATGTAACCTCACCATGTTCTACAAATCTTGTTGTGTAACCTCATCATAACCTACAAATCTTGTTGTGTAACCTCAGCATGACCTACAAATCTTGTTGTGTACCTCACCATGTCCTACAAATCTTGTCGTGCAACCTCACCATGACCTACAAGTCTTGTGTAACCTCACCATAGTTACAGGCTGATGTGAACGATGGCATAAATAGACAACTAAATCTAATAGATCTACAGTACATGATAGTATAAACACAGACAGAAATAGACAACAAATTCTGATAGATTTAGAAGCTGATGTGAACACCTACAACTATCCTATTTCTCATAGATCTATAGTTTGATGTGAACACCTACAAATGTAGACAATAAATTGCAAAAAAAAAACATGCCAGTGCAGACATTCCAGTGATAACTGCTGACAAGTGGTAGCAACCACTGTGGGAGGAAAATCAATAATTGACTCAGCAGCTGGACAAATCGATTCTCTAGTTCATGTCATCAATGCTACCTGTGACAGGACATTCTCAACAAACACAGCAGAGAAAGTTGACACAAGGAAACTGCCATGTTTGTGTGTTGGGTTTCCAGTGGGTCAGGGGTCCAACAATTGCACAGAGATGTCATCACATCTCAGTCAGAATTTAATCTCAGTGAACAAACAATAAGCTAAGTCATCTAAAGGCCTAGTCATTTCTGGTCAAGATGAGCTTGGCTTTATCATTTTCTCAAACATTGCAATAAATTTTCACACAAAATTGTCTCAATTAATGAGCATGTGGTTATGCGGTGAAAATCATTGTTTTGCTGGCTGAAAAGTGGGCATATAATATTCGAAGCCTGGGGTAGACAAAGGATTTTTTCTATGGGTGTTGGTGGTGGTGGGGTATAAGTATCCTGAGAAGAGACTCCGACATACATCATCAAATGTATATAGTAGATGTGTTGTAAGATAATCTTTTGTTTATTTTAAATGGTAGGCTCACTGAGGATCTTATTTCCTGCACAAGGTTCTAGCTTTCTGCTCACTCACTGATTCTCTTTAGTCCACACAATTACAACTATCAAACAGGCATAAGATGACACTGGCAACATTAACTGGGAAGATGTAGGTACATAGGTATGACAGGATGAACAGAAATAAGTGGTAGATGAAGCACGGAAATTGTGCCAGAGTTGACATACAACTACATAGAAAAGAGACATGAGCAAGAACAGTGAATGGCTTTTACCCAATATCTGACAGAGTCATTTTAGTGAAATTGAATGGAAAGCCAATAGACATAAATCTTATACAAGTTTATGCACCAACAGCAGACAGTCTAGAGGAAACAATTGATAAATTTTACGAGTTAAATGAGGCACTTCATTAATGCAAACCACATGAAAACACCATAGTTCTAGGGGATTTTAAAGCAAAATTACGAAAGGAAAGAGTTGAGGAAGTAGTTGGTTATTATGGCTTAGGCGAGAGGAATGAAAGAGGTGAGAAACTTATTGACTGGGCAAGAACAAACAACATGATGATAGGAAACACCTGGTTTAAGCAACATCCAAGACATCTGTGGATATGAAAAAGCCCAGAGGACAACGCACGTAATCAAATTGATTACATAATGATAAGCAACAGATTTAGAAACGGTCTGGTGTGTGTGAAAACTATACCAGGAGCAGATTGCAATAGTGATCATGTACCAGTTGTGGGAAAGCTTAGAGTAAAATTAAAAACAACAAAACAAGTCTCAGTTAACATCAAGTTAAATTTAGATTTACTAAAATCATACAAGAAGCTGCAAGACAAATATAAAATCATAATTCAGAACCGGTGCAATGCAATAGAGAAGATTCAAAGCATTGATGAACAGTGGGAAATGCTAAAAGAATCAATGCAACAAACATCAAAAGAGTTCATACCAGCAGTGAGGACAAATTCAAGAAAGAAATGGATGACAGATGACATTTTGCAGCTAATGGATATAAGAAGAAGAAATGAAGAAAATAAAGATAAGCATAAGAGATTAAATAAAGAAATTGTAGTAAAATGCAATGAAGCAAAAGAAGCATGGCTAAAAGAGAGATGTAAAGAGATTGAAATGCAACAAAAAGGAGATGCTAAAGCTATATACAAACAAATTGAGGAATTAACAGGAAGAAAAACGCAATCAAAAACTGGATGTTTAAGATCAAAGGAAGGAGAACTGTTGATTGATCAAGAAAACATAAGGGAACGATGGACAGAATACATTAAAGATCTTTATAATGAACTTGAACTAATAATGAATTTTTTGAATGAACGGAAGTAAATATTAAGGATAAAAGAGAAGGACCAGAAATACTCAAAGAAGAAGTGGAAGACGCCTTGCGCAATATGAAAGCAGGCAAAGCTCTTGGACCAGATAATGTAACTAAAGAAGAGATTGAAGCCATGGGTGATTTTGGA
>JAVIAB010000139.1:14915059-14932294 GCA_032433765.1 Megaustenia siamemsis | reverse complement strand
ACAAAGGGAGACCATGAACAAGACTTTGAGCTGTTAGAACTTTGACAAAGTGAGACCATCAACAAGACTTTGAGCTGCTAGAACTTTAACAAAGGGAGACCATCAGCCGAACTTTGAGCTGCTAGAACTATAGATAGGATTGTAGTCACGACTGTAGCCGGAGACTAGCAGGCGTCCCATGACCAGAGAAAGAGGACGTCATTAATTATAGTCCGTTCAGAAATTAATAATCACACCTGAATTAGTTTTGCGTGATAACCGTTTGTTATTTTGCTTTCAAATTTTGCATGCAATCTTAGAATATTGATGACGTTATAGAAATATTTTTTGCTCTGAGAAATTTGATCTAGTTTAAACGTTTTCTTCTTTAGGCTATATTAAATTCAGCCTGTTCGAATTTGACACCATTTTAGGATATATACATTAATTGGTGCGGTCGTTCACGTAAAATAGTTTGGCTATTGCAGAAACACTAACTTCAGGAAAATCCCGTGCACAAAAACTTAATTGTTATTGAACGACATGACGCACCACGGCCTTGGCATTAATTACCGAAGGGAAGGCGTATCTTTATTAATTTTGTGAAGACTCAGTAGACAATTTGTCGACTTTAAATACCAACATTTATATCTAAATTACAATGAGTTTGAAATGCAAATTATAACTATGCAAAGGGTTACTGTTTTACTATATCAGCACTTCCTTAGGGAATCCAAGATGGGGCATTTATATTGTGATATTCATGACCCATAGAGACGAACGCAATTCCCGCTTGGTCTTAATAGATCGTCATTTTCTCGTTGGATTAAACAAGACTCAGAGTGCACTCATGTCAATCAAGGAAGGAAAAGGAAAGTCGACAGCTTTGACATGGATGTCATGAAACGTGAGATATTAAAAATGTTTGCTAATAATGTACTTGTTACTCTCAGGAATTTGAAATTAAAATTGCATGCAGACTGCAATATTGACATTTCTAAAAGTACTCTATGGAAGATTGTGCGAGGAGCCGGCTTCACTTTCAGAAAAACTGTTGGGGCAGGAATATTATTTGTGAAAAACCACACTTGGTCATTGCTCGAAGCAAATACCTGAGACAGTTCCGTGAGCGGCGGGAGTGAACGGTATGATATTGTATATTTGGAATTTGGACGAATCATGGGTCAACGCACACCACACCTATGCTAAAGAATGACAGTCAGTAAATGGCAAACTCAAAAGAACAATTCCGAGCAGAAAAGGCCAGCGCATTATATTAACGCATGCTGGAAGCACTGAAAACGGCATTGTCCATGATGCGGGACTTATTTTCCAATAAAAAAGTACCGACGGTAGGGACTACCATACTGGAATGAATGGAAACATTTTCAGGCACTGGTTGGAGAACGATCTTTTACCAATCCTGGAGAGACCTTCATACATAGTCATGAATAATGCATCATACCACAATGTTGTATCAGAGGAAGACAAAGTGCCTACTGCATCAAATACAAAAGAGCAAATTAGGACATGGCTTGCGAATGAAAATGTCAAATTTGACGACACATATTTAAAACCCGAATTGTTACAACGTGTGAAGAATACGAATAAGAAAAAGGTGTACCTTGTTGACAAAATCATTGAGAAATACGGCCACACCTCTCTTCGACTCCCTGCATATCATGCGCACCTTAATCCAATCGAACTTATCTGGGCTCACGTCAAAGGACAAGTTGCAGAACAAAACAGACGTTTAAAATGTGTGATGTTGAAGTTCTGACACGCGAGTTTCTCTCAAAAATAGACATTCCGTTCTGGAAGAAGTGTGTTGAACATGTGCTGCGGGTGGAAGATGAGTACTGGAAACGAGATGGATTACTATTTGTCCAGCCAGTAATGATTATCAACCTCTTGGAATCGTCAGATTCGGAATGATTAAAATTAAGATGAATTCAATTCCAACTGCAGTTAGAACGTCCTGGGGACTAATGATCACCGAAGGACAAGACTAATTGTAACCAATTGAATTCATGTTTGCAAATACACATAACGAACAACACCCACAACTAAGCACTATGTAGAAACGCCTCTGACAAGAATTGCAGTAACCTGGACAATTTAACGCGGTTACTGTAAACTCTAAAATTTGAATCAACTTGTGTGATATCGTCATAAAAGATCAAAGGAATTCGCTGATGTGCAAAATCTGTTGTGTTTGTGGAATAAAAAATACCAAAATCTTTGCGTCATCAATATTCTAAGATTGCATGCAAAATTTGAAACCAAAATAACAAGCGGTTATCACGCAAAACTAATTCATGCGTGATTATGAATTTCTGAAGGGACTATAGTCCTATTTCTAGCAGCAGAGAACGAGGAGCGAAGGAACAAAGAATCCCACAGCAGACCTTAGCAGGTCGGAGAAGACTATTGTCTGTGGGGACTGAACGGAAGCTTCAAGGACTGAAACTTTCTCTGATGTCCAGCAGTAGTAGGCACGAAGATTTCTCTGATGTCCAGGTAGTAGACACGAAGATTTCTCTGATGTCCAGCGGTAGTAGACAAGAAGATTTCTCTGATGTCCAGGTAGTAGACACGAAGATTTCTCTGATGTCCAGGTAGTAGACACGAAGATTTCTATGATGTCCAGGTAGTAGACACGAAGATTTCTATGATGTCCAGTAGTAGACACGAAGATTTCTCTGATGTCCAGCGGTAGTAGACAAGAAGATTTCTCTGATGTACAGGCAGTAGACAAGAAGATTTCTCTGATGTCCAGGTAGTAGACACGAAGATTTCTCTGTTGTCCAGGCAGCAGACACGAAGATTTTTCTGTTGTCCAGGCAGTAGACACGAAGATTTCTCTGTTGTCCAGGCAGTAGACAAGAAGATTTCTCTGATTTCCAGGTAGTAGACACCAAGATTTCTCTGTTGTCCAGGTAGTAGACACGAAGATTTCTCTGTTGTCCAGGCAGTAGACAAGAAGATTTCTCTGATGTCCAGGTAGTAGACACCAAGATTTCTCTGTTGTCCAGGTAGTAGACACGAAGATTTCTCTGTTGTCCAGGCAGTAGACAAGAAGATTTCTCTGATGTCCAGCGGTAGTAGACAAGAAGATTTCTCTGATGTCCAGGTAGTAGACAAGAAGATTTCTCTGATGTCCAGGTAGTAGACACGAAGATTTCTCTGATGTCCAGGTAGTAGACAAGAAGATTTCTCTGATGTCCAGGTAGTAGACAAGAAGATTTCTCTGATGTCCAGGTAGTAGACAAGAAGATTTCTCTGTTGTCCAGGCAGTAGACACGAAGATTTCTCTGTTGTCCAGGCAGTAGACAAGAAGATTTCTCTGATGTCCAGGTAGTAGACACGAAGATTTCTCTGATGTCCAGTTAGTAGACACGAAGATTTCTCTGATGTCCAGGTAGTAGACACGAAGATTTCTCTGTTGTCCAGGTAGTAGACAAGAATTTTTCTCTGATGTCCAGCGGTAGTAGACACGAATATTTCTCTGATGTCCAGGTAGTAGACACGAAGATTTCTCTGATGTCCAGGTAGTAGACACGAAGATTTCTCTGATGTCCAGCCTTAGTAGACACGAAGATTTCTCTGATGTCCAGGTAGTAGACAAGAAGATTTCTCTGATGTCCAGCCTTAGTAGACACGAAGATTTCTCTGATGTCCAGGTAGTAGACACGAAGATTTCTCTGATGTCCAGCTGTAGTAGACACGAAGATTTCTCTGATGTCCAGGTAGTAGACAAGAAGATTTCTCTGATGTCAGGCGGTAGTAGACACAAAGAATCCTCAGATGTCCAGCGATAGTAAACACGAAGATTTCTCTGATGTCCAGCGGTTGTAGACACCAAGATTTCCTTGATGTCCAGGTAATAGACACCAAGATTTCCTTGATGTCCAGGTAGTAGACACAAATAATTCTCTGATGTCCAGCGATAGTAAACACGAAGATTTCTCTGATGTCCAGCGGTTGTAGACACCAAGATTTCCTTGATGTCCAGGTAGTAGACACCAAGATTTCCTTGATGTCCAGGTAGTAGACACCAAGATTTACTTGATGTCCAGGTAGTAGACACCAAGATTTCCTTGATGTCCAGGTAGTAGACACCAAGATTTCCTTGATGTCCAGGTAGTAGACACCAAGATTTCCTTGATGTCCAGGTAGTAGACACCAAGATTTCCTTGATGTTCAGGTAGTAGACACCAAGATTTCCTTGATGTCCAGGTAGTAGACACCAAGATTTCCTTGATGTCCAGGTAGTAGACACCAAGATTTCCTTGATGTCCAGGTAGTAGACACCAAGATTTCCTTGATGTCCAGGTAGTAGACACCAAGATTTCCTTGATGTCCAGGTAGTAGACACCAAGATTTCCTTGATGTCCAGGTATTAGACACCAAGATTTCCTTGATGTCCAGGTAGTAGACACCAAGATTTCCTTGATGTCCAGGTAGTAGACACCAAGATTTCCTTGATGTCCAGGTAGTAGACACCAAGATTTCCTTGATGTCCAGGTAGTAGACACCAAGATTTCCTTGATGTCCAGGTATTAGACACCAAGATTGCGATACCATATAATCTGTATAGTCATGAAAGGTCAAGGACAGCTTTGTTTTAAGAAGTCAACTGATAGGAGTGATTGACAGATGTTGGTCAAGTCTTCTCATTAAATGATAGGAGTGATTGACAGATGTTGGTCAAGTCTTCTCATTAATTGATAGGAGTGATTGACAGATGTTGGTCAAGTCTTCTCATTAAATGATAGGAGTGATTGACAGATGTTGGTCAAGTCTTCTCATTAAATGATAGGAGTGATTGACAGAAGTTGGTCAAGACTTCTCATTAAATGATAGGAATGATTAACAGATGTTGGTCAAGTCTTCTCATTAAAGGATAGGAGTGATTGACAGTGTTGGTCAAGTCTTCTCATTAAATGATAGGAGCGATTGACAGATGTTGGTCAAGTCTTCTCATAAATGATAGGAGTGATTGACAGAAGTTGGTCAAGGCTTCTCATTAAATGATATGAGTGACTGACATATGTTGGTCAAGACCTCTCATTAAATGATAGGCGAGTGACAATCAGTAAGTGGGATAAGTGTCCTAGAATTTTAGGGCGGAATTCCCAGGACTGACCACGCCAGATACCCAGAATGCCTAAGAGAGGAGGAGCATAACCGGCAACAAAAACATCAAGCGGAGACTTATCAGGCAGACTTTGTTTCAGTTACTGTTTCAGCGAGCAGAAGGTACTAGAAAGGATGTTCAGGAAGTTAGCCGGAGTTAGGCACCTGCCTCAAGGGAATCCTGGGGGGTAGTTGGGGAATTAGGAAGTATTAGAAGGTATCAGCAGAACTTTAGGACCATTAGAATAGTAATAGAGACAGAAGGAGATATAGAAGCTATCAGTGAATTCCAGAATCATGGAGTTATTATAAACCAGAGAAGACTTGTCTACATAATTCCTAAGGATATTGATAATTGAGATGTGTAAGCGTCACGTTAGGTATGAGAAAAGATAAGAACAGTAAGTGAATGTTAGGCATAATAAGATGATCACGCGTGGACGCATCAACACCGTCGATTGACTAAGCGGACCCACACAATTCTAATGTATTTATAGCAGAGACATGATTCCATTGTTGTGAGATTTGTTAGGTCCAGACTTGTAGACATGAGAATAAAGACTGGTGTTGATCTTGTACCAAACATTGTGAGTTATCACTTCCATTGAATGTGCTAATCGTAATATGATGTTATAAAGAGTAATCTTCTCACGAGTTCACTGTCCAAGTCCAACCAGCCAAGTCCGCAACCAGGAATCATAGTCAAGACAATCAAATTATATAATATAGGCCTACTGCTATAAGAACTGTCAAAACTTTGAGCAAACCTTTAAATCTATTAAACCGTTGACTCTGTCAAACCTGTGAGGCTGTCAAATCTAGCAGGCTGTTAAATCCGCTAGAATATCAGATCTATGACGTTTGCAAACATGTGAGGCTATCGTAACTTTGTGGTTGTCAAACCTTTGAGGCTATCAAACCTCTGAGGACATCTAATATTTGAGGCTGTTAAATTTGAGGCTGTCTAATTTTTGCTGTAAAACCTTTGAGACTGTGAAACCTTTCAGAATTAAAAGTCTGGCATGACCAAAGATACTGTCGGCTTGTCACTTCTGTTTATATCCAGAGATAATGTAGTCTTAACTCACATTGTCAATACCAATAACTGTCGTGATGGAATGTCTGTCTGTCACTCTGTCTGTCTGTCTTGTCATTTCGAGTCAAAGACGGCACATAGGGCAGAGATTCTAGATACTTTGTGTCCGACTGTCTTTGGTATCAAGCATCAGATCTTGCACAGGACCCGCATTGTATCTCGCCACACGGCGAGGATGCCTGCTGCTGCTGCCGCTCATCTCAGTGTTCTCAGTGTTTCTCCAAGTTCGACTCTTTACCCTCTGGTTCCCATTTGATGTCTCCCCTTGAGATTCTTTTGTTGTCTCTTCTCATCACATGGCCAACATTTGATCACATTCTCTTGTCTTTTCTCATCACATGGCCAACATTTGACCACATTCTCTTGTCTCTCCTCATCACATGGCCAACATTTGACCACATTCTCTTGCCTCTCCTCATCACATTGCCAACATTTGACCACATTCTCTTGTCTCTACTCATCACATGGCCAACATTTGACCACATTCTCTTGTCTCTCCTCATCACATGGCCAACATTTGACCACATTCTCATGACTCTCCTCATCACATGGCCAACATTTGACCACATTCTCTTGTCTCTTCTCATCACATGGCCAACATTTGACCACATTCTCATGACTCTCCTCATCACATGGCCAACATTTGACCACATTCTCATGACTCTCCTCATCACATGGCCAACATATCCAACCACCTTTCTTCTTGTTGACTCTCCTCATCACATGGCCAACATTTGACCACATTCTCATGACTCTCCTCATCACATGGCCAACATATCCAACCACCTTCTTCTCTTGTTGACTCTCCTCATCACATGGCCAACATTTGACCACATTCTCATGACTCTCCTCATCACATGGCCAACATTTGACCACATTCTCATGACTCTCCTCATCACATGGCCAACATTTGACCACATTCTCATGACTCTCCTCATCACATGGCCAACATATCCAACCACCTTCTTCTCTTGTTGACTCTCCTCATCACATGGCCAACATTTGACCACATTCTCATGACTCTCACATGGCCAACATTTGACCACATTCTCATGACTCTCCTCATCACATGGCCAAACATTTGACCACATTCTCTAGTCTCTTCTCATCACATGGCCAACATTTGACCACATTCTCATGACTCTCCTCATCACATGGCCAACATATCCAACCACCTTCTTCTCTTGTTGACTCTCCTCATCACATGGCCAACATATCCAACCATTTTTTCCTCTTGATTATAGTTGATATTTTTGGAAGCTTTGTCATTTCCCCTATTTCTGCACTAGTCTTGAACTCATTCCATGGTAGACAAAATATTTCCCTGAGACATTAGTTTACAAATACTGTACATCAGTTTTATTTTCTATTTCTTTACTTGTTTTCTAGCTCTCTTATGTAAGGGGGGATAACACATTTGATTTGAGAATCTTGAGCTTTGTTTTTTTATGCTTAGTAATTTGATTTCCGTATTTGATCAAGATTCTGAAAGTCATTGCTGCCTTTGATATTCTGATTTTAATTTCTTTCTTTGTGTCTCCATCCTGATCCATGCATCTTCCAAGATATACAAAGTGATCTACCTCTTCCACTGCTTTTCCTTCCGGATATATTTTTCTTCTGTGTGAATTTTATTTTTCATCACTTTTGTCTTGTGGTGGTTGATCTCAAGTCCAATTTTTCTAGCCTTTGATGACTAGGCATTTGTTTGTTTCCTTATATCATGTTCACATTACCATTGACAAAGAATTATGTCGTCCGGAAGGTCAAGGTCCTTCAACTGAGATCCAAGTGTCCATCCAGTGCCTTTGCTACATGTACATCACTTCGTATTATGAAGTCGATGGCAATTCCAAATAACAAGGGAGATCAAATACATCTTTGTTTCAGTCCGGTATCAAGCTGGAACCATTCACTCAGTCCATGATAGACTCTCGCCATCTCACGCATTGTTTGTAGATCCACATGTCAGGGTCGGGTATTAGTGTCCAGTTATCTGTGGGGAGCCAGTAGTGGGGTCTGATAAACACTGTTTGTAGATCCACATGTTAGGGTCGGGTCTTAGTGTCCAGTTATCTGTGGGGAGCCAGGAGTGGGGTCTGATAAACACTGTTTGTAGATCCACATGTCAGGGTCGGGTCTTAGTGTCCAGTTATCTATGGGGAGCCAGTAGTGGGGTCTGATAAACACTGTTTGTAGATCCACATGTCAGGGTCGGGTCTTAGTGTCCAGTTATCTATGGGGAGCCAGGAGTGGGGTCTGATAAACAATGTTTGTAGATCCACATGTCAGGGTCGGGTCTTAGTGTCCAGTTATCTATGGGGAGCAGTAGTGGGGTCTGATAAACACTCCAAGGTATGGTGACAGCTTAAAAGGAAGGAACACAGCACAAACTGACGTTTCGACATGTGGCCTTCTTCAGAATAAAGGGACAACGACAACAAAAGGTGATGCACAATTATCTATAACTACATGTTAGATGATCAAGTGGAGGGAGAGGAAAGCAGAATGTTGAAATAAAGAAGGGGGGGGGGAGAGAGAGAGAGAGAGAGAGAGAGAAGATGTGTATGCTACATGTGTAGAGGTAGAATGAGCGTCGAGCGTCTATAAAATAGAAGGATGAGGAAGAACTCGAGACGAGTAGAAATAAAATAATAATATAATATCTGTGGGGGCTTGTGTTGAGTTATCAACGATATATGGACAGTTATCAACGATATATGGACAGTTATCAACGATATATGGACAGTTATCAACGATATATGGACAGTTATCAACGATATGTGGACAGTATCAATGATATATGTACAGTTATCAACGATATATGTACAGTTATCAATGATATATGTACAGTTATCAACGATATAAGGACAGTTATCAATGATGTGGTGTACACACAATTATTAAAACCTTGTGTTACTTAGGAAGTCTAAGAAAAGCAAAAAGAGAGCTAATTTCCAATATTAGTAAGAAATGATCGTCATTTTATGGCCATGTAATTAAAAGGGAACAGCTGAAATATATTGTAACAGTGAGGGACGAATAGATAGAGGGAAGCAAAGAGAAAAGGTACCAGACAGCTTAAGAGAATGGCTTGGCAGAAGGTCAACAACAGAGATGATAAATAACTGTCGAGATCGAAAATTGTGGAGCGACATGATCACCTACGCCGGTATGGCATGGTACTTGATGATGATGATATAGCAAGTTATTAATAACGTTAGATAGATACAATTACCAGCGGTGTGATAAATGATACCTTCTTTAGATACATCCAACCCGTCCTTGAACTAGAGGTGAACGAGGTCACGCCAGAGAACGCCAGAATTGAGTGGACCCTGCTCCAGGCTGACCCAAAGTTGGTCAAGAACTACAGGTCAGTGTGACGTTCTGGTCAAGGAATTACTTCACGGGAAGATCTCTATGTTTACAACTCTCGGAAAAAAAAACATCACAAATAATCAACAACAGGAACAAGAACAAAGAACAATAGATGATCCTAATCGGAATCGAACCTGTACTCCTCGGCACAAATCCTTGCCATGAGAAACAAACGCTAGAGCACACGGCCAACTCAGCTACCTAAAACATTAGCTATCATCATTGATGCCTTTCACGCATGCGTACTCACGACTATAGCATAGGGTTACGATCACAACTCGGGAATAAATTGTGTATCTGTATTTTCCTAGTAAGCTACTTTTTCAGGTAGCTCAGTTAGTCGTGTGATCTAGTGTTTGGTTCTCGTGGCAATGCGCTGTGCCGAGGAGTACGGGTTCGATCCTGCTTATGACCATCTCATGTTCTTTATTTTTTTCTGTTGTTATTTGTGATTTTTGTCCGAGTGTTGTAAACACATCTATCCCCCTGAAGTTACTCGCTGATCACCTCGGAAGTTTCCCTCTGTATAATATTCATGCATTTTTATTTGTTTAACGACACTCTGACGTCAGTTTAATGTGACCTATTGTGACCTGTCATTTGTTGTGAAAGTCGTTCAAGCTCGGGAGACATGACTTCCAGGTGTGTCTGGTTCCATTGACTCGTGTCTTGAAGTTTTGTTTTACCTGCGACTGTCGTGTCTAATATGTCTCGTTACAGTACGGCCGAGTGTGGTTGTGAGGCTGTTGTATCTTGTGTCTCGTTACAGTACGGCCGAATGTGGTTGTGAGGCTGTTGTATCTTGTGTCTCGTTACAGTACGGCCGAGTGTGGTTGTGAGGCTGTTGTATCTTGTGTCTCGTTACAGTACGGCCGAGTGTGGTTGTGAGGCTGTTGTATCTTGTGTCTCGTTACAGTACGGCCGAATGTGGTTGTGAGGCTGTTGTATCTTGTGTCTCGTTACAGTACGGCCGAGTGTGGTTGTGAGGCTGTTGTATCTTGTGTCTCGTTACAGTACGGCCGAGTGTGGTTGTGAGGCTGTTGTATCTTGTGGCTCGTTACAGTACGGCCGAGTGTGGTTGTGAGGCTGTTGTATCTTGTGTCTCGTTACAGTACGGCCGAGTGTGGTTGTGAGGCTGTTGTATCTTGTGTCTCGTTACAGTACGGCCGAGTGTGGTTGTGAGGCTGTTGTATCTTGTGTCTCGCTACAGTACGGCCGAGTGTGGTTGTGAGGCTGTTGTATCTTGTGGCTCGTTACAGTACGGCCGAGTGTGGTTGTGAGGCTGTTGTATCTTGTGTCTCGTTACAGTACGGCCGAGTGTGGTTGTGAGGCTGTTGTATCTTGTGTCTCGTTACAGTACGGCCGAGTGTGGTTGTGAGGCTGTTGTATCTTGTGTCTCGCTACAGTACTTCGAGTGTGGTTGTGAGGCTTGTATCTTGTGGCTCGTTACAGTACGGCCGAATGTGGTTGTGAGGCTGTTGTATCTTGTGTCTCGTTACAGTACGGCCGAGTGTGGTTGTGAGGCTGTTGTATCTTGTGGCTCGTTACAGTACTGCCGAGTGTGGTTGTGAGGCTTGTATATTTGGCTTGTTACAGCACGGCCGAGTGTGGTTGTGAGGCTGTTGTATCTTGTGGCTCGTTACAGCACTGCCGAGTGTGGTTGTGAGGCTGTTGTATCTTGTAGCTCGTTACAGTACTGCCGAGTGTGGTTGTGAGGCTTGTATCTTGTGGCTCGTTACAGCACGGGCGAGTGTGGCTGTGAGGCTGTTGTATCTTGTGTCTCGTTACAGTACGACCGAGTGTGGTTGTGAGGCTGTTGTATCTTGTGTCTCGTTACAGTACGGCCGAGTGTGGTGTTATGCTGTTGTATCTTGTGTTTCGTTACAGTACGGCCGAATGTGGTTGTGAGGCTGTTGTATCTTGTGTCTCGTTACAGTACGGCCGAGTGTGGTTGTGAGGCTGTTGTATCTTGTGTTTCGTTACAGTACGGCCGAATGTGGTTGTGAGGCTGTTGTATCTTGTGTCTCGTTACAGTACGGCCGAGTGTGGTTGTGAGGCTGTTGTATCTTGTGTCTCGTTACAGTACGGCCGAATGTGGTTGTGAGGCTGTTGTATCTTGTGGCTCGTTACAGTACGGCCGAATGTGGTTGTGAGGCTGTTGTATCTTGTGTCTCGTTACAGTACGACCGAATGTGGTTGTGAGGCTGTTGTATTTTGTGTCTCGTTACAGTACCGCTACCATCCACTGAGTTTGGCTAACTACTAAGCTACCCTACCCAAGCTATATCTCTATCTCCTATTATGTGATCTATTCTAGTCTAGTCTAGATATTAATATAGTATGTGCAAAGTTGTTTCTTATCTACCTGTCCTGTTGTTGTTTGTCCTACTTTTGATTCACCTATATCTGTTCTGTATTGTTTGTCCCAAATTTTGTTTGTATGTTCTGTTGTTTGTCCTTTTGCTGATTCATCTCTATCTGACCTGATTCTGTTTGTCCTACTATTGTTTCTTATCTACCTGTCTTGTAGTTGTGTCTTATCCACCTGTCTTGTTGCTTCTCCAACAGCTGTTTCTTATACACCCGTCCTGTGTTGCTTGTCCTACTGTTGTTTCTTATCTACTCGTCCTGTTGTTGTTTGTCCTACTGTTGTTTCTTATACACCCGTCCTGTTGTTGCTTGTCCTACTGTTGTTCTTATCCACCCGCCCTGTTGTTGCTTGTCCTACGGTTGTTTCTAATCCACCTGTCCTGTTGTTCCTTGTCCTACTGTTGTTTCTTATCTACTCGTCCTGTTGTTGCTTGTCCTACTGTTGTTTCTAATCCACCTGTCCTGTTGTTCCTTGTCCTACTGTGTTTCTTATACACCCGTCCTGTTGTTGCTTGTCCTACTGTTGTTTTTAATCCACCTGTCCTGTTGTTCCTTGTCCTACTGTTGTTTCTTATACACCCGTCCTGTTGTTGCTTGTCCTACTGTTGTTTTTAATCCACCTGTCCTGTTGTTCCTTGTCCTACTGTTGTTTCTTATACACCCGTCCTGTGTTGCTTGTCCTACTGTTGTTTCTAATCCACCTGTCCTGTTGTTCCTTGTCCTACTGTTGTTTCTTATACACCCGTCCTGTTGTTCCTTGTCCTACTTTTGTTTCTTATCCACCCGTCCTGTTGTTCCTTGTCCTACTTTGTTTCTTATCCACCCGTCCTGTTGTTGCTTGTCCTACTTTTGTTTCTTATCCACCCGTCCTGTTGTTGCTTGTCCTACTTTTGTTTCTTATCACCCGTCCTGTTGTTGCTTGTCCTACTTTTGTTTCTTATCCACCCGTCCTGTTGTTGCTTGTCCTACTTTTGTTTCTTATCCACCCGTCCTGTTGTTCCTTGTCCTACTTTTGTTTCTTATCGACCCGTCCTGTTGTTGCTTGTCCTACTTTTGTTTCTTATCACCCGTCCTGTTGTTGCTTGTCCTACTGTTGTACGCACACATATAACGCCTGACATAACCAGCTGTCGTGGCTACATGAAATTGCTGAAGACTTTCCCGTCACTGCCAGGTTGCAAGTCTTGGACGGGGGGCCAGGTGGGTCCAACTTGCTGAACCAAGTTATGGATGCCAATTCCCTGTCACTGTTTCTGAAGGGGTTGGAGCCTAACAAGTAAGTCATTGTGGTTTGTGTCTCATCTCTACGTCATAACAGGTGAGTCATCGCGGTTTATGTCTCATCTCTTACGTCATAACAGGTGTCATCGTGGTTTGTGTCTCAGCTCTTACGTCATAATAGGTGAGTCATTGTGGTTTGTGTCTCATCTCTTACGTCATAACAGGTGAGTCATCGTGGTTTGTGTCTCATCTCTTACGTCATAACAGGGGAGTCATCGTGGTTTGTGTCTCATCTCTTACGTCATAACAGGTGAGTCATCGTGGTTTGTGTCTCATCTCTTACGTCATAACAGGTGAGTCATCGTGGTTTATGTCTCCTCTCTTACGTCATAACAGGTGAGTCATCATGGTTTGTGTCTGAAATTTGCGTCATAACAAGTAAGTCAGTTGTGTTTTGTGTCTCAAATGTTGCGTCTGAAACAAACACAACAAATGCCATAAATACGTCAAATACAATAAACATCAAATACAATAAACATCAAATACAATAAACATCAAGTACAACAAACATTAAATATAACATATATATATATATATGAGTATTGTAACAGTGCGTTGATGTAAGACAACCATTACAGGGACATGTTATTGACAATAAACAATATTTGTGTTCAATCCAAGGCGGCTCTACGTCATCCTGGACGCTCTGGCAGCTGACGACAGCGTGGTCATGTCCACGTCTGTGGGCTTCGAAACACCGGCTCCCAACGGTGTTGGCAAATCGGTGTTTTCCTCGTCCTTGCCGCAGGGCAGGTCACCTCAGCATTCACGAGAGCCCTCCTGGCTTCCTCAAGGTTCGTACCAGACACGTGTTACAAGATGTACCATAGTCCGTTCACAAATGTTTGCCCAAAATCAACATTATTTTTCTTATAAACTATTCGGTATGATGCCGTGAGTTTTTGCAAGCAGTCTTAGACTTTTATAAATTTAAGAATCTGTAAAGATTAAGTTAACGACAAAGTGCATTTAGCAAATATGAATATTCTTACATAAAATGTGTACAAATACAAATAGTGTGCAAAAAACATTCGATTTTACAGCACTGCACATTTTACATTACAATGTCACAGTGATTGGATCTACTTTATATTCTGGTCAGGTCAACGCTGTCTTCGACCCGGTTATCCCCGTGCACT
Source organism: Megaustenia siamemsis (assembly GCA_032433765.1). Lineage (NCBI taxonomy): Eukaryota > Metazoa > Mollusca > Gastropoda > Stylommatophora > Ariophantidae > Megaustenia > Megaustenia siamemsis. Next base: position 14,917,909 of record JAVIAB010000139.1, on the reverse strand, counting down.
TTGACACTTTACTTTATGAGATTATTTTTTAACTTAAAATCTGAAAGTGAGTCAACTGTTCCACGGGCGAGGGATTGACTGTAAAACATTTAATTGTCTGTCATCCTGTGTGTTTTATATGAGTTAATAAGCAAAATCCGACACTAGATCACGTTATTAATAGGCAAAAATATTCTATATTACGGTCCTGGAAATTGTAAGACTTCAAATAAAATTTCACAGTAGTCCACAAAATAGTTTCCGTGAAAATTGATCAGAGTTTGGGCAAGAATTTCTGAACGGGCTATAGTGAGGGTGTTTCTAGAGTCGCTGTGCGGTGACTTGAAACATATAAAAAAAAAAAATTAAGTCGCCGATTGTTGACATTTACATCATGATATTCTGTGTCCACAATCCCGTCTGCGGCACAACAAGCCGTTGTTATATTCATGGTTCATTGTTGAAACGAAATGGTGTTAAACATTGAAAACAGGGTATTTTTGGTTGAACATGCCTTCCGTAATGGTGGCAAATATACTGGAATATATATAGTGTAATTTTACGTGGAATCTGGCCTGCTCGTTCACCAGACATTAAACTCCGTCTGACTGTTATTTGTGGGCTGCTCGTTCACCAGACATTAAACTCCGTCTGACTGTTATCTGTGGGCTGCTCGTTCACCAGACATTAAACTCCGTCTGACTGTTATCTGTGGGCTGCTCGTTCACCAGACATTAAACTCCGTCTGACTGTTATCTGTGGGCTGCTCGTTCACCAGACATTAAACTCCGTCTGACTGTTATCTATGGGCTGCTCGTTCACCAGACATTAAACTCGTCTGACTGTTATCTGTGGGCTGCTCGTTCACCAGACATTAAACTCCGTCTGACTGTATCTGTGGGCTGCTCGTTCACCAGACATTAAACTCCGTCTGACTGTTATCTGTGGGCTGCGCTGAATGGACAAGTTGATCTCAATAATCACAAACAGTTAATGACCTGAAGGCAGAAATCGTCACCCTGATTAAACAAATATCACCGGCCATTATCCAGAAGGGTTTCGAAAATACGAAGAGGGTAGTCAACAAATGTCTTGAGGCCCTTGGTGGACATTTTGAACACATGCTGTAGACACAGCTTCATCTTGTGAACAGCCACTTTACCAAAAACAAGCCAGTCAAGAGCAGTAGTGTCTAGATAAATAATACACATTTCATTCATTCATTGAGTGCCGCCTCCGCTTGAAGGTTGGCTACCATGGAGCGCCATTCTGTTCTGGCTCTTGTTTACAATTCCCTATAATGTTACTAATATGTTCGCTGCACACCAACTTTATAACCAGTCCGTCGTTGGCATGTCTTTATGTCAACACATATACTCACAGAAAATGACGTCAAAATCACATGAGACGTGACAGAAATCACACATGTTGTCATATTTGAACATTGATAACATTAAATTACAGATAACATGTTACATCTTCTCAAGATTCTGTATGGTGGAGAAACATGGACATTAGACTAGAAAATAGAACAGAAAATTGAAGCTTGTGAAATTGGTTATTGGTTATTGGTTATGGAAGGCCTCGAAATCACAGCAAACGAATTAAAATCCATAATTGCTCAACCGCCCGTGCCAGTGGAATCATCCGAATTACTAACTCATCTCCCAAAGAAAGAAAGGTAACTGTAGTCCCCATCGCAGCAGTCTCAGCACACGCAAAAGACATAAGGCGAAACCACTTGTGAAATGTGGATTTATACAAGAATAGGTAGAATTGGATGGAAAGAAAAGAAAAACAACGAAGTTTGAAAACAACTAAAAATGAAAAAAGAACTACAAAACACAATTCAAACAAGACAAATGCGATTTTTGGGCCATGTTAAAAAACACAAGAGCCTAATAAAAGTAATATTGAAATGGAAAATACACGGTAAAAGAGGCAGAGGCAGACCAAGCCTAACATGGTTATTAACATCAAAAGATGGACAAGTCAATCTATGACAATCTGCACCATCAAATCAACAGACAGAGAGGAATGGCGCTCCATGGTAGCCAACCTTCGATGCGGAGACGGCACTCAACGATGATGATGAATTACATGAAACATGACAGAAACCACATATGTAGTCATATTTGAACAGTAATTACATGAAACATGACAGAAACCACATATGTAATCATATTTGAACAGTAATTACATGAAACATGACAGAAACCACATATGTAATCATATTTGAACAGTAATTACATGGAACATGACAGAAACCACATATGTAATCATATTTGAACAGTAATTACATGGAACATGACAGAAACCACATATGTAATCATATTTGAACAGTAATTACATGAAACATGACAGAAACCACATATGTAATCATATTTGAACAGTCATTACATGAAATATGACAGAAACCACATATGTAATCATATTTGAACAGTAATTACATGAAATATAATAACTATCAATTATATGACGTACACAAAAGTAATCATTTAATGCTTTTACAGAAATCACTGGAAACGAGTCATCAATGAAATAGTATAATAGAAATTAAGTGAAGAAATGATGTGTGACAGATGATGACTGAACGAAGAAATGATGTGTTGATAGATGATGACTGAACGAAGAAATAATGTGTTAACAGATGATGACTGAACGAAGAAATGATGTGTTAACAGATGATGACTGAACGAAGAAAATGATGTGTTAACAGATGATGACTGAACGAAGAAATGATGTGTTAACAGATGATGACTGAACGAAGAAATGATGTGTTAACAGATGATGACTGAACGAAGAAATAATGTGTTGATAGATGACTGAACGAAGAAAATAATGTGTTGATAGATGACTGAACGAAGAAAT